>CM076581.1:790477656-791077656 GCA_034641835.2 Pinus albicaulis
GTAATGTTCCTACTTAGCCTTAGCTAAGAGGAAACATTCAATTTTGATTTATTTTACGTTTTATGAATAAATGAATAAAGGAGGGCATGTAAAACTCCTAAAAAGTCTGAATAAATTGATGCCCATGTCAAAAAGGAAAAATCAGGGCTATGTAAATAATCACTTGCAGGTGTGAAAGAGGTTCGAGCCAAAGAATGGGTCCACCTTGACCAAATCAACTGCGTTGTCTAGGTTCATTGCATCTCTAAGAGGGACTGCGCAGTTCTAGAAGGGAGCCTCTAATGTGAAGAGGGCTAACTCATCAAAGTGGTTTAGGGTTTGCAAGAGTTTCCTCATGTTATAAAATAAGGAGGAGAGCAACATGAAGAGGTTGTTGATAGATCGTATTTCTCAAGTATTTGTCTGCTTAGACAAATACCATTCTCTGTTGTTTAGTGGAGGATTGTGATTGGAATTCCTATTTAGGGATTTCATCTCTTCCCTTGAGGATCATTGGAGGATTTATTTGCTGAAGTGAGCCACTATTTGTTTTGAGGAAAATCTCTATTTTCATGAGTAGCGCTAGCCCATTGAGGGTTTTGCAGTTGCTATCTTTTGTAGCAAGTGGTTTTCTAGATTTGCTTAGATCTAGCTTGTTTTGAGAGGCTTTCTCTGTCAGAGTGTGTTATTCAACCTCCAAAGAGATATTCTATCCACATTTTGTATCAGATCTGTAATTTCATTCAAGTTTATTCAGTCTCCTTCACCCTCTGCGCAGTTTCTGCTCAATACTGCATTATTTTGTGAGAGGGCTTTCTTGTTTCAGTTTGCTATTAGTTTGGAGGAAAATCTTTTAGTGTTAGGCTTTCCTTCCCTTGGTGATCTGTGGATTGGGATGCTGATCCATGTCTCTATAGATCTGATATATTTCATCAATAAAATTTATCTTCAGAAATTTCTGGGTTTTCTGCAGCACTGCAAATTGTAATTCAGATCTACAGCTTATTGTGAAATATTTTTTGATGTAATTCCAATTGGATCTTGTTCTTAAAGTCTTATAGTTTCCAGATATATATTAGATCTGATTTATCATACATACATATGTCAAAGATATGAAATTTAATGTAAAACAACTGAACCATCTAAAAAATAATGCCTTCTATGTATTTCTGCAACTTATTCCTAGTTGCAGCTCTAATTTCTGAAGGGATTTTTCCCTAGTTCTCTTAGTAATTTGTTGTAGTGGAAATAAGCTCAAATATAAATCTGATCTACTATTATATCTCTGAAGTATCTGATATTTGGCTGTCCTCCTCTAATTTTCAGTCAAAACTGTATAATTCTAGTAGCTGGGGATTTCATGTTGTAACAGTTCCTCTCTTTGGTCGACTTCTAGCTAGTCTTGACTTTGGGAGATCTCTTTAATGTGCTTAAACTGATTTTTTTCAGCTGAAATTCGATATATAAGTCACATACTAAATAAATGAGGGGATCCCAGCCCTGATCTGCATTATTCTTGTTCAAATTTTCTTATACAATGTTTTCATTGAAGGCCCTGTTGAGATTCCTGAAAGGGATTAACCCAAGTTCTATAGGCAGAGTCTATAGTTGGCCAGGTAGCCTCTAGTTCTCACCCTATTTTTAAAGGTGAAATGACCAGTAAATTCCTCTGTGACACAGCAGCAGCGATGGAATTAAACAAACATCCACAATGGATCTCCAACAACCAATAATCACCCTTTTATATATCGGAACCGAAACCCTTTTATAAGATTTTAAAAAAAAAATATTTTCTCTTTCTGATCTCGATATACCCCTTTAATCCTTTTATAACCATGTCAAATGCCTTTTTCCAATAGAAATCTATGTGTATTCTTATGCTCGGATCTGGCCGATCGAACGACTCCGATCAATTCGCAAATCGGCAGTCAGTAAGGTGCTTTCAACTTTTGGTGTTCATCGCAATTCCGATGCGATGTCACATAGGTGATCGCAATTCAAAGTGATTGGATGTCACAACTGTTAGCAGCTTCCATAGTCTCGATGCGATGCTAATCGGAGATCGCAAGTCGCAGTGACTGGATGTCACTTCCCATAGGTGTTGCGATATCCACCGGACCCGACTTCACTTCAAATGAACTTTATAAGCTTTTCGCGTCCGTTTCCAATGTTTATGTGATGCAATATGGAACGCCTCTCCGGTCCGATCCGATAGTTTTACCCGAACCCGATGGGTCATAAATCAACCAATATATTTTTTTAAATCTTCTCTAAGGTTCCCATAAGTGTTTTTTTTTCATAGATTCTCTGTGTTAATGAATTTTACGCTCGCGGATTTAAACTATTTCAGGTTTGCCTTAACACAGAAATCTTACAGTTTAAAATAAAAAAACCCAGGTCACAATCACTTCAAGAAATTTACAAAGAAAAGAAAACGCATCCAACTTTACAGACTTGTCATACATTGATGCACACCACATTAAATTTATTCATAGTATGCAGAAGAACAGAGTCTCGGCCTTCAGTCCAATTACACAAGGAATGACCTTTGTTACACACAAAACACAGTCCTCACACTTACTCTAAATTCTCACTCCACTTCCAGCCTCTCAAAAATCCCTCGCTCATCACATTTTTCCTCCTTTTTTTGCTCAATAATTTCTCTAACAAATCTAACAGAAATCTCCTATTTTTTTTAAAGATTTAACAAAAATATTCTATTTCTTAGCTTCTCGTGCACACCTATACTAACAACTCTTATCTCTAAATCTAAAATAAGATAGTCTCTCACTTATTACAATAATAAATTATAACAAACTATTTGAGAAGTCCAACATCCTTAGTAAAACTGATTTTGACCAACAGTCAATGAATTTCACCCTGTTTAGCCACAACATGTGAACAAGTCTTCACATTGCTGGCTAATCCCGATGCTCTTGCATCAGATTCCCAGGGAAGAAAAGACTTTTCCTTCAAATTTTTTAGGACTTACTCCATATTTCTGTAATTCAACTGTTGTTAACCAACTGGAATTTTCCACTGGCTGCTCCTTCCACTTGACTAGATACTGGAAATATGTCTGCCCTCAAGTTTTCTTGGATATTCTTTGATCCAAGATAACTTCAACTTCTTTCTTGGATGCTTTTGGTACCTGTTCCTCCCAATCCACGGTTTGAAATTCATCACCCGTGGCTTCATTCTGCAACCCGGTCTCTGTCTCTCTGAATGGATATAAATCTGCAATATTAAAAATGGGAGATATCCCAATCCCTTCTGGAAACTCGATCTCATATGCATTGGCCGAAAATTTCCTTTTAATTTTACAAGGTCCTATCTTCTTCATTTTCAGTTTGTTATAAGTTTTTGTAGGAAATCTCTCTTTCCTCAAATATGCCATGACTAAATCTCCTACTTGAAACTCTTTTTATCTTCTTTTCAGATTTTCTCTCTATTTATATCTACTTCTGCTTTCCTGCAATTTACCTTTGACTTCTTCCTGTAGCCTCTGCATTTATTCAACAAAATCTTCAGCACTTGCACTCCTGGCTTCCTGTTTTCCCAAGTCCCTAAGCTCATATACTCCTCTCGGATGCATTCCAAAGACAATCTGAAATGGACTCATTCTAGTGCTTCGGTTTGGTGTATCATTATAAGTGAACTCAGCTTGAGCTAATGCCAAATCCCACTGTTTGGGATTCTGATGTACCAAACTCCTTAATATATTCCCCAAGCTTCTGTTCACTACTTCAGTTTGTCCATCTGTCTGAGTATGGTATGCTAAACTAAAACTGAGTTTAGTTCCTAGTTTCTTCCAAAGTGTCCTCCAGAAATGCCCTACAAATTTAGTATCTTGATCTGATACAATACTTACATGTAAACCATGCAATCTTACAATCTCTGAAAAGAATAAATTTGCTATGTGTGTTGCATCACTAGTTTTCTTACAAGCAATAAAATGTGCCATTTTAGAAAATCTATCTACTACAACATAAATAGAATCGTTTCCTCTCTGAGTTTTTGGTAAACCCAGAACAAAGTCCATACTAACTGCATCCCATGGTCGATCTGGTATGGGCAATGGCTGATATAGACCTGTATTCTGACTCCTTCCTTTGGCATACTGACATATTCTGCATTTCTCAACAAAACGTTTAATATCAGTTTGCATTTTAGGCCAGTAATAAAAAGAATTTACCTGAGCGAAGGTTTTATCTTGTCCAAAATGACCAAATAACCCTCCACTGTGCTTCTCCTTAATTATGTTCTCCCTCATGGAACGTTTAGGAATACATAACTTGTTGCTTTTAAATAACAGGCCTCCTTGAATAAGGTAGTCCATCCATTGACTTCTGTTATGGCTCACTGGATTCTGAACTGTTGTGTAGATATCTCTAAAATCCTCATCATCCTTGTACATTTCTATCATTTCCATAAAACCTACAATACCCACTTTAAACTCTTGCAAAAGAAAATTTACCCTGCTCAATGCATCTGTTGCTTTATTAGACTTGCCACTTTTATGTTTTATTACAAAAGTGAAAATTTGCATAAATTCCACCCATTTGGCATGCTTCTGATTTAGTTTTGGCTAGTTATTAATAAACTGTAAAGCGTGATTGTCTGAATATAAGATGAATTCCTTTGGCAGTAAGTAATGCCTCCACTTTTTCAATGCCTGCACAATAGCGTAAAAGTCTTTATCATAAGAAGAATATTTCCTTTTCACATCATTTAGTTTCTCGTTGAAATATTCTATCGGTCTTTGTTCTTGACTCAGTACTGCACCAACTGCTACTCCACTTACATCGGTTTCTACTTGAAAGACTTTCTCAAAAATAGGCAATGCTGAATTAGCTCTTCTGTTATCTTCTTTTTCAGCAGATTAAAGTTCCTATCCGCTGCTTCTATCCATAGAAATGGCTGGTTGATCTCCTTGATTGTCTCAAGGATTGGTGAACAAACTTGACTAAACCCCTTTATAAAGTTCCTGTAAAAACTAGCAAGTCCATGGAAACTCCTTACCTCAAATACATTTCTGGGAGTAGGCCAGTTCCTGATTGCTTGTACCTTCTCTGGATCCATTTTCAAGCCTTCTTTGTAAATCACAAATCCTAAGTACACCAGCTCCTCTTTCATGAAACTACATTTCTTCAAATTGATTAGTAGTTTTTCCCTCTGTAGAGTTTTCAGCACTAACTTCAGATGTTCTAAATGCTCCTCTTTACTTTTGCTAAAAACCAAAATATCATCAAGGTAAACAACGACAAATTTACCTGCATACTCCTTCAAGACCTCGTTCATTAGTCTCATGAATGTACTGGGTGCATTAGTGAGCCCAAAAGGCATCACTAACCACTCATACAGTCCACTATTTGTTTTGAAAGCCGTTTTCCATTCATCGCCTTCCCGAATTCTGATCTGATGATACCCGCTTTTCAAATCTATCTTAGTAAAGTGCCTGGATCCACTTAAAGAGTCCATTAAATCATCCATTCTGGGAAAAGGAAATCTTTACCTGACTGTTATTTTATTGATAGCTCTGGAATCGGTGCACATGCGCCATTCTCCTCCCTTCTTTGGACTAAGTACCGTTGGCACAGCACACAGGCTCAGACTCTCTCGTATCAGCCCCTTGTTCATCAGTTCCTGTACTTGCCTTGCAATCTCTACATTTTCCTGGGGAGTTAATCTATATGCAGCTTTATTGGGTATACTTTCTCCTGGTATTAAGTCGATATGGTGGCTAACACTTCTAATCAGTGGTAATTCATTCAGTAATTCATCCACGATGATATCGATAAAATTATTTAACACAGCTTGAATTTCTTCAGGCAAATCATTTAAATTCGTAGAGGTTAAGATTACCTGGGGCCTCCCTACGATATCGAAATGCAACTCCTCACTTTTGTCGACCTCCTGTAACAATTCTTTACCACTTATCAACCTAATACTATTTTCAGGCAGTCCTTTATCAACATCATTCTTCACTGGCAACAACGTATGCTTAATTCCATCCTTCTCTATGGTATATTTTTTCCTTCTCCCATCATGAATCACTTTCCGATCAAATTTCCATGGTCTCCCCAATAATACATGACATACATCCATGGGAATTATGTCACATAGGATCACGTCTTTGTATGTGCCGATCTGCAGTTCCACATTACATTGCTCTGTCATAATGACTTGATGGCCCTTCTATAGCCAAGACACTTTGTAAGGGGCAGGATGTGCCGTCCTTGCTAACCCAAGATTTTCCACCATTTCTGCGGACACAAGATTGTCAGTACTCCCATTGTCAATTATGACCTTACAACACTTACCCTTTGATTTACATGTGGTTCTAAACAAGTTCTTCCTTTGCGCAAGTTCTCCAGTATCCTTTTCCAATCTAAGCAAAGTTCTTTTAAGTAGTAGTGATTCACCTTCTTCAGGTGGTTCCTCTTTCTCCACAAGTTGAGGTGGTTCTAGCTCTGCCTCAGTCACATTTGCACCCCTCTGGCTTGTTTATTTGTTATGAGGATAGTCCCGCGACATGTGTCCCCATTCTCCACAGGTATAACACCTAACATCTCTTCCTCACCCTCTTCCTCTGGGCGCAAATCTTCCTCTACTAGATTCACCCCTCTGTGGTGATCTGCCACTCGAACTTCCTGTTTCATGCTGATGCTGTGTTCCTCTGGATCTGGCAGCTCCTCTACCTCGTGCTGAGCTCTTTCCTCTGTTCCTTTGACTCTGTCTCCTCAATATTTTCTCCTTTCCCTTCAGACTTGCTTGATAGGAATCCTCAACAGTTTTCAGACTTAACAAGCTAATCTCATCTTGTATTTAATACCTTAACCCATTTACATATCTAGCTATTTTTTCCAAATCATCTTCTACATGCCCTGTTATGATACTTAATCTATAGAATTCTTCTGTATACTCCTTAACAGACATTCCTTTCTGCTTCAGATTTTGCATTTTCTTAAAAAGATTCAAATGATAGTCTTTAGGTAAAAACTTGGCTTTCAGTTTACTTACCATTTTATCCCATTGCTTGATCTTAGATTTCCCTTTCCTCGTTCTTGATGTATGTACCTCGTCCCACCAGATGGCTGCATGACCTTTCAATCTAGTGACTGCAAACTTCACCCTCTTATTTTCCTCAACCTCTTCATAGTCAAAGTACTGATCTATGGATCCGATCTAATCCATAAGCTCCTCTGCATTTAGACTCCATACATAGGAATTTCTATCTTGGGTTTGCTTCCAACTTTTGGCATCATCTTGAGGACTTTGGCGGTTTCATTGTCTTCTTCTACTTCTTCCACATCTGCATCAGATTCTTCTGAAGAACTCTCGACACCATCATCAGGCGCTCTTCTTTGGGCTGTCTCCATTGTCTCCATTCGTGCATGCAAATTCCGCACTTCTTCTAACAGAATTGCATTTGGTTCTGGTCTTCCTCGACCAATTCCTCTTCTTGGTGGCATCTTCTCTGCAAACACCTCTCTCTTCTACTCTGATACCAAAAATTGATGCAGCGGTAGTGACGGAATTAAATAAACATCCACAATGGATCTCCAACAACCAATAATCACCCTTTTATATATCGGAACCGAAACCCTTTTATAAGATTTAAAAAAAAAATTATTTTCTCTTTCCAATCCCGATATACCCCTTTAATCCTTTTATAACCACGTCGAATGCCTTTTTCCAACAAAAATCTATGTGCATTCTTACGCTCGGATCTGGCCGATCGAACGGCTCCGATAAATTCGCAAATCGGCAGTCAGTAAGGTGCTTTCAACTTTTGGTGTTCATCGCAGTTCCAATGCGATGTCACATAGGTGATCGCAATTCACAGTGATTGGATGTCACAACCGTCGGCAGCTTCCATAGTCCCGATGCGATGCTAATCATATATCACAAGTCGCAGTGACTAGATGTCACTTCCCATAGGTGTTGCGATATCCACCGAACCCGACTTCACTTCAAACGAACTTTATAAACTTTTCGCGTCCGTTTCCGATGTTTATGTGATGCAATATGGAACGCCTCTCCGGTCCGATCCGATAATTTTACCCAAACCCGATGGGTCATAAATCAACCAATATATTTTTTTAAATCTGCTCCAAGGTTCCGATAAGTGTTTTTTTTTTCACAGATTCTCTGTGTTAATGACTTTTACCCTCACGGATTTAAACTATTTCGGGTTTGCCTTAACACAGAAATCTTATAGTTTAAAATAAAAAAACCCAGGTCACAATCACTTCAAGCAATTTACAAAGAAAAGCAAACGCATCCAACTTTACAGACTCATCATACATTGATGCACACCACATTAAATTTATTCATAGTATGCAGAAGAACAGAGTCTCGGCCTTCAGTCCAATTACACAAGGAATGACCTCTGTTACACACAAAACATAGTCCTCACACTTACTCTAAATTCTCACTCCACTTCCAGCCTCTCAAAAATCCCTCGCTCATCACATTTTTCCTCCTTTTATTGCTCAATAATTTCTCTAACAAATCTAAAAGCAATCTCCTATTTTTTTTTAAATATTTAACAACAATCTTCTATTTCTTAGCTTCTTGTGCACACCTATACTAACAAATATTATCTCTAAATATAAAATAAGACAGTCTCTCACTTATTACAATAATAAATTATAACAAACTATTTGAGAAGTCCAACCTCCTCAGTAAAACTGATTTTGACCAACAGTCAATGAATTTCACCTTGTTTAGCCACAACATGTGAACAAGTCTTCACATTGCTGGCTAATCTCGATGCTCCTGCATCACTCTGTAGTCCATCTTTGAAATAGAATCTTGAGAATCCCCAAAAAGGAATATTATAGTGGTATCGGAGCTCCACTCTTGACACAACCTATGCTAGCATTGGAGCCTCAGTCATGCTGCATTCCAAAGATGAAGATCATATTTCTGAGAGGGAGAGGAGATACCAGAATAGAATTCATAGAAAGTATGACTATACTACTGTTGACCTTGACAAGGGGAAAGCCCCTGAATTGGTGACTGATAAAGATAAGGAGGTAGAGGAGTTTTCAAAAAATCTCTTGGAAACTACGCAAGATCTGTCCAAGGAGATAAAGGAGATGAGGATAGATCGAATGAGGGAGTCCCTTGGGAGATTCCATCAAGGAGAAAGTTCTGAAATGTCTCATTTTGGGACTGGTCAACCTGTGAGCTTGCCACAAGTCCCATAGATCTCACAACGCTCTACAATGCCTACCTTCTTGGCTGTAGAGAATGAAGGGCTACAAGAGTCAACCCCTTTGGAAGGATACTTTGCAGAATATGATTCACAAATTCAAGGTTCAAGGATAACTTGAGCTTTCAAGACTTCTGCCATCTCAAGGACCGGAGGAGGCCAATGCAGTAGTATAGAGATGGAGGTTTCCTTCATGGGAGGCACCACACCATGGGCAGGTTCTTCTTGCCTAATTTCAATAGATCACCCTCTTGTTCTGCTAAATCATGGGTGGAGAAGTTGGAAATCTATTTCCAGCTGAATAAAGTGCCTGAAGCAGAAGCCATCAAGATTGTTGCACTTCATTTTGAGGGAGAAAGCCCACAACTGGTGGTTTCATGGACTTTCTACATTGGGGGACAAAAATGTGTCCACTTATACTGAGTTCACTAGGAGACTAGTGGAAATATTTGATCGGAAGGATCCGGAGGCCCCTTTCATAAGATTGGCAAAGCTTAAACAGATAGGAGATGCCGAGGCCTACCTCTATGAATTCCCGAGGTTGTCTGTAATGGTTCCTGATCTTTCAGTAGAAAGGAGAGTCAATATGTTCATTCATGGCTTGTAAGAGCCTTTGCATGGGTTGGTTAAGTCTACCAAGCCCATCACTCTGCATGATGCCATTGAAAGAAATAGAGATCTCCAAGATGCCTTGCCAAGGGCAAAGGCAACCTTCCCAAGCAAAGCCACTCACTCTTCTAAGGGGAAGGAGGGGAAAGCTGCTCCACCCAAGGAGATATCACTAAAGAAGCCTATTGACAATGATCTCTGGAGGGAGTTGAGGAAAAAGAAATTATGTTTCATTTGTCAAAAGCCATGGGTACCAGGACACAGATGTGTTGCTGGAAGAGCACACTATATTGAAGTCTTCTTTGATTGTGAGGAGGATGAGGGAAATGATGGACCTAGAAGAGGTCACAGTGCTGGTGATGATGAGGAGGATCCATCATCATCTAGAGAAGAAAAAGGAGCATTTTCTCCAACCAGTGGGACTCTTGCTTCTTTGAGAGGAGTGCCCAAGTATTTGACTCTTAGAGTACAAGGTTCAGTTATGAACCAAAGAGTATCTATTTTGATTGAAAGTGGGGGAACCCAAAAATTTATTGATGCTCATTTTGTGTAGAGGAGAGGGATCCCTACTGATACTTTTGATGGGTTATCTGTTTTGGTTCCGGGAGATAAAACTATGCAGTGCATGCAGTATGTTCCATCACTTACTGTGACTATGGGAACCTACACTTTGGAGGACCACTTCTTTGTAGTGGATATACCAGACACCAACATCATCTTGGGTGTCTAGTAGTTGATTACTTTGGGAAAATTTACCACTAATTGGAAGGCCTTGTAGATGGAATGGGTGGATTTGAACAGTGGGAAACAACAAATCATTCAAGGCATGCAAACCTACCCTTCACTTGATGTTTCCACTCATACAAAAAAGATGGAAATTCGCAGTGGGGGCAGGGACCTCACAGTTCCTTCTCTCATGTTTATGAGAATGCTGGAAGGAACATTCCTAAATCATGGCAAGCCACTTGGGGTGCCATTATATTTTGTGGGGGAAGCTTCACCAAGTGCTGAAACAATGGAGAAGAGAGTCACAATGCTGTGGGAGGAAGAAAAGGGGAGGATCAGCCTTCCCACAAATAATTTTGGCATGCATAGTGCCAAAGAAACAAGAAGCAACAAGGCAAGCACCACCATAGATGAATCAACAACGTTGTCCTTGTTGAGAAGTGTATATCCATAATGGAGGTCTCAACTCCTTGTGGAGTACTCCAAAGATCTGCACACTGGGATGATCTTAGATGCCATGAAGCGAGGAAGAGGATATTTGGTCCATGAAGGGGTCATTTATCATTTTGGTAAAGTATTCTTGTCCCAAGCCTCCAAGCTTAAGCAAGAAATACTACAAAGGGCACACAAGGAGTTCCTTTCCAGCTACATGCAATCAGCAAAAATCTACTCCCTAATCTTGAAGTGTTTTGATTGGGAGGGTATGGAGGAAGAACTACATCAGCATTATGATTGGGCGGAAATATATCAAACCTTACAAGAGTGCAATATTTATGTGGATATGGGGAAGCCAAGGGATCCTATGTAGGATACATTTCAGCCATCTCTTTCTTCTCCTAAAAGAGGAGAAAAGCGCATGCCTAACTCTGTGTGTATGGGAGACTTGTATGGTAAGAAATCTGATCTTGTGGAGAAAGTTGATTTTTCTAATTTTGCACATTATCTTACCATATGTATGTAGGCCATGGCTTCTACAAGGAGTAATATTACATGCATATCTCATGGCAATGATGAGGCCAATAAAAATTCCAAAGCTGGCCACTCCCTTGAGGTGCAAAGGGAGATTATTTATCATGGTGGGTGCTTCCCAAAAGCACCTAATGAGGGCTTCACTTTCCGCCATGTCAAAGTGAACCATGTAGCAAAGATGTGGTGGGAGTACCACCTATCACAATCAGATCTACTCAAAACAAGGAGTGCACTGCGCTAGTACCTTATGTGGGATTGTGACCCACCTCCTCAAGTGCAAATGTCAGTTTTCCTATTTGTGATTTTGCTTCCATACATAGATGACATATTGGTATTGTTTATGGGTATGTATGGGCAAAGGGAAAGTAGTGTACATGTACCACATGGGATGGAAATTTATCCTGTACTTCATGATACTTGTTTCAGATATGGCATTGCTTCACCCATGTTCATTTCTGTTGAGTTTTACACTCGTGAAGGGGCAGACTATGCACCTATCATGTTAGCACTAGAGGAGCAGTTTATGATGTATTGGCTTGGTAAGCACTTGATCCATGATGAGAGCTTGATTCTTGATGGTGCCATTAACGAAGAAGGATAAGAACTACAACTCTTACCCTATCAGTTGCTTGAGGACAAGCAACATTTTGGAGGGGACGACTGTAATGTTCCTACTTAGCCTTAGCTAAGAGGAAACATTAAATTTTGGTTTATTTTATGTTTTATGAATAAATGAATAAAGGAGGGCATGAAAAACTCCTAATAAGTCTCAATAAATCAATTCCCATGTGAACAAAGACAAATCAGGGCTATGTAAATAATCACTTGCAGGTGTTAAAGAGGTTTGAGCCAAAGAATAGGTCCACCTTGACCAAATCAACTGCGCTCTCTAGGTTCATTGCATCTCCAAGAGGGACTGCACAGTTCTAGAAGGGAGCCTCTAATGTGAAGAGAGTAGCCACTCATCAAAGTGGTTTAGGGTTTGCAAGAGTTTCCTCATGTTATAAAAGGAGGAGAGCAACATGAAAAGGTTGTTGATAGATCATATTTCTGAAGTATTTGTCTGCTTAGACAAATACCATTCTCTGCTGTTTAGTGTAGGATTGTGATTGGAATTCCTATTTAGGGGTTTCATCTCTTCCCTTGAAAATCATTGGAGGAGTTCTTTGCTGAAGTGAGCCACTATTTTGTTTGAGGCAAAGCTCTATTTTCATGAGCAGCGTTGGCCCATTGAGGTTTTTGCAGCTGCTATCTTTTGTAGCAAGTGGTTTTCTAGATCTGCTTATATCTAGCTTGTTTTGAGAGGTTTTCTCTATCGGAGTGTGTTCTTCAGCCTCCAAAGAGATATTTTATCCATATTTTGTATGAGATCTATAATTTCATTCAAGTTTATTCAGTCTCCTTCACCCTCTGTGCCGATCTGCTCAATACTGTGTTATTTTGTGACAGGGCTTTATTTTTTCAGTTTGCTATCAGTTTGGAGGAAGATCTCTTGGTGTTAGGCTTGCCTTCCCTTGTTGATCCATGGACTGGGTTGTTGATCCATGTCTCTATATATTTTATCTATTTCAGCAATAAAATTTATCTTCATAAATTTATGGGTTTTCTGCAGCACTGCAAATTGTAATTCAGATCTACAACTTACTATGCAATATTTTGATGTAATTCCAATTGGATCTTGTTCTTAAAGTATTATAGTTTCCAGATCTATATTATATCTGATGTTTCATCCATACATATGTTAGATATCTGAAATTTAATGTAAAACAGCTGAACGATCTGAAAAATAACGCTGTCTATGTATTTCTGCAGTTTATTCCTAGCTGCAGCTCTAATTTCTGAAGGGATTTTGCCCTAGTTCTCTTTGTAATCTGTTGCAGTGGAAATAACCTAAAATATAAATATTATCTACTATTATATCTCTGAAGTATCAGATATTTGGTTTTCCTCCTCTAAGTTTCAGTCAAAACTGCGTAATTCTAGTAGTTGGGGTTTTCATGTTGTAACAACTCCTCTCTTTGGCTGACTTCTAGCTAGTCTTGACTTTGGGAGATCTGATTAATGTGCTTAAATTGATTTTTTTCATCTGAAATTATATAGATAAGTCACGTACAGCACAAATGAGGGGATCCCAGCCCTGATCTTCATTATTATTGCTCAGATTTTCTTATACAACATTTTCATTGAAGGCCATGTTGAGATTCCTGAAAGGGATTAACCCAAGTTCTATAGGTAGAGTCTACAGTTGGCCAGGTAGCCTCTAGTTCTCACCCTCTTTTTAGAGGTGACATAACCTGTAAATTCCTCTGTAGTCCATCTCTGAAATAGAATCTTGAGAATCCCCAAAAATGAATATTACATATTTTGGAAATATAGTTAGGAAACCCTAATCGTTCATCAAATAATTTTTTTAAGAGACACCATCATCAACACAAAATAAAAGAGGAAAATTGAATGCTAGAAGAATTTAGGAAAGAAAAACCCCATATATTTGATGGAGATGTGAACAAGGTCAAGGATGAAGAGCATGGTTATTAGGGATGAAGAATTATTTCAGGGTAAATGATTACTCTGAGAATATGAAGGCAAGATTAACCATTTTTCACTTGAAAGGAAAGGTTGGTATCTAGTGTTAAGACATATGGAATGTCAAGATAATTAGAGAAAAGGTGTTATCCTGGAGGATATTTGGGAAACATTTCTGGGAAAAGTATTAATATGAAAAGTACTATGACATCAAGGTCAAATAATTCTATTGGAACAAATTAGGGAAATTGATCACTGATGGGTACAAAAACAAATTCTAAGAGATATTAAGGTATGTGCCTTAGATAAAGGATGACAAGATAAAGATACAGAGGTACCTCAGTTGATTTCCATAGGCTGAATCAGACAAAATAGAGTTTTATGAGCCAAAAAACTTGGAGGATGCTATATGAAAGATGAGTACTGTTATGAATAGTCCAAACATAATACTGAAGGTCAAACAAACTAGAAGAATAAATTAAGACAAACTTCAAGGGAAAATATTTGAAATCCTTTGGATATAAGAAAGGAAGGAGGGATGGTAAATTCACCACTCTGAAGAATGAGTATCAAAAAAATTCGACGACACCTAGTAGATACATGCCTAAAAAAAACGAAGAGGTTGAAGGGTTAAGAAAGGGCCCATATATTGTTCGAATTGTGGAAAAACACACTTATTGAGGAACTATCCTCAACAACAACATATCTACACAAAGTTTTACAATGTACAAAGAAGAAAAAATAGTGAATGATGCTCAGAATATACCAAAAATTTACATTGTATTACATAGTAGATAGGTAGATCAACAATTTGCAATGATAAAAATGGAAGTTACGGTAATTTACCAACATATATCAATTTAAATTGAACCAAGTTCTAATTTTGGCTACATTATCCTAGAGGTTGCAGAGAAATATGATTTGTAAAATAAATCCCATTAAAAATTGTGGTTGGTTCATCTAGCTAGAGGGAATAAAAGACATTTGACACTCATGGTAGAGTCATGCTCTATGGAAATGAGTGGCATGTCCAATTAATTTTCTATCAAATTGATACCATTAGGATCATATGATGTTTTAATTGGCATGCACTAGTTAACCACGCAAAAAACCAATATTGATTGTTATATAAAATCATTGTTGTGCCTCAAAAATGTTGGTAAGAAGATAATCTTCCAGGGGATAAAGAAACCAATCATGCTTAGGAAAATAACAATGCTACAAGTAAAGAAATGCAATAGGAAAGGTTCTACATTGTACACAATCCACGTGACTAGGGAACTGGAAATTATCAAGGTTGGATTGGAAAGATACCTAGTGTTAAAGTAATTTATTGAAGTATTTCGAGAAGAAAAAATGGGATTACCACCATGGAGATATATCAACCTTACCATTAAATTAATCCCTGGAACACTACCAGAAATCAAGGATCCATCTCATATGAGTACCCCTAAACTCATGGATTTGAATATGCAACTATTAAATGTGCTAGATAAAGGACACATTCAACCAAACATATATCTCTGGGGAGCCCCAACACTATCTGTTAGGAAAATTTATGGAAACTGTACTTATGTATTGGCTATCGACATCTAAATAAAGCTACAATGAAGAATAAGTATCCACTTCCTAGAATTTATGACTTATTGGGCTAGTTGAGAGGGGATGTAGTGTTTTCTAAAATAGATTTGAGGTCTTGACACCATCAGGTTCAAATTAAAGATGAATATATCCACAAAAAACCTTCAAGACGAGATATGGTTACTATGAGCTTGTATTAGTACCATTTGGGTTTATAAATGAACCAACCACATTCATGTGCTTGAATAATAATATCCTCAGACATTATTTAGACAAATTTGTGTTGGTTTTCATGGATGAAATCCTACTGTATTAGAAAACCAGAGAAGAGCATGAAGAACACCTAAGAGTGGTATTACAATTAATTAGACTACTTCTTGATGCACTAAATTCTGATGGTTTTCCATGGGGTTTTTGATGAAATTATGTAGGTACTCTGATAAAACGTGGCTTCCAGCTTCATCAGTGAATTTTCATTGCATAATCCGACAAAAATGTTGTCATAAGATATCTGACACCTATTTTTCATATATCCTCATCGACATCAGTCATTATATTTGACACATAATTTTCAGATACCCGATGGATGATTAACTGAAGTGAATCAAATATATGACAAATGTTTATCAAAAGTGCATTGGATATCCAATGAAAACTTTTGTCATATTTCCAATAGAGAACATCAAATAATTCGATGAAAGTGATTTAGATATTTGACAATTTTTTTGTTGAATATTCAACATCAAATTAGGTTATCTAATGGAGGTGCCATACCTTCGACGGTTATGTTTGTCCAAACTCTCATCATATATTCTATGAATAGTTATGTCAAATATAAGACTAATATGAGTTAGTAAAATATATGATGAACTTATAGATATTAAAAAACTTAACTGTCTATTAAAAAACTTAACTGTCCAATCACCAACCCATATTTCTTGAAATCAAAGAGGCTTAAATCATAGGTCCCTCCTATTTTAATTCAACCCCCTTTGGCTTTAATAATAGCTACTTATGAACATCATAAAAAATGCACTGTAATCATTAATAAATGGACCCCCTACCTTTATCTAGGAACAAAGAATTTAAGGAACTCATTACAGGTTTGATACTTCTGAGAGAAACTAGTATAACTTTGAGAGTGTAAAACCATGCTATTGCTTGAAATCAAAGAGGCCTAGATTATTGGTCCCTCCTATTTTAATTCAATCCCCTTTGGATTTAACAATAACTACTTATGAACATCATAACACATGCACTATAATCATCAATAAATGGACCCCCCACCTTTATCTAGGAACAAAGAATTTAAGGAACTCATTATAGTTTTGATATTTCTCAAAGAAACTAGTATAGCTTTGAGACTGTACAATCATGCTCTATGTGAAATTTTAACTCTAATTTCTTCTCTCTAATTTAAATTCTATTTCCAATTTAAATTTCATAGAGAGCACAAAGTGTTATAGATCAAGTTTGAAGCTAAAGATGATTTGCAAGCTATTAGGACAAGGAGAATAAACCTTAGTACTATGTAGGATTTAAGGGTAATAGGTGCTCTCAAGTTGTAAATTTTGGTTGGAAATAGCTCACTAAGAGAAGAATATATTATATGACAAATCCACAAAACCCACAAGTATAGCAGTGGATTACACATCAAAGAGTCTTTCTATTGGTAAATAGCTCACTGAGACTAGTAATATATAGTCATCATCAAGACTAAAACTCACATGCAGTTTCATTAGATTTTTTTGATATTAGCATTATAAATGAAATCAAAATTACTAATTAGAATTTACAAAGTAAAAATGAGTTCATAATATGTCATTCTTCCTTATCAATGTAATTTTATAACAATTAAAAATCAGTTAACAACACATCCTTTTTCCTTTTCATTAACATTTTATGAAACAATGGTTTCATATAGAATCTTTCATTTTATATAATTAGGCATGGGAATGGGATTGACATTGTTGTTCCTTATTTTATTCATCATATTTAGCATGTTTTTGATAAATATACCCTTTTTCTTGAGTACTGGCAATGCTAAGAAAACATTCTAAAGGCATATATAATGGGAAGGAGCAGCATAACTGATGTCGAGGAAACATAAATACCCTTAGATCTCAACAAAGACGATGGAAGTGGTATTTTTTTTTTATAAATTTGGGAAAGAAGAAGAAGAAGAAGAAGAAGATAGAGTAAAAATAACCATTGTAGTCAATATTTTTGGGGCAATTATCCAGTATCCATTATCCAATAAGTCAATACATATGGGTCTTTCTTCCATTGCATGAGAATTTAAGTGAGAAGAGAATTAAAATGAGACAAGGACCTCACATTCAAATAAATACAAGGAAAAAAAAACACATGGAATGACACACATAAACACATGGAATATAATTTCAAATTTATCTTACTTCTTAAGTCAAAATTTGATGATGCTCATTTTTTTTTTCTTTTGTTTACGTTTGTCACTCTACATATAGATTTATGAGTGCGAGGTAGGCATGTAGGTAGTTATAAGAATAATTAGTTATTAGAAGAATATTCAAACCACAATAACTCACTAGTTTATGTGTAACACATAAAATTTGTTCACTAAATCTACACTAATTATTTTCAACTAGAGAATGTATGTACTCCAATATTTATGTATATTTATTTTAGTATTTATAAGAATCTCATTTCAAACCGATCCACCAGATAATAGTTATAAGAAATATGTGTTGCAACTAAGTAAATTTCCTAAATTAATCTTTATCTAAACCAGCTTAGATCCATCTAACAATGGATCTATCATGTGCCGAGAGTGATCAAATCCCTTGAGGTGAAAACCTTCTTTTTGGTGCGTAGAACTTGAGGAAAGGTTTGCACCTCTAGAGATTTGATCTCTCTAGGCACATGATAGATCGAGTGTTAGATGGATCTAAGCTGGTTCCTATAATTCCCTTCTTTATTTTGGTCTGTGTTGTTTTCCTTGAAGGGTTTGTACATATGTGTTTGGATACTTTGAGTGGTTTGTGTGTTCATGTGTTTGGATATGGATGCTAATTGTTGTGAATGTTACAGTTGTTGTGTTATATTTTTATATGTGTATGTGTATGTAATTGGTTATTAGTAATTAGTTGGTAATGAAGGAGGACAATCTTGTCAATAGTTTATTGATGTTGCACATCTATTTCATTTAATTTTAGGTATCACAATTTTTGATAGCTAATTAATTCTAAATAGTGCTCCTCCAAATACTAAAAAAGTATATCTTCAAGAGAAGTTTTAATAATACTAGGTCAATATTACTCTTGAAACAATTTGTTTATTTGTTTATGTTTGAAATAATTTTTTTTTTTTATCTTTAGTCTATTTTGCAAAGTCAAGAAATAATGTATTTTTTATTGTGAATTAATTTGTAGCTGAATGGTTATTTTATTAATTTATAGATCAATGTATATTGTTATAAATTGGTAATATTTAAATAATATTATTAAGAAATTAACATTATTATTCAAATTATTATAACTTGTTATTAAATTTTAATATTAATATTAGTCTAGTTTTATGAATATTAATGTTACAAAACTCTAATATGAATTAGCAAATTTTAGTATTTACCCTAATAAACCTTTAATAATAATATTATTATTATTGAACTTAAAGAGTTTATTATTATTATTATTATTATGAAATGATGTGGTTAGTCATGGTTTGACTATGGTAACCCTAACAACCCACTATAGGCTTTTATGGTCTACCATTCTCATCCACCATAACTCAATATAGTTAATTATGTTTCACATGACTTTGGTAACTAAGACTCACCACTAAAGTCATGTTGACTATTGTTGACTATGACAACCATTTTCACTATAATTAAGGATGTCCACAATACTCAACCATACTTAAATGAGTTAATGTATAAAATGATTTGCAGTTAAGACATTGTAAATGTGTATATTGATATATTATTAATGTATCATCAATGTTATATTAGACTCTAATTAGTGTTATATATATATATATATATATATATATATATATATATATATATATAATGTATTAAAAAAGTAGTAAGTTATATTAATTAATTAATTAACTAATATTATATTTTATATTTAATTAATAATTAGCTTATTATTAAAATACTTTATTTAATGGTTAATTAATATATATTTATTTTATATTCAATACAAAATAATTATATACTAATTAATAATTAAAAAAATAGGTATCAACAAACTAATTATTAAAAAATGTCAAAACTATTATTAATTAGTTATTAAAAAAAATTATATCAATATTAATTATTAATGAATATTAATATTAAATATTAATATTAATAAATATAATTATTAATAAACATAATATTAATTAATTATTAATATTAATAAGTCATCTCCAAGATAAAATTATTGGTAAATTACTTTGATGTCATAGAATTTGTTGTAACTATTGAATGAATTAAAGTTACTTTGGAAGAGTTGCTTTTGGAAGACAAGTCAGTCTTGCAAAGAGAATTACAAGCTTGGGTAAATCTCCATTATCAAGAGAAGTGTTGTATATGTCATGAATTAAAGTTTATTTCGAAGTGTTAACTTTGCAAGACATGTACGTGGGGCAAAGAGATCCAGGCTTGGTTAAATCTCCATTATCAAGAGAACTGTTGTATATGTCATGAATTAAAGTTTATTTCGAAGTGTTAACTTTGCAAGACATGTACGTGGGGCAAAGAGATCCATGCTTGATTAAATCTCCATTATCAAGAGAAGTATTATATATGTCTTTGCATTCTTGTAGTATCTACAAGGAAAGAGAAACAAATAGTTGTCCTTTGCACTAAAACAAATACTCGGAAAGGAATCGATATGAGCAAGAAGAATAAATAAGAAATAACTTGGAGGACATAAGGTATGAGTAAGAAGCATAAATAATAAATAACTTGGAAGTTATAGGATACCTCACAGACATCCTTCCTTGGTATTCCTTCTCGTAATGCATTGACGTTCTCTACAACTTTAGGCTACACTTGGAAAAAAAAAGAGAGGCAGGTGTAAACACTCCTCCCTCCGATAAATTTCAAGAAGTGAATTGGTCCAAAGTTTTTCTCTAATTCATAAACTTATTTATATATATCCTTGAATCGTGACTTTTTTTAAGTTTATAAATATCCAAATGGAACAAATACAATCTTCTCTCATGTTTAAAAGTGCAATAGTCCTCTTATTCAATACTAATAATTTAGCTTGGAAATCCAGCTAACATAAAATAAAAGATAGTGAAGGTCAATGCCCAAAAGATCATTTATATCCTCTACCATTGCAACAGAAAATGTAACTAAATATACATATCGGACAATCAGGGTGGTCACTTGAGAATTTTTGAGTATAAAAGAGTAAAGAAATCCACAGTCTCAACAAAAGATATTTCTCGCAAATTTGCCAAAGGTTGCACTCTTTTCTCTACTTTATGCAAACCACTCATAAATTATTAATTAGTTCGTTACCTTTAACTACATGTGTGTGTGTGAAATTTGAATGTACCGTGCAGCAATATGATAACATACAATATAGTATATACAATAGTTATTATAAAAATGATCTATTTTACATTCAGAAAGTATGATATAGATTGCCGCTTACAGATCATGAAAGATTACAAGCAATATATACATGGTTTTGATGAGAAAGTAAAATGTGTGAAAAAAAAGATGCACTTTACTGATGTAGAAGAAGGTTCAAGGTGCACGCAGAATTAACATGTTACATCTTGCAACATGAATTATGGTAATTTCGAAAATGGGATGGGCCACCCTCAAAGTAAACATAACAAACAATAAAAGTTATTGAAAGATCTGAAACAAAGAACAATGTGACCATCTGTCCTAGCCCATTCCAGGCATTCTCATTTCGCAGCTTGAACTTATTTCAATTGCAGATTCCGCAAATATACCAGAATATGACGATTAATAGAGAGGAAAAATATCCCAAAATTTGGTAGTCATAAGAATTGACCTCTCTCCTAACAGTCAGATTCTGGGATATTCGTGGAATCTACAATCAACATAAGGATGTCAGTTTCACAAAGTTTAAAGAAGAAAGGTTAGACCAAGGGGATGCCTATATAATTTGGAAACTAAAAGTTTCTTATACATAACAATTTCTCTTTTAAAAAGGAAAAACTAGCATAGTATCACAACTGATTGATATTTGTACAATTACTAGAGATTTTGAGCTGTAAGGTTTCATTTCATCCAATTAACATAATAGAGTTGAAGCACTGTGAAATAGCTATTGAAATATTCAAAAAAAAAAAAAAGTAAGGCTTCTCTCGACGAATGATATAATGTGAGAAACAAAGCGTTTTCCCCTAAAGCCTACCTAAATCATAGATGTTGCAACACAATGTACTAAATCAGAGAATAAAAGTTGGAATAAACCGAATATGTGTTGAAATCTGAGGCAACTTTGGGATGAATTTCCTCAAGAGAAATCCAACTACCCCAAAGAGGAACCATCTTTCCCCAAAAGAGAAATAAAAATGAATAAAAAAAATATTATATTTATTTTGTTTTGCACTCTCATTATTATTTCAAGCGTCATTTATTTGGGCAAGTAACTATGTCGGCTTCAATTGCAAGGCACTTATTAGCAATTTGAATTTATGTTTCACCTCCAAATTCACAAGTGAGACTCATAATACTTCAAGTCGGCCTCCCCCAATAGTTGTGACCCTTTGCATGGAGAATTAACTATAAATTGGCATATATCCTCCACCATTTTCAATTAAAACCTATGCATCATCCAAGTGCTATCATATGAGGTACCGCAAGCCTAAATAACATGAGTTGGAGAGGAGATAAGGATGTGGATTTGTACTTGTTTTTGTGGTATGGTACAGGTCGAAGTTAGAGCTGCTGGACACAATTATTTTGAGACAAGTTTCCATGGTCTAATGGTGTCATCTAATGCGGTTTAATAGTGGAAATCTATGCAACCTAATGGTGGCATCTATTAAGGCTTATTTGTGTCATCTATTGCAACTTAGTTGAATGATCTAATGCAGTTTGTGAATAGAAATCGTAAACAAATATGATGTGGCAATGAAAGAAATAATATATATATATATATATATTTATTGATCAACTTAACTTAATTTATGTGGAAATTAATTTTTTGGTTGGGTCCACACATTATTGGACCAAAATTTAATAATCCTTTCCCATGTTCAAATTTGGAGGTCGGATTAATTTTTGCCACCTTTTGAAATTTAAATTAGAATGAATTTGAAGGATCGGCTAGTTATTCTAGATTAACCCTCATCGAATTTTTGCCACCTTTTGAAATAATAATGAGAGTGCAAAACAAAATAAATATAATATTTTTTTTATTCATTTTTATTTCTCTTTTGGGGAAAGATGGTTCCTCTTTGGGGTAGTTGGATTTCTCTTGAGGAAATTCATCCCAAAGTTGCCTCAGATTTCAACACATATTCGGTTTATTCCAACTTTTATTCTCTGATTTAGTACATTGTGTTGCAACATCTATGATTTAGGTAGGCTTTAGGGGAAAACGCTTTGTTTCTCACATTATATCATTCGTCGAGAGAAGCCTTACTTTTTTTTCTTTTTTTTTTGAAGATTTCAATAGCTATTTCACAGTGCTTCAACTCTATTATGTTAATTGGATGAAATGAAACCTTACAGCTCAAATCTCTAGTAATTGTACAAATATCAATTAGTTGTGATACTATGCTAGTTTTTCCTTTTTAAAAGAGAAATTGTTATGTATAAGAAACTTTTAGTTTCCAAATTATATAGGCATCCCCTTGGTCTAACCTTTCTTCTTTAAACTTTGTGAAACTGACATCCTTATGTTGATTGTAGATTCCACGAATATCCGAGAATCTGACTGTTAGGAGAGAGGTCAATTCTTATGACTACCAAATTTTGGGATATTTTTCCTCTCTATTAACCGTCATATTCTGGTATATTTGCGGAATCTGCAATTGAAATAAGTTCAAGCTGCGAAATGAGAATGCCTGGAATGGGCTAGGACAGATGGTCACATTGTTCTTTGTTTCAGATCTTTCAATAACTTTTATTGTTTGTTATGTTTACTTTGAGGGTGGCCCATCCCATTTTCGAAATTACCATAATTCATGTTGCAAGATGTAACATGTTAATTCTGCGTGCACCTTGAACCTTCTTCTACATCAGTAAAGTGCATCTTTTTTTTCACACATTTTACTTTCTCATCAAAACCATGTATATATTGCTTGTAATCTTTCATGATCTGTAAGCAGCAATCTATATCATACTTTCTGAATGTAAAATAGATCATTTTTATAATTGAGCCGAAAGGCTCATCTACAATTCAATATGAGGGAGATGTTAAGTATGTCACGTCCTCAAAAAATAATAAAAATAATTTAAACAATTAAAAATCTATTAACCCAACAATTAAGTGTTGATATTATAATTGAGCCAAAAAGCTCATTCTAGAATCCAGTACAAGGGAGATGTGTAAGTATGTCACGTCCTCAAAAAATAATAAAAATAATTTAAACAATTAAAAATCTATTAACACAACAATTAAGGGTTGATATTATAATTTTATACAACTTTATAGAAATAAAAAATATATATAGAACTTAAAGAAAGTGTTTGAATATCCATATTAACTAATATATTTCAGCATGGATTTTCTCTCTCTACAGAAAGTGTGTATATATATATGTGTGTGTGTTAACCTTAGCTTGAAAGGAAAAATTAATTGAAGGTAATGTAGAGTAGTTACTTTTTAATAAGAGGAAAATGTGTGACTAATTCAATTTTTAATATAAAATATTAATAATGATAAAATATAAAATTATACAATTTAAACAATGAAAAATTACCACATAAAACTATATTAATCACAAATTTACGAAGCAGTAAAATGTATTAATTGACATGTAATTTTAAAAAAAAGTTTGATATTGGATCTCTTGAGGCCCTTGGTAGATATGTGGTTAAACTGCATCTATATTGTTTCTACATCCCAGTGTGAAGGCTACGTTTAGTATGTTCATTCCTCGTAAAATAAAAATAAAATATTCTCTAAATAGAAAAACAATGTCGGCTATAATAAAAATGAATATATATATATATATATATATATATATATATATATATATATATATGCTATGCATTTTTAATTAGTTGTCCATATGACCTAATATCATGTAGAGTAATTAGAAGTAAAAAAAATATGTGAGTAAGATGTTTAAACCTTATGTTTTTAAAAAATATTTTAATAAGTGATATCAACTTTATATAAATCTATATATAGAAAAAAATGTTAAAAGCAAATATTTTAATGTATGATAGAATCAAATATCCAATGTGAATTATGAATAAAATAATTTAATATGAATTAATATAAAATGTTTCAATACACATGTTATGTAATCTCTATAACAATCAAAATTGAAATTTAAACAATAACAAATTTTTGTATTCTAAAATAAGTTTGCAACAAAAGGAATTTGATCCCTTTCGGTTCATGTTAGATCTATGTTTTAGATGGATCTATACTAGTAATACTTCAAGTCGGCCTCCCCCAATAGTTGTGACCCTTTGCATGGAGAATTAACTATAAATTGGCATATATCCTCCACCATTTTCAATTAAAACCTATGCATCATCCAAGTGCTATCATATGAGGTACCGCAAGCCTAAATAACATGAGTTGGAGAGGAGATAAGGATGTGGATTTGTACTTGTTTTTGTGGTATGGTACAGGTCGAAGTTAGAGCTGCTGGACACAATTATTTTGAGACAAGTTTCCATGGTCTAATGGTGTCATCTAATGCGGTTTAATAGTGGAAATCTATGCAGCCTAATGGTGGCATATATTAAGGCTTATTTGTGTCATCTATTGCAACTTAGTTGAATGATCTAATGCAGTTTGTGAATAGAAATCGTAAACAAATATGATGTGGCATATATATATATATATATTTATTGACCAACTTAACTTAATTTATGTGGAAATTAACTTTTTGGTTGGGTCCACACATTATTGGACCAAAATTTAATAATCCTTTCCCATGTTCAAATTTGGAGGTCGGATTAATTTTTTCCACCTTTTGAAATTTAAATTAGAATGAATTTGAAGGATTGGCTAGTTATTCTAGATTAACCCTCATCGAATTATATAAAATGAGACCCATTTAACTACGATTTGAGCATTAAAAAACATTTCGTTCAAAAGGTGTATCCATTTATCTCTGCGGTCAAATTAGCAGCCTTGCATATTTGACACAAAGTTAGTATTTTTAAATTTTTGTGCCTCGATATTGCATTGCATGCCGAGGAAATTATCTACCAGCCAGTTACCGTAAATTTGCTTAAAGCTCGTAAAAGGGATGGCGAAAGGAAACAACAAAAAGAAATCACGCGATGGTCATCAAGTAGCTGGAGGAGCTGAAAAGGAGGTAGCACTAACTAATGTTGTTGATAAGACTGTTGAGAAAGAGTCGGTTGTAAGGGAGAACGAACCCAAGGGTTCAGCAGACCTTGCTGTGTCAATGGTTGCTGAAAATATGAAGAAAAAACAAGGCCAGAAATAAAACAATGAATTAGATGGAAGTTATGGCAAAGATAAGTTTTCCGGCTTGATTTTTATGTGTAATTCTCAAACTAAGCAGGAGTGTTTCCGATTCAAAGTGTTTGGCTTGCCACCAGCCAAAAAGGAGCTTGTAGAAAAGGTCAAGCCCGGAATGAAGCTATTCTTGTATGATTTTGACCTTAGACTGATGTATGGTATCTACAAAGCAGCGTCTCGGGGAGGAATGAATCTGGAACCAGATGCTTTCCAAAGTTCTAAAAGGCCATTCCCCGCACAGGTAATCTTTTTATACAATGTTTGACTATATATACAATATTATTTTGGGCCTATACATTTTCGGTTTCGTGTCTTTTCTAAACATGATGTTCACACTAGATGAGTTTTCTGTTGAGAATAGGTTTTCTAAATGAAGTATGTTTGTGCAGGTGCAGTTCTGTATTGAAAGTGATTGCTCGCCGCTTTCTGAAGACATATTCAAGAAAGCAATCAAAGATAACTATGATGGGAAGAACAAGTTTAGGTTTGAACTCAATCCTCAACAGGTATCTATCTATTAATTATTTTTAATGAAACTCATGCTCGACATATTTATTTTATGGCTTCTATAATTAGGACAATTGTTTCTTTTACAGGTGAAAAAGCTTGCAGAGCTCTTCCGACAATCACCCAAAAAATCACAGTTTAATTCTCGCCCTGAAAATCACCGCATTCCTGTGGAGGCTCCCGCTCTTGAACCTACAGTTCAAGTTGACCTTCAGCGTAGTAGGGAGCTTCAATTCAGGGAGGATATGATGAGAGAGAAAATGCTAAGAGAGGAACGGCGTCGAGAGGAGCTCCTAAGAGAGGAACTGCGTCGAGAAGAGTTGCGCCGAAATGATATGCTACGTCGTTATCAGGAGGAAGCTGCAAGACGTACTGATTATGTTCCTCGGGCTCCATTAACTAGATATGGTGTTGATCCTGCTATAGCTAAGAGGAAGCTGTTACGATATGGAGGTGCAAGGGATTATATTCCTCAGGCTCCTCTTCAAGCTCAAGATCCATATGGTAGTCTATTACCGAAGCATCCTGAGTTAGATTATCAGAGCATTGAATCTTTATATCGTCAAAGGTTAATGGAGGCAGAATATCGAAAGACGATAGCCGGTGATGTGCCAACTGAAATCCTGCAAAGGGATTTACGTCGACCTGATTTAGGAGCCCCTGTCGCTGAAGGTCCTACTGCATTTATTGGATCATCTTCGTTGTACCGCTAAATTTTTCAGCTGCTAAATTTCGAATCATAGGCTTACTATAGTTTCATTCCATACTTTTAGTTATGAATCAGTCTTAATAACTGATCTAATTGGTACGGTACTAGACTATTTCAGATATTATTGCGCAATTTTGTTTTGAACCCCATTATGATTTTTAGTTTGGAAGCTACATATTTGACATGGTGGATAAAATTTTGATATGAATGTATTTTATTCACAAAGGATATTGTGGGAGCTTGTTACTATAAAAATGCATAATTCTACAGTTGCACTGAATATAAGTGTCGAAATTCAAAAAAAAAAAAATCAATTATTGATTGGAATGGTTGTTGACTTTGTTGATATCAAAATTTATTATTGCATAAATCCAAAATCTTTGTTTACATCATCACTATGTATGGTTGCACTCATTACTATACTAAAGGTCTTTTTAAATCTTTGTTTACATCATCACTATGTGTGGTTGCACTCTTTACTATACTAAAGAAAATTTTTGTCTTAAAAAGTTATTTTTTATTATAGTTATTTTACATTAAAAATTGATATTAATTGAATTGTTTTAAATGTAAAATTTAAGACAAAAGTATTCTGAAACAAAAATAGTTTGAAATCAATGTATATAGTGCAAGAAATCAAATATAATTAGAAACCAACATCTACATTGAAATCAATTCATCTAGTATAAGCAATCAAATAGGATTAGAAATCATCATTTATACTGGAATCATTGCATCCAGTAGTTCATATTGCATTTCACCAAAAAAACCATACAACCCTTTCTTAGAGAGTCGGTTTGCCATTTGATTTTTGTCACGGAAAATGTGATTGAGATATATTGCAGTGAATGTGTTTCTTGAATCTTTTATCTTGTCCAACCATGTGGTAAGATGTCCTAGTGCTAGATTTGTCTCATTTTTCATATGCTCAATAAGGACCTTTGAGTCCCCGAAAACCCACAACTTGTCAATATATAGCTATTTTGTAAACCATAACAACCACTAGAGCACAAGAATATCCGCCCTTATATTTGTGCCTTGTGGGGAGATCATAAGCCACACTCTGCATTCTCATATCAAGTTTTGTGCCGCCCCATTAAAAAACCTCGTAGGATAGTGGATTTCAAAAGGTCTGTTTTTGATCGATATGTCACATGGAGGTTTTTGAAAGACACTTATTTTACTCCACTACCTGACTATCTGAGCAACCACTGTGATTGGTGTACTTTCCTTTTCCTCAAATATCCACCAATTTCTACAACCCCACAAAATTCAATGAAAAATGAGAGGAATTCACTTGAAGAGCTTAACTTTGCTAAACCACCATTGAATGAAATCTTTAGTAGATGTGTATTGTGGAACCAGAAAATTGAAATTCATGCTCACTAATCGATGAACCTCATGAGCAAAAACAAAATTGTAAAAAAAATGTGTGTTTTTCTCATTCTCCATGAAACATAATATTGAAATCCCTAGACCGATCTTCCCTTTTTTCGGGAGGTTATCCGAAGTGAGGTTATTGTCCTTCCAAAATAGTCAGAGGAATATAATCATTTTTGTATGGACTTTTTCATTCCAAATTACGTTGAACCAACACTTCCTTCCATATGCAAGTTTTCCTTTTAGCATACCATTGTATATTTATCTGTTGATGGTTTGGCCCTTGTTCATGTTACCCCCCTAGGTGACCAGATCTCCGTGAATGTTTTTACAAAATCACACTCCCTTTAAGACATCCAGGTATTGGTTCCATTCTCCCCTTAGTGCATCCTAAAGGTTTATTTCCTCGGGCGCCATCCTTTTCGGCACACCATCCGCTCATTCCTTAATAACTTATGCTAGATAAAAGACACCCCTCTGATTTAGGTGACCTCCAAAATCCTCACAAATAGATGTCCCCGAAGTTAGGCCCCTAATTCGTGTATGTCCAATAAATATTTTATAGCCACTCACAAACTCCATCTAAACATATCAATATAGTGTTGCCATACTTTCATGAATCCATTCCAAATGAGAGAGCCCCTCAACACTTTCTCCCAACCCATAGTGAAGAGTCCTTCCATGTTTTGTTGTCTCATGTACTTGTATTTAATAATCTCGTGCCATATTCCTCGGGTGTGCATACATCTCCATAAGGATTTAATAAGAAGTGCCTTACCAAATAACTCCACGTCCAGTATGCCCCAACCCCCCACCCCCTTTTGGACACGATATCTATTCCCAACTTACTAAATGGTATTTACCCCCATGTCTTCCACCATTCAAAATGAAATTAGACAAAATTCTTTTTATTCTTCCAGTAATGGACCTAGGAATCATGAATAGATGAGCACATAACACCGGTAGTTTTTGTAATACCGCCTGCACTAGGACCTGTCTCCCCCCTTTGGATAACCACTTCAATGACCAAACCCTTATCCTCTTTTGGTAATTCTCAAGTATCCAATTTCAGTCTGCCACCGTGTAGTAGAAGGGTTTCAGGTGAAAACCTAGGTAGGTGAAGCCTTCGACGAGGACTAATGTTTTGAAATTGAAGAGAACCGTAGTAAATTCAGGAACCTCCCTGTATCCCGAGGAGTGATATACATGACTTATCATCGTTTACCTCCATACCTGGAACAAAAAAAAAACGCTGAAAAAATTCAAAGAGGGATTCCCAACATCTTTTAATGAGCCTCCCGCGAATAAGAATACCATCGAAAAAAAAAATATGATAAATTTACCGATGAGCAGTGATATTTATGCCCCTAGAAACCCCTTCATCCACCTCCCTTATATTATTCAAGCTGAGTGCATCCATAACCAAAATGAATCACAGTGGTGACAGTGGACAGCCCTATTTGAGACCCCTTCTAGGCTTTAAAAAATCAAGAATCAGTGCCATTAATAATTACTTCCATCAACGTGTTGCAAACACAGCTCATAATCCAATCAACTGAGGAACAATCCATACCAATCTTGTACAGAATCAATCTCAAAAAACCCCAGCACACCCGATCATACACTTTTTTGAGATCAACCTTCATCACAGAGGCATCCATGTTCTGAGAGTGAATAGTGTGGAGGATCTCTTGAGCTGTAGCAACAACGTCATGGATGCTACAGTTTTAGAGGAAGCCAGATTGTTCAGGGGATATGAATATCGAGAACACATCTTTTAATCTATCAGTAATAGTCTTAGAGATTATTTTGTAAATATTATTACAAAGGGAGAATGGTTTGAAGTCCTCAAAAGACTTTGAAGATTTCTTTTTCGGGATGAGCGAAAAAAATGTTGAGTTAACAACTCCATGTATCATGCCCTGAGAGTGAGCTTATTCAACCATCTCAGAAATTTCCTTCATGAACAAATCATTAAAATGGATGAAAAAGTCAAGTGTCCATCCTTTTGGACTCGATTTTTATCTGGGGGAAAGACTTAAGAACCTTCTCCACCTCTGCAGTACCGACTGACCAATTAAGTCTGGTGTTATCAGCAGCCTCAAATAGCCCACAAAAAATCCTCCTCCATCGGGTCCTCCCAAGCCGTATATGTATTCTAAAAAACTTAACCACCTCATTCAGAATCTGCGCCATGGTGTGATATGACCTTCCATTAGCATCAATCCTCCATATAGCATTAAGGTTCTTTCTGCCATTTTCATAAGAGTGAAAATACTTGGTATTTTTGTCTCCTTCTTTAAGCCATCTAGCGTGACTTTTAATTCACCATGTTTGTTCTTTAATTAACAGAATCCTCCTTTTTTCAATTTCTATCCACTTAAGTATGGACCAATTTTCCAATATCTGAATTCCAGCATCCATCACATTAAGAGTCTGGGCCATGTCCAATTTTATCTATTTCAATTCCTCATCCATAAGCCACTTCTTCCTCTTTTCCCATTTAGGGACCCTCCCCTTCAGACCTCTGAGCATTTGTGATAAGTGTTGCATAGTTGATGTCTCGTGGACTCTATGAATGAATCCCCGAAGAGAACTTGTCAAAATGATATCCCCAAAAAAAATGAATGCTTAAAGAGCTGCCCAATGGGGATGCCAGATCACCGCCAGACCAACCGAATGACCAACAACATCTTTAGCAACTATATGCCATGCTGGAAACATGGCATGGAAAAAGGAAATAGAGTGATCAGTCATGGACATAGTCTCTTGTATGAGGACAATGCTAGGATTTAAATGCAACAAAAAATCCCTTAAGAACACAAATTTCCCCTACCCTCCCAACCCATGAATATTAAGAGAGCAGATCATCATAAAAAACACCCCACAGAGGGTGTCAATTCTCTAAGAACCCTTTCCAAAGCCTGTGTCACAGGCACATCTCTAAAATCCCCGGTTTGTAAGTCTACCCCAATACCGACACTGAGATTGATTTTTTCTTCAACCTGGGTCTTCCATTACCCTTCATAATGGTGAAATTTGACAGAGAGGATGGGCTGATGACAATCGAAGGAGATGGGGGATGACCCTTATCCACCACCAGCAGAACCAAATTGGCCTTCCGGATTTGGAGAACGAAGTCCAAGTCACTCCCAATGGAGTTCGGGGGAGAGAGAGGAGCCAGATGTCCTAGAGAAATACGTGACATATCAGATGAAGGATCCTCAGGAGGGAAATAAGACGGTAGGGCGACGAAAGGTGGATTAGGGGAAGAAGGAGTGGATAAAACATTTTGAAGCCCCGCATCCTGCAGGATGAGAAGAAGGGCTAAAAGGGGCCTTCCATGGGACACAGTCGATACATGAGAAACATCCACTCCCCACAGAGGACCACCTTCCGAGTCCTCCCTAGATAAAGTATCATTCTCAAATGATGGATAAAGAGAGTACGAAGCTAACTTACCAATTGAGTGAGCGATATTATGATCAGATGACTGTCGATAGACTGATGTATGAGGGTGCCCTATGCCATTTCTCAGCTCACACCCCCGATCCTGGATCAAATAGTTGTGGTCCCCCAACTTCCAGTCTGGTAGTGTCGACGGAGATGTCCCGTATTATGATAGAGAAAACATCTAAATGGGGTTAGCCAGTAATCTATAATTTGACGGTGTACCACCGCCTACCACTCCAAATCAACATGTTCTGGAAGGCCACCTGAGAAGGATGCCTCCACTAGAAGACATGCCACACGCTTGTCGAATTCCTTAACACACTTAGGATCCATGAACCGAAATGTGCCAATGCTATTACCAATAGCAAAGATAATATGAACAGACCATAATTCCTATTATAGTCCAGGAATTTTGACCCATAGGAGGTGGTGTTTGTGCATTTCTCTGATCGAATGAAATATAGCATACCATTTGTGGGGGCCCAGAAAACAATGAACGATCACCAAGGTGTGTCAAAGCACCTCTCCCACATCATCCACCTTTATAAATTGATAATTAAACCACCCGTTCTGCAACTTACTCACCTTAGGATGCTATTTGAGCAGTTTGAACTAAGCTACTAACATCGACAAGTGCATATCGACCTCAAACCGCTTCTCAAAGGACCATTGCCCCACCAGCGTACAAGTCAAGAGGCTCTCTGCTCGCTCCCACATAATATCATGTCCAAGACTCAACAATCTGCATCCTTCTGCTAGTTTCAATGGTTTCAAAGGATGTTTTGAGTGATTATTGCTACCAATCAAAGAGGGTTTCTAATTCCCCAGAGATGGAAAGGCATATCCTTGATGTCTTACTATAGTAGCCAGAGTGAATGAGTCTTTGGACTTTGTGTTTGAGGAGGGTGATACAATACACAAGGTGTCCATAAAACCAAATTCTGCCACCTCAATAGCATGAAAAAACTTCTCGTCGAATGTCTCTGATTCAATCTTCTCGAGGAAAGTCTCAATCCCTAACATATCTGATCCCAGAGAAACGATTAAAAATTTATCGCTGATTCGAGGGGGAGATAATGACATACAACTAAAAAATTAAATTCCACTCCCTATCCCCATAAGCCCGTTGCCTGCCATATATGGAGTGATCTATGTAATATTGAAACATTTGATGGAATAAAGCCTCTACCACCCAACCCAGTTCCAATCCGGTCGTCGAAGAACATAAACCCACCACCCTTCTAGAGAATTAAGTAATGAAATATAAGAAGACGTGTTGTGGTCTTAAATCCTGATTCGTATATGTCAGATGATCCTCCCTCCCGGAAATGAGAATTTCAAAAAGAATTATGACACCGTGAAAACCAATACCCACCTGTTAGCGACATGTACCCCAATATCAAATCTACATGGGAAAGAAGCCTATCAACAAGAGAAGAAGTGAACTGAAGACCAGTGGGAAGTGTGGATGCTAATAGTATTCCTAGCTTTTATCCATGGCCCACACAAAGAAGACTCTAGATCGGTTAGTGTGAAGTCCCTATAGAGAAACGTATGAAAATCGCCGGCCCAAAACCCTAGCATCTCCCATCCCACCAAAGAGTTATTGGTCATAGCAACAACATAAACAAAAGCCAAGATTCCACCTTTTGTGACACAACTGCACCTTCATATTCCTACAGGGGAGACTGAGGGAGAAATAATGTTTTGGTTAATATTAGTAAAAAATCAATTTATTATTTTTTTGAAAATGTAACATATTTACATATCAGAATCATACTTGGTTGTAAAATACCCCTTTTAAAACAATCAAACTTTAAATAATTACCAGTTTCAAATTCTTTTTACATGCTATTTTGACTTCTCAAAATTTTTCCTTTCCTTCAATTACTTTAAAAAATAGAGTCTAAACAGCTACCTCGGATAATCAATGACATTGGCCAGTACACTTCACTTGATACTTCTTGTATTTATAGAATTCAATGCTTCAATAATAGGTTGATGTTTTTACTTTGATTGTGAGGGTTTTCCACCAATATCAACTTTTTGGCAACATTCATGGGTATCAATAACGAAAAAGTGACGTGCATAGAGGAGTTATAAATCAAATAAGCTTCTAACCCTCAGTTTTATAAGGCTTTGTATCAAAGCGTGCGTGAATGGAGAAACACGTTGGAATTCAAAGTCAATAATAAAACAATGAATGTAAGTCTCCTAATAGTGTAAGTCACCATGAAAGGCTGACAACAATGCAAAAGCTTATGCACCGTCAAGCCAGGTTTGCATTTATTTGATAAACATACCTCTGTACATTTCCAATTTCGCAAGCCATGACAAAGACTTTGAAACCATAGAAATACTTTGAAACCATAAAATTTACATTTTGATAACATGAAATAATGAGTGCTACATCTTTATCATTCTTCAGTGAAATTATCAGTGACTACAACATAAAGGGGTTTTAAGACAATATTTAAGACAATTTTGGGGTAAATTGTCTTAAATTGAGACAAAATAAAACTTGTGTATTGTCTTAAATATTTTCTTTAAGTGGGTGTCTCAAATTAAATCATATTAAAATTAAATTGTCTTAAAATATTGTCTCTATAGAGACAATATATAACACAAGAATTTCTGTCTCTCAAAGACAGTTTCATTTTTGTCTCTCCAAAGACGGTTTCATTTATTGTCTCTTATGAGACAATTTCATTTGTCTTTCCAAAGACAATAGTTGGAATTTGTCTAATCCTATCTATTGTCTCTCTCGAGACAATATAAAACAATGAATCTAGAAAAATATCTCACCATTAAAATAAATCAATATAAAATTATTTAATTAAAAAAATCTACAATATCATTGAATAATTTATGTTAGGGTACAGTGGAATTGAACCACCAACCTCCTGCATGGCAGGAGCTCTTCCATTGAGCTAGCACCCTTTAAACAATTATGTGAGTTATGGAAGTCCTTGAAATTGTATAATAGGCATTGATTTTTAAAAAATGTTCAACACATAATGGCATAGTCCTTGTACAATATATAATCATGAAAGCCCCTATTTTTAACTTAATAAAAAAATAACTCAATGGAGTTAGCTCACTGTGACACCCTTGTAGCTTGGCTTGCACAAAAATGTACCTCCCTTTGCAGGTAAAGTTGCCTTTCTTGATGTTAAAATTGGCATCACTGTAGCATCTTCTATGGAGAAAGTGTCTGCTAGAGCTTCTTTCTAAACCCAAATCTTACAAACGTATCTAACAGAGCTAGGAGTAGGGTTCCAATTTTATGGGTTTTTTTTGTAATCAAGTATACTCCCGTATTAATATCTTAGAAAAATGGTTACATTCATGGCTGTAAGGGTCCTGTCAAAGCGGAAACCAGACCTTCAATAATTTTTAAGCTCAACACTATGCTGTTTGGGAAAGTCCAAATGTATCTGCTATAACCTAAGACCTTTTGCAAAGCATCTTCCAGATGTATCTTCTATAACCTAAGACCTTTTGCAAAGCATCTCTATATTGTACAAACAACAATACTAACAAGTAAAACCAGAAAGCAACTAGAGCCAGCAAAGTTAACTAGGAGTTGGTCTAGCTAGGCCAGCTTGGCTGGAGATCTCATGCACCTCAGTCTTGACTTTCAAGTCATCTCCCATTTCTTCTACAAAGATCGAGTTGACGCTTGTTCTTGGGGATTCCATTTTGCTTGAAACCACAGCTAAGTTATCCAAAGAAGCTAATCAATTTCTCTCCAAGTCAAAGCCACCACCTATTTCTACATTAATTACACATATAACTGTTTTTATGATATGGGAAGCTCAATATAACAAAATTCAACTGTCACAAAAATTCAAAGAAAATTTTGAAATCTAATGTCTGTCCACAAAACCAAATACAAAGATCATTTTATGTTCAATAGCTTGAAAGATTGGAACAATCAATCTGCCTCCTTCAACTTGAGCTTTAACGTGAACACATTCTTCCTCAAATTTTCCACCAGGGACACTTTATGTCTGCCCCTTCAACTTGACCTTTAACGTGAAAAGTTTCTACCTCAACTTTTCCACTAGGAACACTTTATCTCTCACAATAGACTAGTAAATGGGCTTTAGAATTTCCATCCTCTGTAAGTTGCCCACATCTCCTTTATGTAACTTGTGATGTTTCTTGGATGCAATATTTCCTTCTTCATTCACTGTTTTTTTTTACTTTTCCAATAACATTGTCACATTGTCTTTGCCAGCCTATATTGTCTCCTCCTCCTTTGTCTTTTGCATTCCTAACATGTTTTAAGTTTTTTCCATTCCTAACATGAACATGTGTTTTTTCCTACACATATGCGGCTCATGAATATTTTGTAAGAGAACACCACCCTATCAGTCCTTGTGGATGCTTTCTCTGTGGCTTCACTCCATCTTCTGAACCCTTTTCCTTCAAAATTTTTAACATGGATTGGTGCTTCTTTTCAAACACATGTTTTTTGTGAAGAAATTCCTTTGTGCTACAGGTAACATCACAAAGTGATCACCACCCAAGGATATTTGGAGTCTTAGCTTCCATATATTTGATGCCTAGTATCTCCCTATGTGCCTTTTTGTTAGAATTTGGTTGCAATCTAGAATCTGAGTTCTTACTCAACCTGGACTTGAAAATGGAAGAGCATACCCAAATTATTATACTGGTTCCATATTGATCTTCCGATATGTTCCTTTAACACCATCTTTTGTCAAATGCAACCAAACACTATTGTTGACTTTAAACTGATGTGATTTACAAAGTATGTTGTGTGGCCTCTTATACTTGTTGAATCGATATGTCCTAGACCTACTAATTTATCTACTGAATTTTATAAATAATTTTTTCTACTATGTCTTGCTCTTTGGTATATTTTGGGGCACTAATGTCAATTGTGCTTGAAAAGCATTTTCAAGTGGTGCCAAAGGTTGAAAACCAAAATAAGTCTAAGACATAGTATGACCAATCTAGTTGTGAGGAAACCTATTATAGGCATGCTAAATTAAATCTAGGTTTTCATCTTAAGCGCGAGGATGCACATAGCCATACATGCAAAGTACCTAAACGCACGTTCAATTGGAAACTTTGATTTAATAATCTCTTTGTGGGTGTCACATTGTGGATATATTGAGACAATTGTAAACTATGGTCCATAAATACTTCCAGAATGGTTTCTAAATTCAAGGTCTCAATTAGACATATGGATGTTGGTATCTAAAGTGTGACTAAACATGTAGGAAGAACATTTTAGTAGCCTTTGATGTGGTAATAGACTTAATTGTCATATTTAAAAAGTGATAAAAAAACACATAGACATAGACATGTATTTATTTAAAGGTAGACAAAATAGAAAATTCATAATTGTCAACCCCCATGGTTGTGAAAGGATAAGAAGAGGTGTAGCCTACCTAATTTCTTGCTCAACAACTTGAAAATGTTGCAAGGAATATAGGAGCAAGTGTGAGCTTCAACATCATGTGACATGGAACACCAATAGAAATGTGTCTGGAGTATTGCAAGTGTCTTGTTAATGCCAAAACTTTCTATAACAGTCAAGTATTTTACCTTCCAAATCAAACGTTATCATGGTGCTTCCTCGAAAACATGGAGGTGTACAAGTCTGTAGAGAAAATTGTTTGATTAGTATAATTCATTGCCCTATAAACCATGTTGGGGATTACCGTAGGCCTATTGAAAATCATGATATATCAAGTACAGTGCATATGCTAAAAATCTATTTTAGTAGAACAACTACCTAGTGTAGGTCAATATTGTTTCCAGCTGCACAGGTAGGAGGCTTTCCTCACAATTCTTGGAACAAGTCTAAATAGAATTGTAAATTTTCATAAATCATCCAACTTCTTATTCTCATAAAAATTCTCTTATCATGTTGAGACTATCAGTGCTCAGACTTTTGGCATTCACTGGAAAGTGCCACTTTATCCTGCAAAACTATATCCAACGCTTCCATTTTGACGAGTCTAGAAAAATTCAATGGAATGGTCCCTAAGAGATAATTCCAACTCATATTCATTGCAATTTCCAATCCTTTTATGATTCCAATCTCAAAAGGAATGCCACAAGTCAATTTGTTGCTATTCAAGTCTAGGTATTGTAACTTAGTGCACAACAAAGTCTCTCTTGGTATCACTCCGAACAGATCATTTCCATTCATTGCCTGTTTGGCCAGTGAAACAAAATTTCCCAATGTATAGGGTATGAACCCACAAACATACACATTCATAAATCCAATACATTAATATTTTTTAGAAAACCAAGCATTCTTGGTAGATTACCTATAATTCTGTTGCCATGAAGATCCAACATCTGAAGTGCAGTGCATCCTCCAATGTCTGGAAAAAGGGTTCCTGTAAACTGATTATCTGCCATGTCAAGGAATTCCAAATTTTCAAGTTTCCAAAACTCTTTTTGGATTCCCCCCCTAAGATTATTGTCACCCAGCCGAAGCCTAATCAAAGCTTTAAAACTACCGATATTTGGAGAAATAGATCCAATGAGATCAATTGACAGAACAATCAACTTTGTGACATTTCTCAATTGGAATATGCTTGACAGAATTCTTCTAGTTAGCATATTGTTAGTAAATACTAAAATCTAAAGCCTAAAGTACTTTGCAGTTACCTATACTGGCAAGAATTATTCCTTCCAACTTATTCAGCCAAGCAAATAGCAGCATGAGATTCTTGAGTTATCCAATTGCATTAGGTATTTCTCTAGATATCTGGTTGCTACCAAGATGGATTTGAGAAAGACTAGTGCAATTAACAAGGGAAGAAGGTATTGAACTAGTACTATAGTTAACACTGAGTTGAAGATCAACCAGATTCTTCAAGTAGCCTATTGTGTTAGGAATTATTCTAGAAAGAGTGTTCAGTGATAGGCCTATCACCTCCAAGTTTTTGCGGTTACCAAAATCTGACAGTATACTTCCTACCAAATTATTTTTCCATAGAAGAAATTTTTCCAGCTTCTGCAGCATACCAAGCTCCTTGGGTAGAAAACCTGACAGACTACTTTTGTAGAGATATATATATACAAGTTCAGAAGAAGTGCTCAACCCAGGTGGATTGATCCTGATAATATATTTGTGTAAAATGCAAGTGATTTTAGTTTTCTTAATGATCCAAACGAAGGAGGGATTGTTCCATAAATCCTCGTTTTTGTAAGCCCTGAAATAGTAGGATTCTTACGGTTGTAAATTTTAGGAGGCAGTTCACCTTCAATGTTTGGATTCCCATCTCCACAAAGAAATTTCAAGTTCTATATCCTGCCAAGATCTGGTGGTATCTTGATTCTCGCCACTCAGTTGGTTATCAAATATAAGAAAATCGATCAGACTAGAGCAATTGCCAAGATTTGGAGGGAGGGTTCCTTCAAGTTCCTCGGGGTTGAGAATAAGGGTCTGGAGATTCTTTAGCTTACCAATTTCATAGGGTATACGTCCTATTATTTTGTTTCTACACAGATCTAACAACAATAAGTTGCTAAAATCTACAATCTCTCTTGGAAATATACCAGAATTATTCCCTGCAGACATTACAAGTCATTGGAGAGATTTAAGAGTTGCAAACTATGGAGGAACTTTACCTAAGAGTTATATTAATCAAGTCTTGGGAATAACATGAGATGCCACTCCATTTGCGGTTATTTTGGTCTCTAAGATTCAGGAATCCATGTAATTAGAGCTAATCCTCTATTGCCATTCAATGTCTGCATCCATGAAAAGAGTATTTGGCCTTCTAAATTAATACCCATTGATGTGTATTCTCAGAGTAGGATCACATTGCTAGCCCAAAAAACCTCCACTATGAATCTTAAGATTACCACATCTTTGGTAGCATAATAGACATACCTGCAGCTCCCATCCTAACTCTGTCCAGGTCCTAAGATGGAATATCTATAGAAGTAGTGATGAAAGTGATAACACAATATTCAATGCCCATTGTACCAAAGATCTACAATAACAGTGATGAATGCAATAACACAGAGTATCTGCTGACCAGTGTGTACATGTTTAAAATTCAAATGACCAATGAAGATTTCATATGTCAATGACTTTTTGACCTTGTCTCATCAAGGTAAAGCCTGCATTTATGGCCCATACATATGTGAGTGTATTACCTACCTAGTTCAGTCCCATATTCTACAAATTATTCCAAGTTGCAGGCTTTCTTATATTCAATAATTTTACTGAGACAGCCAGGGCTTGTATGCAAACCCATCATACATAGTCATATTACTCGGTTACGCTTTGTCAAATTTCTAGGATCCAATGGATCCCATGGCACTCTCACTCCCCAGATGAAAGACACTACTATAAGTGTTATCTTTAGCCAGTGGAGATGGGCTACTCACTGCACACTCAACCCCAAACACAAAGGATTTAACTTGGATAAATTGGTAGGATTCCATGTACTTAGTGTTGATCCTCTACTTCAATTCAATGTCTACATCCATGAAAATAGTACTTGGTCTTCTAAATTCATCCCTTGCAGAGAGTGTGATTTCTCTGGCAAGTGCTTGGGAAGCTTTGGATAAGTTCTTTCTTGAGATAAAGCAGGAAGACTTGGCGCATCATCTTTCGCAATGATAATGTATTGCACACTATCTTCATATTGTGACAAAAAGGGCTTGTGCCACTACTGTCCTAAATTCTATTATTATGATCTGATTTTCAGACCTTGTTTTCACATGTTTTGAGCAAGTTTCATGGATGTTTTGATATGCTTATTTTGGAACAACAAGGCTGAAATAGTGAGTGATTTGGCATGCTTTAGATGAAACTTCAGACTTGAAATGTGTTGATATATTTCCAGTGTTACTAAATGTAATTTCCAAATATACATACTTGATTACATCATGCTCTAAGGGTTGTTTTATTGACCTATTGTTGGAAGTATTTTGCAATATTTATCTACTCGAACTTGCCAAGACTAGTGGTGGACAGATTTGAGATATTTGTAGGTGTATTTCTAAATATTTTGGTGCAACCCTGAGGCTGAAAGTTATATGTGGTAGATCCATGACCTCATTTAAGTGAGGCAAAAATTTCAAATTAGGAAGAATTTTAGAATTCCTACAGAATAGATCTGTCACATTAAGAAAATATGTGATTTTCCTATTCTTGTACCCACTATGATATGTGGAAAAGTGTGTTAAGGGACACTACAAATTTTTTCTACCTAAGAGTTATACTATATAGTTTTATACATAACAAAAAACCTAAAACATATGAGAAAAACAAGCGGACAACAAGACCAAAAGAGACAATGCAGATTAAAACAGAGATACACTTGTATGTAAGTTTATTTTGGATACGAGAGAATGACCTAAAATAATGCAGGGGTAGAAGAAATATGAGAAATCACAGTAAATATTAATTGCCAAAACAATTGTGATAGAGTTCAATCCTATGACCCAATCAATATAAAATTGTGTAGCTACGGTGTAACATTGTATGATGAACACTACGATTGCATAATGATTTGCAAATTGAGTGTAAATATTCTTGGGTGTCAAACCTCCATGACAAGCTATGTATCTACTTAGTTCTTAGACAAATCTGTTGGACATGCAATAATATCAAACCTGAGAATGAATGTTGGTGTAATTATTTAGATATAGGCTACTAAGTGAATAGATCCATGTGAAATTCATGCCACTGTCATTTCAAATTCACTGTCATAAAGTATATTCGTATTTCTTGCTAGAAATGAAGTTCTCTCCCATATATCAAATGGAACAGCACTAGCTAGTGTATAAAAAATTGATAAAAAAGAACACACCACTTAGCCTCAAAACATCTTTATTATCAGAAATTCCAGTTTGATTTAAAAGCCAGCACATGAGTAGCTTGGTCATATTTTCGCCTTTTCTATCTTTTCCAGTCACAACGATGAGCTTGGAGCTTCCAGAATATGTTTGTTTGTCATCCCATTACTACTGTCAGTAATCCCAGCATGTGTGCAAGTGCTAAGTCATCTCTCCTTTGGGACGATGGACAAGTTTCCAAAAATAGACATACTTTGAGAGCACATCATCCTCATAACATGACACATATTGATTCATGTGTCCAGGAAAATGTTACTATGATCCATAAAAGCATGAATGGAAAGAAAATATGCATCAATACAAACTATATACATCAACATGAAAGGTCCATGCATCACCAAGATCAACCCAGAACAAGAAGCATGAGATCACCAAGAAACAAACAATCAGCAAAAATATGGAAACGGTTTAGTAGAGGGTTTGTTACCATCATCATCAAACTATTTTACATCCACATGAACAGTATCATCTCAAAGTTGGGCATCACTACATTCCAAAAGGAGAAGTATTGCTAGGTTGTACACCTCAAAAATAAGTATCAATAATGATGACCTCATCTAGTAAGGGAAGGATAGAAGAAACATCCAAAGGATAGGATTTACTAGATGATGAAGTAATCCCTTTAGTCTCGAATCCCCATAGACTATTCAATAACTACAAAGGATTGTTAAAATTGGCAACTAGGGAAAAATTCCACTATGGATAGCTCATATGGAAAAGATAATTGCAACACCGCATTCCTCTTTTCGAGAGGACCAAAATATCTAAATATCGTCATATTTGGACAAGTAGAAGTGGTATTTTGAATTTATTCTTCCTCGCGTAAATTAACAAGGTCATCCTTATCTCCATGTCATCCCATCATGTACAATAGACACGTCTCTTCACCCTCTTCATCTTATATAAATAGAGGCACCTTCCTAAGTCATTTGATCCATCCACGCTTGGAGAAATGTTTGAGGCATCCAAGAACTTAGTAGAGGAGGATGCAAGGTGATTTGTCTTTGGGTTTTGAGATGCTTTTGGTCAGTCGCAGGTCTTGAGGGAAGTTTTGGTCAGTACAAGGAATGTACTAGGATGGTTCTACTCTTAGATGTATGCTTCAATTAGGTCGTCGTCTTGTACCCTCTTTTTTGATGAACCAGGCTCCATTAGAAGGATGACCAGGGCCATTAAAGCAAGTTTGGGCATACCTCATGGTCTTCTAAGAACAACAAGTCCCATGGAAAGGATGGTAGAGCCAATCTGAGCTCTTTTCAAGGGCACTTAAGGTTTGTCTCAGCAGAATTTATCTTCATGTACTACTTGCATATGTTTCAAGGTTTGAACCAATGGTTGATGGAGATTGTAAAGCTCTATATCAATTCATTATAAGGCACTATCTCTACAAGGAAGTGAAAGCTCTTTTGAAGGTCCTCCACATATCTTTGCTGATATATGTTAGGTCTGAAATATGCCCTAACCAGAACTGCAATAATATAAAGAATTGGTTTCTTTGGGTTCACAATCATCAGCTTGATGTCCACTTTTGTAAATTCAATACTAAACTTCTTGGGGAGACAGACTTGGAGTGACTTTGCCTACCGTTGATCTCTGTATAGGATAGAGTATTCCGTCTACTGTCTGAAGGCTAAATGGAAGTTTTGTATGGACTGATTCTTGATCATTTGAAGGGAAGTTCTATCTAGACCGCTTGATGTAAATGTGAATCCAAACTTGAATGTAGTCCTGACATCATGCCTTACTATATATGTTGGTTGATATCATTCTGTCAAGAGACCATGAAATTCACTTTCCTCTGATTCCACATTGTTCCCTGCTATTGAGTGCTTTCTACCAAGAAGTGGAATCAGTCACCAATAAAGTGCCATCTTCCTATTTTTAAATATATGGAAGTAGAGTTCACCAAATCACATCTTGTGCAAGTGGTATGCATTGAAGAAGCATTGGCTTGTAAAGAATGTTTTTGGGATTGGTGTTTTGTATATAGGGTATTGAGATCTCTTGGATCATTCAAAACTGGGGCTATCCTCTTGGAAGGACTCTTTGTATATGATATTTTTTTTGGGTCTTATTCACTCCTGTGATGGTTATTATAGCCAAGTCCTTTGATGCTCCCATTAAGCTACTATTTTCCTCAGCAGATGCAACCCGACCTTATTATATGCTTGGGCTTGGGGATATTGTAATTCCAAGTCCATGCTTGCTACAAGACATCAATGATGATCATACTGTGCTTTCAGATTATGCTGTCAGAACTGTTCTCTTCCTGCTTTAAGACTTTCAAATTGGTATCTTTGCCTCAAGACTATTATGTCATGTCCCAATAACCTCAGATTTTTTTATTGGCATCTTTCCTTGATGATCCCTCAGTATGGGCATCTATTCTTTCACCTTGATCATGCACGGTTCTCCTACAACATAGCACGTAAAGTATCTCTATGATTTGGTCGGTATAAATCAAGTCTAAAGTAAGATTGTCATCTATACTCAGCTATAGTAGGAATTGATTCACATAATTCTCTGGTCACAGAGATGTATGCAATCGATACTTATTATTCGAGATCATCAGATTGTTTTCATACAGTTCATCTATGAATAATAATGGTATGGTAAATCATTGTTGGAGTGGTTTTTTTTTATGGCACTACGAAAAATATTTCTCTGTGTGAGATCAAAGACTTGCACAGTTTGAATTTCTTATGTTAGTTGAGCTATGCTGAGAAGATATTCATTTTCTGAAAGAATATAACAATTGGCATCAAGCGGTGGAAGCTCGAAATCCAACCTCCTTCAGATTTAAGAATATTCTATTAGGAAGCTTTAAGTATTGAAGTTTATATTCTCCTAAAGTCGAGATTCTCCTGGAAGCTTGAAGCTATTATTGTCACAATTAGCACAGTAGAAAACTAAAATCAATCACACACAGCATAAAAAACGAACACAATAATTAATGTGGTTCACCCAACCAATTTGGGCTACATCCACCAAACATAGGTATTGAATTTCTTATTATTCAACAAGAGATTACAACAACATATTTCTCACATCTTGTCTTCCTCTTCCTCACCCTCATATCTAGTATTGCCTCACAGGCTTACAATTTATAGATGTAGAGAAGAAACTGAATAATAAATTCAATTGCATCCTATCACAACAAAATAGGATTAATTATCTCCTCTTCAGGATTTGGTGCCATCAGTTTTGCAACAAAACCTATTGTTTGCATTATCCAAGAGATTTGTTCCAAAATAATATGGAAAATCTCAACAATCTCCACCTTGACAACAATTAGCCCGATACCTTGTTTCTTTATTATATTCATTTTTTCTGCAAGCCAAGAGAAGCCAGAAACCATTGTAGCTTCTCTAGTAAAACTGGTTTCGTGAACATGTCTGCACAGTTTTCCTTTGTATTCACTTTTTCAAGAGAGACTCCCCGTTCAGTGATAACCTGTCTTACAAAATGGTACTTTATAGGCATATGCTTTGATTTACTATGATAGGTTGGATTTTTAGCCAAATGAATTACACTTTGACTATCACAAAATAACTTAATATTGTCTTGCAACCTACCAAACTCACCTAACAAACCTTTCAACCAAATCACTTCTTTGCAAGCATGTGAAGCAGCTATGTATTCTGCTTCTGTAGTGGATAAAGCAACAATGTTTTGTAGCTTTGACATCCAGCTAATTTCTCCACCTGCAAGAGTAAAGACATATCCTGAAGTTGACCTTCTCTTATCCAAATCACCTGTAAAATCAGAATCAACATATCCACAAACAAATTCACTACTTCTGTCATAAGTGATACAATAATCACTTGTGCCTCTCAGATACCAAAGCACCCATTTCACTGTTGCCCAGTGTTCTTTGCCTGGATTTTCCATATACCTACTGAAAACCCCAACTGCATGTGAAATATATGGTCGTGTACATACCATCGCATACATCAAAGTTCCTACTGCATTAGCACAAGGTATTCGAGACATATATTCCTTTTCTTCATTTGTATTAGGACATAAACTTGAAGAAAGCTTAAAATGGGAAGCAAAAGGGACTGAAACTGGCTTCACATTGTTCATATCAAACCTTAAGAGTATTTTCTTAATATACTTCTGTTGTGATAACAACAACTTACCATTGCTCCTGTCTCTGAAAATCTCTGTGCCCAAAATTTGTCTTGCTGCTCCTAGATCTTTCATATCAAACATCCTAGCCATATGAGCCTTTAACCCATTGATATCACTTATGCTTTTTCTTGCTAAAATCATATCGTCAACATATAATACTAAGATAATGAATATGCCATTACTTATTTTCTTAAATTAAACACAATGATCATATTCACTTCTTATATAATTTTGGCTCATCATGAAAGAATCAAATTTCTTGTACCATTGTCTTGGTGACTGCTTCAGACCATACAATTACTTCTTGAGCCTGCAGACAAATTTCTTGTTGTGATTTTGAACAAACCCTTCAGGTTGTTCCATATAAATCTCTTCATCTAAATCTCCATGTAAGAAAGCAGTCTTAACATCTAGTTGTTGTAATTCTAAATCAAGTAAAGCAACTAATGCTAACACAATCTGAATTGAAACAATTTTAACAACTGGTGAAAAAATCTCATGAAAGTCAATTCCTGCTTCTTGAGAAAAACCTTTCGCAACCAGCCTCGCTTTGTACCTGTTTCTTTATCATCAACACCCCTTTTCAATTTGTAAACCCATTTACATCCTACAGTTTTTCTGTCATTTGGAAGTTCAACCAGGTCCCATGTGGCATTCTTGTATAATGGCTTCATTTAATCCTTCATAGCTTCTTTCCACTTATCACTGTTTGAACCTTCTACAACTTCCTGATAGCATAAAGGTTCATCATCATTAGCAGTTAAAGAAACTTAAGTAACATAATCATCATACCTTTTAGGAGGATATCTAATTATCGTGGACCTTCTTCAAGATGTTTATGGTTCTTCCACAATTTCCTGATTATTATCTGTAGGAACTTCTTCATGATCTTCATCTGAAACTTGTTCATATTTACTATCTTCAGTATTTGAATTGGTTTCAAACTGAATATGTTGAAATTTTGGTACATTTTCCTGTTTCAATTTATTATCTACATCTGGATTATCAAGTGAAGATTCATTGAATTTAACATCTCTGTTAATGATGATCTTGTGAATAGTAGGATCCCACAACCTGTATCCCTTAATCCCATCACCATATCCAACAAAGATATATCTTTTTGATTTAGGATCTAATTTAGAACGCTGATGTTTCAGAATTAGAGCACATGCATTACAACCAAAAACTTTCAGTTTAGAATAATCACAGGGATGACCTTTCCATACCTTTTGAGGAATTTTACATCCTATTACAGTTGATGGTGATCGATTTATCAAATAGCAAGCCATAGATACTTCTTTTGTCCATAAATCCTTCTGCAAATTTGTGTTACTCAGCATACTTCTTGCTCTTTCTAAAAGAGTCTTGTTCATGCGTTCAACAACTCCATTTTGCTGAGGAGTATTAGTAGTATTTCTATGTCTTTCGATCCCAACTTCCTTGTAATAATTATCAAATTCATTTGAATTAAACTCACCACCATTTTCAGTTCTTAAACATTTAATGGTTCTTCTAGTGATATTTTCTACTAATGCTCTAAACTGCTTGAAAAATGTGAATACATCAAACTTTCTTTTTAACATGTAGACCCATACTTTTCTAGAGAAACCATCTAAAAAATATAAAAAAGATGATGATCCTCCATATGAGGTTGTAGGAGATGGACCCCAAACATCAGAATGGATATAATCAAGGATTCCTTTACTAGTATATTTTCCAGTTTTAAATTTCTGCTTACTTTGTTTCCCATAAATACAGTGTTTGCAGAAATCTAACTTAGAAGATTGTAAACTAGGAAGTAACATACGATCAAATAATATTTTTAATCCTCTTTCACTTATATGGCCCAATCGTTGATGCCGTAGTCGAATAGAATCACTGTCGTTTTCAGATACAGTAGAAGCATGATCTGACTCTGTTCTTCCTTCTAACTGAAAAAGTTTTCCAATCTTATTTTCTTTCATTACTAATAAGACTCCTTTGTAAATTTTCATTACTCCACCTTGAATAAAAGTTTTATATCCATTTGTGTCTAACACTCCTAGAGAAATAAGATTTTTTCTGAGTTCAGGCACATGTCTTACATCAGTTAAGATTTTGATTGTCCCATCAAACATTTTAATATGGATGCTTCCAATTCCCACAACATTACATGAGACATCATTACCCATGTAAACTACTCCATCATTAATTGATTTATAAGATTTAAACCACTGTTTATGAATGCACATGTGATTGGACGCACTAGAATCTAACAGCCAATGTTGATCATGATTTAAAAAATTAACTGATAGAACTTCATCACTTATACCTGAACCGGATGCCGAACCTAAACCTGTATCTGTCGTGTTTGCTTCTTTATTTTCTATTGAAGAGTCTCCTTTGGATGTTTTCTATCTCTTCCAACATTCCTTCTTCAACTGACCCAATTTGCCACAAAACCAACATTTTAGCTTACTCTTCTTCCCTTTCGATTTTGACCGAGAGTTTTTTTTTCTGATTGAAACGTTTTTCTGTATATCTTCCTCTAACCATCATTTCTTCTGATGTAGAGGTTTCTAAATTTGACCTTTTTTTGGTTTCTTCAGATAGCAACGCTCCAACAACATCATCAAATTCAAGGGTTTCTGATGAACTAAGACTTACAGAAGTAACAAAATGATCCCATGGCTAAGGCAAAGAGCATAATAAAGTTACAAATTTATCTTCTGAATAAAATTTTACTTCTATGCTATCTAACTGCACCAAGAGAGTATTAATGGTATTCATATGATCAGTTATTTTTGTACCTACCTTCATGCGCAAGATGTACAACTGTCTTCTCAAAAGAATCATGTTGGTTAAGGATTTAGTCATGTACAGTTTTTCTAGCTTTTCCCATAGACCAACGACTGTTTTCTCTGACACGATGTTAAACAAAACATCATTTTCCATATACAATCGTATGCCACTGAGTGTGCTATAATCGATGTCACTCCATTCGTCATCTGTCATGGTGAAAGGTTGTTTGGATTTTCCCAAAAGCACCTTCGCCACACCTTGTTGTACGAGTAAATCGTGCATCTTGACTTTCCAAATTTCGAAGTTATTTCGTCCATTAAACTTCTCGATCTCAAATCAAGCACTTTCAGTTTTTTCCATTTTTTAACAATAGAAATAGCACCACATGTAGTTAATCACAAAAAAAAAATGCAAAACAAGCAGCTAGCAATATATAGTACATGACCTCTCTTTGCTAAAATATTTTCAATTTCTCCAAATATTAATCCGCTCCTCTTGCAATTAAATTCAATCCACTGCAACAATGTCTCCTTCATGCAAACAGTCTTCCAAACCCTTTAGTTAATATTTCTGACCACTTTTTATTTCTCTTCTCTCAAACGGCCATGTAGATTAATAGAAGTAAGAACCTGAAGCATGTGAAATAGCAAGAACCCTCCAACCTCTTGGAATCCTTCAATCAAATCTCTGGATGAAACACTTGAGAATACATGACCGCAATCGCAAGTGTGACCTCTGGTGCCGCACGTTTTGAGATGCATCTTATAATCTGATTGTATTGGATACGGTTTCGAGCATTTTTCACATTTCCACTGTTTGGTGTTGCTGTGTTTTTTGTGAAAATTCCTTTTGATTCCCACCAGGTCTCCTAGTGCATGACAAGGATTATGGTGGAGGCACATTGCTTCTGGGAAAACAAACACTTGTTTAATGTGTGCATTCATGTCGCCAGATGAAACACTACTCAGGAATGATTCGTTACCTGCTCCTCCCACTAGAAAAATAGATCAACAGAAAACGCAGATCAAAAAAATATTGCAAAACGCAGATCAACTGCAAACACAGATCAAAAAATTTTCAGATATGTCTCCACAACGGGTCGCCAATCAACCTTCGTACCACAAGGGATATCACCACGACAGTATCCTCGAAACCAACACACTGCATGAAATTATGCCTTCGAAATTCGCTGTTAGCATGAATCACTGCAACATGCAGCTCAACTAGCTCAGATACCAATTTTCGGAATTACCACAACAGAAAACTAAAATCAATCACACACAACATAAAAAATGAAGACAATAATTAACATGGCTCACCCAACCAATCTAGGCTACATCGACCAAACAGAGGTATTGACTTTCTTATTATTCAAGAGGAGATTACAACAACAGATTTCTCACATATGCTCTTCCTCTTCCTCACCCTCATATCTCATATTGCCTCACAGGCTTAAAATTTATAGATGTAGAGAAGAAACTGAATAATAAATTCAATTCCATCCTATCACAACAGAATAGGATTAATTATCTCCTCTTCAGGATTTGATGCCATCAGTTTTGCAACAAAAACTATTGTTGGCATTATCCAAGATATTCGTGCCAAAATAATATGGAAAATCTCAACAATCATAAACCTCACAAGGTATTTGTGACATCAAGTCCACTATGCAAACTCAATTATTTCTTTTGGCACTATGTAATCCCTGTTATATTCTTGTTCACAATCGAAGTTGTGAAAAAGACATATGTAAATCGAGGATATCTAATATTTTGAAGTGGCTTTAGTGAATGTTGGCATCAGTAAGCTAGAATTATTTGTTGTGAAGAGTATCACTCTTGTAGACACATCAGGTTGTCACCTTAAGCAGGAATCTCAATATACTGTCCTGATTGGTAAAAAGAAGTTTTAGTAGTAATAGTTACAGTATAAAGTTTTGTTGGTTGTATAACTTGTTTGATAGAAATATAAAGCTTTGCTAGCTGTAAGCATGTTTTTTTTTAATAAGTATCAGTTTCATAGGCATCTTCTTTATAATCATTGCTTGGTATATTAAATTATAGTGACAGTCCTTTCAGCAATGAAGATTGCAGTTGTTGTATTAAAGACATCCCAGATATTGGTTCAGATCTATCTCCAACATCCCATTTTCATTATCCTGATAGTCTACAATGGATATCTATGGAGAATTTTTCAATAAGGGAGGTTTCACTGTTTCACCTTCAGAAAAAAATTCTTGTCACATCACCTTCTTACAACATGATAAACTCTCATCTCAAAGATGGGAGTGCAAATTTTCAAATTCTTGATGATCACCTATCGTAAGGATTTAGAGGGAGATGTAATGTTTTGATGATGTCTGATACCACTGAAAAAGGGAGTTAATATTTTATTTTAGATCTAGCTTTATTCCTAAAACATTCTGGCAATATGGATCAGTTATTGATCCAAATACAGACTATGTACGGTAAAATTGGCGTATACTTTGATACAGAGACTCTCAAGTCGATTAAGCCTTATACATTAGATAATTCATTAAGAGCACATATTAGTGCCAGATATATATATATATATATATATATATATATATATATATATATATATATATATGTATGTATATATATATATATTGTGAATACAACAAATATTGAAGTTTGTTTCACTGGGACATCATTGAAGCACAATCAACAACGAACATGGCTCAATTATGAAGCCATTTAGCACATCTTTGTTGTATATTGGAGAATAAGATACCAAGCATCCAATTATTCACTTTATATTATATGATATAAAACATTCCTTTTTTATGGCATGTCTGAATGGATAGATATAATAAGCAAGTTACCTGATGGACACTTTGCAAAGACAAGTTTGGGCTTGTAATAGCGAGTAATTATAGTTAAATATTTCCTTCATCAATATATGCAAGACGCAGAGGATGGACAGACTGCATGAGAAATGTAAGACACTTGAAGTTGAAGGACAACCAATAGCTTCATGTAATACACAAGCTTGTGTTCACACTCTATGGTGACTGTTTCCTTCATTTTGCAACTACCCAATAGACACATGTGAAAATTTTCTGGATATTACAGAGAAATTGTGTGCATCACTTCTTAAAGAGGCAGATTTACATGGCATAATTTTTTCAAGCTTGTAGATACTTATTCAACAAACAAAAAAGCACAAGAAGAAGCTCTCCATAACTTGAGTAGTTTAGAAGAGGTTGAGGGCTTGGAAATCAGTCTGGCTAAGCAACAAGCCAAGTCTTGCTACAACTAAAAACTTGCATCAGAGAATATGAAGAGTTTGAGGAAAATTTCTCCCGGATTTATTTCAACTTTATTTACTATATTCATGGCATCTCCATAAGACAAGCATGGATATCTGTAGGCTACTATTGCAGACATAGCTTATGTAGTTGATAAGGAAGTAGTCAATTTTTTTTTTATCAGTTCTATGCAAAATCTTCTCAAAGTAACACAAGAAGCAACTAAATCTGGTCATGCAAGAAATCTTCTATGGAAGTTGATGGTTCAAATAATGAATAGACAGCAGCATCAACAAGGGCCCAACTCTTAGATTTGGCAGTATCACTTGTGCACGGTCCAGATGTTGGAGCTGTGAATATGATTTTTGCTACTACAAACCCAGCTCTGCGGGATGATGAAGGGCTAGTTCAGAAGAAGGCATATAAGGTGCTAGTAGGAATTCTTAAGGAACACAGGGATTTTCTGGCAAATAATTTGGACGAGATATTTGAACATATGGTCACAAGAATGTCGTCCTGCCATTTTTCTGCGAAGTGACACCGTCTTGATTGCTTGTAGTATTTAACTATTATTATTTTAATGACTAGTGAAGAGAGGAAAAATGGGGCATTGCTTGTTTCCTTAGTGAAATAATTATGGCTGTAAAAGAGTCCAATAAAAAAACAAGGTCTTGGGCTTATGAGTTGCTGGTCAAAATTGGCCACTGCTTGGAAGATACATAAAATAGAGATTCACAAGAAACACTACACAAGTTCTTTAACATAGTTGTAGGTTGTATGGCAGGTAGTACACCACACATGATAAGTGCAGCAACTAATGGGATAGAAAGATTGATGTATGAGTTCTCTGAGCTCTACTTGGCAGTGCTAGATTTTCTTTTGTCTACAATTATGCTCTTGAAAAATAACAACAGGGAAGTTATCATAGCAACATTGGGGTTGATGAAAGTGGTTATAGCCAGGCTTCAAGCAGAGGACTTGAAAAAACATTTAAAGGGTATGGTAGATGGTTTATTTTTCTGGTCAGCTAACAGAAAAACCCATTTCAAATCAAAGGTCTATTTGCTGCTTGAAATTTTGATACGGAAATTTGGTCTAGAGGCTGTTAAAGTTGTGATGCTAGCGAAACATGTAAAAATTCTTGAAAACAGAAGAAATTTTAATGGATAGAAAGAGAAGAGAAGGAATTATGTGTCTCAAGAAAAATGAGATGAGACCAAATCTTCACATTCACATGCAACCACAACCAGGCAAAGAAAATGGAACCATAAAAAGATATTTCCTGAATTTGGAGATGAGGATGATGATGACAGTGATGCTAACATGGATTTCACTCAAACTACTCATTCAGGGATTATGATTTCAGTGCCAACATGACATGACATTCCTTTTTTTCAAGTCAAAGAGGAATTACCTACATAGATGATTCAAGAACCTACAAAAATAACATGAGGACATAAATTCCATGCAGAATGCAGATACCACTAGTAGGAAAATATTGAAGGGTAATATTTTATGTTCATCATTATACAATACTGCATAGCCAATGTAATTTTTGTTTTTAGCACACTCACCCTCTGAGATTTGGGAAATGGTTATTCAAATTTATGGGCCTTTTTCCAGACCAGAGGAAGAAGGACAAGTAAGTACAAATACATTATTACTGAAATCGAAAATCCATACAAAATTACTGAAAAGTTCCTTACATAGAAAGAATTCGCAGAAGATGAGTCTATCACACGGCAGGGGGAATTAGAATATTCTCTATCAAATAAAGGGTTCAATATTTCTTCCCTAGCAGGAATAATTCCATCCAAGAAGTGGGACACTAGGATGTAAAGAAAAATCCACTCATTGGCATTGTTGAAGGATCATTCCCCACACATAGAGATTAAAGGTTTTGGCCTCCTTATGTAGACACAGCAATGTCAGTGCCAAAAATAGGACCCGCAACAGCAAGAATAATATAAGCGATTGAGATTGCAGGCATGGTTACCTTTATCAGTCCACACACCTTCGTTGATCTTTACCCTAGGTTTTTATTCATTTTCAATGAAATGGTAGATATTGAATGAGAACTAAAATGGATCTAACTCACCTTTGGTGCTAAGATGTTCTAGTCTTGCAGCTCTATCCCACCGATGTCCGGGCCTAAGCTCTGCCATCAGCACACTTGATTATGTCCCTTGATTTCTTCTCGCTTCTCGCTCTTCAGTTTTCCTCCCTATATTATTTCCTCACTCCTCCATTCCCATTGTGTTCTCTCTCCTTTTTCCCCTCTTTTGCTGTGTTCCCCATGTATTCTTCTGCTCGCATAATCCTTATGTTTAGTTAGACCTTGCCCTTCTGGCACAACCTCATATGGCCCCCTATCCCTCCTAACTCGTCACTGGAAAATAGTTTTCTTTGGCCACCCTCTTACATTCCATTTTCCCTCCTCGTAGGTTGGCAAGGTGTGTGTGGGAGGGAAACAAAAATATTGTTCATTGTTGCAAACTATATGCTAGTCCCATTGATGGTTGCATTCAATCCTCTCCCTTAGCACCCCATGTTTACAAGGTCTCGGTGTTTAATTCCCCTATCCATCACTGGAATCCATTATACCTTATAATTGTGCACTATAGATATAAATTATGTATATTTCAGCTTTGAATATTTAGTATAGTTCAACATTAGTTTATTGTTGTCGAGGTCCTACCCAATGTATTTAAAGGTTTAAAGGTATGTATGTGGTCCTTTAAGGAATGGACATTATGTTTAAGGCATTATTTAGATTTTATTTATTAATTAATTTAGGTTAGTGGTTAACGTTTTATTTAGATTTAATTTATTAATTTATTTATAGACATAGTGTATCTATTATTTCTAGTATATTTATTATAATTATGCAAATTTAATTTCAATATGTATTTCCAAACATAAAAAAAAATATATAATATCATACTGATTTGAGATGACTATGGTAATATTTACATTGTATGCCTAAATGTGCCAGCAGCGAGACCCTTAACACAATATGTACTTGTTTACCACATGACCAGGGTCATTACATAAATGATCAAGTAAATAAATCCAAAATGTCAAGGGATAGGCATACAAAGAAGTATAAAGAATAAGATGAGAACCAAATGCTTACTGGACTGAATAAAACACCTCGAAACAACTGACCATTAACCGACAGTAATGAGATATTCAGAGTCAAAAACTCCATCGACGTTATCATGAAAGAGGAGCAAGTGGCCCAGATAATGATGATGATGCCAAGGAGGATGAGAATGACATATGTGAGAGCTGTGAAAGCTGTTGTTGAGCATACCACTCATCTAAGGCAAGAATACCTTAACATATTGGTCATTTCTCCTTTTGGATGCAAGCAACTTTGCTTCACACTCATGCAAAGAACTATTTACGTGGTTTCCTACTCAAAAAAATCATATAGCAGAACTATTTACTCACAATACAACTATTCCAAACACTGGACTGTCAGCTGATATGAAAGCAATAAGCGAAGTCGTATTATCTTTGGGATTTAAGGGATGCAAATAGGAAGAGAGATATTTAAATGCTGTGAGACTGCATCATCACAAATCTTAAGGTAAGCCCAAAAATTGTACAAAACATACAGGAAATATTTATTGTAACTCTTATTTTGGTTGATCTTTATAACAATATAGTGATTATGGATCAAGTAAATCATATAATAATCTAACAAAAAAAACTACAGTGTAGTGCTTAGGGATCAGGTAATTCATGGACTAATTAAATAAAAATATTTTACATGGTTTGCCACAAAATCACCATAGCTAAGAATATTGTGTGGAATTACAAAATCACAAAGTTCTTTGAGCATGGGTTGACGTTGATAGAATATCTTATCTGTAAGGTAATTTGAACATATTAGGCCACTTTCACTGTGCTTTTAATGTGTTTTTAGCCCCCAATTTCGCTCTCTTTAAGGTCCTAGAAAATTTGATCTAGTGGATCGGAGGGCTTGTACATTCAAAGATAGAATTTTTGTATTTTTTTACAGAACTTTTGTAGTTCTGTAGGAAAACATGGTTGAACCTGTAGTTAGGGAGATATTCATATTATTATTGCTTTTTTTATATTCTTGAGCTAGGTTGGCACTGGGCAGTAGAATTTTTTTTAATTATGAAGTAAAATTCTGTGAATATCTTTTCCTGAACTACATTTACATGTCATGGTCTCTGTAGGTTTTTATCAATGAATAGGAAAATGTGGTTGTGAGTTCAATCCCAGCATACTTATCTACTGAGTTGGATCCCCACTACCTTCAATCATGAATGTGTTCGTAAGCTCAATCCTTTTGTTTACCCACAATGCCAAGTGCAGAATGTGTTGTCAAGTTCAATCCCTTCCATCCTTGCCACTGTGCATGGAGTAAAACCCTAATTCCAAGTATTGCAGAGGCCTGATCACACTCCACATAGTAGAAACCCAGTAAATTTAAAAAATGGAAATAATGTTATATTGTTACCTTAAAAATGAGGATGTTCCAAACTCACTTAAATTGCAAGGAAAATGACTAATATTCTGAACAAAACACAACAGAAAGGAAATGTCTGAAAAAATGAAAAAAACGCATCAGGAAACGAAACACAAAATAAAGGAAATGTCTGACAACATGAACAAAATACAACAGGAAGGAGCGAAAAATGACATACTACATATCATCTCATTCATTTGAGGAAATACAATATTTTTATTAATGCAAGATTTTAGCTTTCCGTTTAGTAGTTGGCATGGATCGTAAGGCTTTTGGAGATGCTAGACAAGCCATAGGAGATGTTCGAGCATATAAATACTGTTGAGGTATAAAAGGTGTCTTTTTAACACCTATTTATCTCACATTAATTATCAATCCGGGAGTGACTTATTATTTCAAGAGTGTACTCAGTCTGAGGCAGCAATTTATCCAAGAGTAATGCCTTGCAATATGTAGTACATTGTTTCAAATGAAAAAGTAAACGGATGCTTGAAAATAAATCTAACTACAACAACATAAACTCAAATGCTCTGAAATCTTAATTAAACCAATCTGCAAAACATCGATCAGGGATACAGTAGCAATAACTCCTTCCCTCAGAAATCGATGCAAGATAACCAATCTGGGAACTTGGAAGAAATAACCAGTGTCCTCTACAGCTGGTGATCTTAAAGCAATCGAAATGAAAGCAAACTCAATCTTCCTGCTGATGAAAATAACTGAAAGGAACAAAATTTGGAAAGGAACAACAATATGAACAACAATTCTAATTCTAACGCAATTAGACAACTAATCTCAATACTCCAATCCTGTTGACAGCCAAGACTATGAAACAATGCATTGGAATGAATCATAAATCAATGGAACAACAACGCTTTATAAAAGATATCAAGATGAATGAGATAGTAAATACGATCCTTGCTAAGGTAGAATAGCAGTGCAATTCATTAACGTATACATCAAATCCGAATTCAATCCAACAAAAATCAAATAACTCTGTAATCGAAATGAATCTAAATGCAATTATCACACAACGGAAATAAAATAATATAAATACAAATAGTGGATCGCTCCACCAGGGCCGGGCCCTCAACCGCTGGTGACAGCGCTGCTGGGCTACTACAGAGCTTGAGAAATGGAAGGAGAACGCCTCTTTGTATTAATCAAACATGAATAGATTTTACATCAGTTTCTCTTTGATCACAAGAGTCAAGGAATTACAGTGTTACAAAGGGAATTCAATAATCATTCATTGTTCTCCAATACACAATACATGCTCTCCTTTTATAATCAGAAGGAAGAGAAATTAAATAGCAAATATGATCTCCCATAACAATATTGGATTGTTCCCAACAACTTGATCATCTAGAAAATATATTTTCAACAATATTTAAACAAGAGTAAGGCGAATTTAGCTTTGCAGCTGAGATTTGGAGGACAACCGCAACAACAAATCTGAGAAAATCATTCTCAAATAACCCTGCGTTTCTCTCAATACAGGCCAAATTTGGGCAAACCGTTCTTGAAAAAGTTAATTGGGCCCGTTTTGGACAAAACCCATGTTCTGGATTTTCCATATTCTTCTTCATTTGCTCAAAATCTTAACTGCAAAAATGTCACTTCTTATTCCATCGAATTTCTGCATTGGAATATTTGATGATGATTTGGAGATCAAATCTTCAATCTGGAAAATATCTTGGAGGCTAAAATGGTGAGTGATATTAAAAAATATATTAATAAACCATCATTGATAAAGTCATGCATAATAATCATCAATTTATTAAAAATAAAGGAGAATAAATAATATTCATCCATAAGAGCATAAATCATTATAAAATGGATTTATATGATAAATTATAATAAATGACATGATAAACAAGAGTAAAAATGGATGAAATAAGTGTTAAAAAGTGGTCGTATTCACGGCCCAACAAATACTACCAAGAAATATTCAAGGCATTTTGGAGATGCCAAACATGCAGTAGAAGATGGCTAAACCCTGACCCCAATGTCCTGCCCCAACGTATGTTTTTGGAGATGCCAGACAAGCAATAGAAGCTGGCCAAACCCTGACCCCATTGTCCTGCCCCAACAACATATGTTGAAGCAAAAGCTGAATTGACTAAATGAAGCCATTGGAATCAACGACGCAGCACTTAATCAAACTAATACATACCAGATTCCTAGGTTCAAAACCCTCTCCCTTCAATTTCAAAGTCCCTTTCTCGTCCTTGAGCTTGGCAGCCATGACCCATATTTTCCCTTCAGAAGCTGAGATGATTCTTGGCAGCCATGAACCATATTTTCCCTTCAGAAGCTGAGACGTCGCAATATTCACCGAAAATTCGTGTACCAATTCCATAATCCCAAGTTTTTTCAAACCCTCAGGGCCTTTGGAAGACCTCACCTCGATATCCGCACAGCTAAGACCCAAACTCGAGCTCTGATTTGAAGCGAAGCTCTATCACACTAGCCACGCCCTCAAAATCGTGCGGGATCCAGTGCAATTGGGCATTGTGAATATAAAACAATGGCTCCCGCATCATTTTTTGGCTTGTTGGCCGACCAGGGCTTTATTATATGAAGTAGTGGATTTTCTAAGTACACTTATATTTGGAAAACTATCTAAAGCACTCAATGGAAATTAAATCCATGATCCATGGTAAATAAAAACCTGACAACTTATTTTAGATGATGTCAAGGAGAAGGAAAATTGACATTAACTCTAGAAAAATCTATTAGGACTACTATCTAAAGCAATCAATGGAAATTAAATCCATGATCCATGTTAAATAAAAACCTAACAAATTATTTTAGATGATGTCAAGGAGAAGGAAAAACTTATATTTACTCTAGAAAAATATTTTAAGAATATAATAAAATTGTAGCTATACTTTCTTGCAAGATGGGAGGTGCTGCATATTTGGAAAAAGTATGTACCAATGTCATTCCCTACTGCCTATGTGGCTCTTCAACATTAATAAGTTCAAACGGCAAGGACAATATACCTATTTCAGAGCAAACAAGTCTAGAGATTTTTGAGATATTCAATGTTGTGTTATCTAATGCTAACAAGCTTAAATTGCCAGGACAATGCTTAAAACACATCCTATGGTCACAAACCATTCAAAATGCTTCGAAATGCTGGTAGCCTTCATTTGTAGCAATACATCGAATATCCTCTCTTATAGTCTTGATATAACAATAGCACAGGCATTTTTATGAAGAGACTCGAGCATTAGAAAAAAAATGACATGAGTTAGAAAGAGACTGACAGGAAATAGATCTTTGCATGTGTTGTGCACGCAAACAACATGGTTGACCAGCAACCCTGTTCGCCCTATTCCGTGTTCGATGTAAAGAATTGTGGATGTACAGCATGTATATAGGAATTACAACCAATAGGATGTAAAGACACCATTGAGTATATACTGAATCGTGATAAAAGTACGTGTGCACCTTGTTTCCACAAAAATTTCACACAACCTCATTGAATCAGACAACAACATTAAATGATGTGCATAAATCCATTCCGTTGCGCCACATAAAATGGATGGACGTATACACACTATTTATACACCAAATCCCGACATAAAAAACATCTGCACCTTGTTTCTCTGAACTCTTTACACAACCTCATCGAATCAGAAAAAAAAAATTGTGATATTCTAAAACACAAACAAAATCTTAGACTAAATATGTACTCAAATTTCCAATACGAAGACCTCATAAGATTTACCATACAGCCTATCCCGCACCAGTAAACTGACTTCATTACAACGAGAAAAAAACATTAAATATCCCTCTCGACATAAAGCTTTGAAACAACAACAAAAAATATAACTTGCAAAGATCATTACAGTCCTAAGATCGCATTCCTTCCATGTAAGATCCACCATTCAAAACAAAACAGATCGAACTTACAAAAATTTAACAGCCTAGGGTTTCCAACACAGGTCGGCTGCGCTATGTTAAGATAATTCTGGCTAGAAAACCTATCCTGGACAAATATCTTAACACAAGATCACACAGCAATCATCCCCACAATATTTATGAGATTTAAATTCCTTAATCGGAGAAAAATCAATTGGTATTAAATAAAAAAATAGAAAATTGAAAACAAAGCATGCACTTACCTGTTGTATCAGCTACTAAAGCCCCGAATTCTCGAAACATAGAACCAGATATATTGCCTCTGAGAGTAGTGATGTTGTGCTATGCTTGGCCACTTCCCGTGCCTGTACATTTAGAGACATTTATAGGAAGGCTGGCATCTGATTTAAGCAATGAGATTGAAGGGAGAGTGTGCATAAAGGGATCGGCAAGGGTATCATTCTGTGATTCTCGACATCCGTCCAGTTTAAATTGCGTGTGTGGGTGGGGACGGAGGGGTGGGGTGTGGGGTTCGAAACATGGAGGTCTCAAGGAGCCAACCATGAGGTGCAGAAAACACGCCTCTGATGCAAGAGCCAGGATTTGGGTTGTTGTAGAAGACAGAGACTTCAAAGAATATAGAAGGTGATGAATCCAAAATCATCAAGGCCAGGGATTCTGAGTTAGGATCTAACCACACCTTCACCTATGATGGGTGGGTTGCCTTAGCTAGCGTCAGCTTTCTGACCTACATAACATCCCTGCAATCTATTCCCCTGCTCTTGCAAGTTCGCTATTCCCCTGCTCTTGCAAGTTCGAGGACCATCGGTTCGAGGGCTTCTTACTGATCTTCTCGATTTTTGAAATATTTCTTCGCACGATTTTTTTGGGTATTTTTCCTCTTATTTCATTAAAATACAGAGCACGAGCGTTCTGGCAGGACGTCACATGGGAGTCAATCGCAATGCGACGGTTCTATGGCATTTGATCTCGAGCGCTTATCACAACTCATAGCCGGAGAGTTTAGAACACAAACAGAATAAGCACACGACAGAGTTTAAGTGACTTGCAAGCTCGTACAACACAAACATAATTTGATAAGGAGCTAAAAAGGGTACCCAAATTAAATGGATTAGCTCGTGATTCCATTAGCAAACCCGCGATCGGACAATTCTTTACGAGTGTATTTTGGAAATTGATGAATGAAATTAGTGAATGGTATAATGTATTAATTAATTAATATTGATTTTGTATTTTGGAAATGTGTTGAAAGATGGTTCGAAAGTATATGATATTTAGGAAATGTGTACAAAGGATTGTTGAAAGTATATGAGTAGGATTTTGACAAATATTAAAACATTAATTATCAAATTAATTAATTTTCCATTTTTACAATAATAAAGGGATATCAAATTATTTTAAAATATTTTTAGTGTTGTTAATTTTAGTTTTTATAATTTAACAAGTTATTCAAACTATAAATTATTTTAATTTTATTATAAAAATAAAAATAAAAAATATTAAAATAATTATTTATTTATTTTATATTTTAAAATTAATATCAATAATAAATTTTGTATTCAATTTTACAAAATAAATTATAATATATGTTGATATGGTATTTTTCAAAAATGAAAGTTCTCTTAGTTTATTTCAATAAAGATTATAAGCTGGCCTTAACTTTAACTATATTTTTCCCTAAGTTATCTAAGCACTTCATATAAAAAATGACAAATGTATCATTGCATGGCTTGGCTGGTGCACAAACAAAGACAACTAAAATTTCAACTATTTTCTTCCAAAATAAATTGCTTATTGCTTTAAAGTTTATAAGCATGCTAAATAGTGTGATTAGTTGGAAGTTTTATCCCTCGCTAGGATGAAGTTATTGTTCTCTGCTCCATATTTTTTTGTAAATTAAAATACTTCATATTCATATCAAAATAGGAGATTTATAATAGGAGATTTACATTGATAGATTAAACATAAAATTTATATACTTCTAAAAGCACTAGCTTCTCCAATCATCACAAGATCGCGGAACCACAAAAACACTATTACAATAATAACAAAATCTCATTTCTACAACAACTAAAGATTTTCATCAAGAGTTTAGGCCCCTCATAAAATGAGACAATTCTAGACAAATAGTGCACATAAACTGAAAATGAATGTGCTTCAATGATAGTTGGCTTGAAAATGAGAAGAAAATAGAGCCCTAAACCTAGAAAAGAGTGTCCTTTGACAGAGGGAAACATTAGTAAATCATAGTCTTCTTGAGGGTCCTCTACACAAAACCACATCTTCCATCTAGCATGAAAAGAGTAACCACTTTCTCAGATGCGAACATACTCATTCATCCCAAAACAAGCCAAGTTGAAAGAATATGTTAAAACAATCTTCAATTGCCAAAATTCAAGTTGCGGGTGCCCATAAAATGAGAGGAAATAGAGTATACTTTGATGCTAGCACCAAATCCCAAGGATCATGAAAACATAAACATAAACCGCCAACAAAAGACCAAGTAAGCATAATATTGAAAACAACAATGGGAATCCTCCACTTCCAGTGCATGTACAGCGAGGCCAAATGAAGATCCACTCTAAATAGTCTCTCCACCATTGAAAAGAGCATAAATATTCATACAATCTCGTACAGGTGACAATAAAACATAATTTCCACACTTAAGGAAATAATAATAAGAGTTTGTACATGATAAACTGGAGGATCAATAAGGTCCCTGGAGGCAGAGTCACTAACCAGAAAACCTTCAATGCGAGCCAATTAGGAGTCCACACTATTGAAACAGTACCATAGGTTGTGAAGCATTCTTTTGACATCTTCGAGGGATATCAATTTCTTGTAGCTTTTTCCCATTAAAAGAATATGATTGTCATTTTTGACTTATACGGAAGGTCAAGTGGTGAATCTCTACATTGGCTTGGTATGTTATTACTTGTGTTTGTTATTGTTTGGAAGGAGTTTTATTAGCATTATTGAAGAGGGGAAAATAGGATTTTAATCAAAATGCAATAATTAAGAAGTGGTGGATGAATAGAACGAAGGGGGTTCATCACAATACTTTGGTAATGAAAATGAGTATTAGTGAGGATGGAAACATAAAGGCACAAGTAGAAGAGTTCAAAAGGTTTCAAAGGTGTCAAGAGAATACCAAACATTTTTTCAAATAGGGGGATTTAATAATTGGAAAGATCTTGCAGGGAAGAATAGGTGGGGAGAATATGTCTAGAAATTTGGAAGAGTAAAAAAAATTGATGGCACAAGGAGGTGAGTACGTTCAGTTAGTGTGAAACATGCATTTATGTGGCTAAGGTGGATAAGATAAAACTTGAAAACATATTGGTCAATTTGCTTAAGGGTTTTAGGAGTTAAAGGGTTTACGGGTTTAGGTATCAAGGGTTAATGGTAAAGGGTAAAGGGTTAGGGTATATGTTGTTTATGGGTTAAGGGGTTGAGGTCTAGTAGGTGTAAGGGTTAGAGGCTAATGACTTAGCAGTTAAGGGCTTTAGGGTTTAAGGGTTAAGCACCAAGAGCATAGGGGTTAGGGGATTTAGGGGTTAAGTACTTAAGGGTTATGGGATATAGGTGTCATAAGGTTAAGGGGAGGGTTAGGAGTTAATGGGTTTAGGGGTTATGTCTAAAGGGTTAAGGGTGAGGTTTAAGAGGATAAGGGGTTATGGATTATGGGCTTCAGGGATTCTAAGTTAAGGATTAGGGGTTAAGGGGTTAGTGCTTTATCATTTAAGGGATCGAGGGGTTAATGGGTTGTGAGTTATGAGTGTAGGAGTTAAGTGATTATGGATTTGGTGTTAAGGGGATAGGGAATTTACTGATTATGGGTTAAGGGCTTATGGGTTGTGATAATGGGGCCCCTAATCACCTTATCACAATTATTGGGGTTTCCCTTATCAATTTCTCTTGCTACTTTCACTCTAGGTCCCCTAAACCCTTTGTCATGACGTCTAAATGCCCCTTCCCATTCTCTAATGCTAGGATTATATATCTCAGTAAACCTTTTGGCCTTTATTTTTGAACCTGTACTCAACTATCTTCTTCACGGTATTCTCATCAAGGCCCATCACCTTGGAAGGTAGCAGTAGGAAGTCCAAATCCTTGTTGTCTTCCTCCCTTAATTATCCCCATCACACCTTCACTAAAGCTTTGAAAATCATAAATACATTGTACCATGGGCTACCCTATCAAGTTGTTACATGCAATAGTGGAAATGCTCTCAAGTCTACAATGGATGAGGGTAGGTGATGATAATCTCTAGACATCTTTGTAAGTAAATCCACCCTATAGAATGAGGACTTGCACCTCTCCTTTATAGAACAGAATAAGAGGAGAGATAATGTAGTCGAGGAAAGAGAACAGGTTCAAATTTTGGATTAAAGGCTTATGTGGTAGATCATTTTGGATATCACAATGCGTCTCTAGTGAATTTGCACTCTTTCAAAACTAGGTTTGTTGAAAGTACACACTAGCTCAAAACACTTCGCAGCTAATGTTTTTCCTTTAAATGACAAATATGTTGAAAGTATATTTATTGAGGTGCATTTCTTCTAAAATATGTGTTGATTTAGCACGTAATACTCATTATAATGCAGTAAATGTATTAGAAACAAGTCAACACAACACCATGGCACTGCTTCTCCATGATATTTATTTTTTCCTTATTATGAAGTTCCAACCTACTAGAAATAGTTCAATATGGTGCCCCCTTTGTAAAAACTTGTTGTTTTCCTTTAGTAACCATATATATCTATTGATTGTCATTTTTATGGATGAAATAAAAACAGTCCCTAGAATTATCCTCCTTGAGTAGATGGTGAGACCCTTGCCTCAAAATTTGAACTTGACTTCTCCTTGATCGCATGCGCGGTGTCAAGTGCATTAGGATCGGTGTGGTATTTGGATAGTAGCACTTCCTTCCACATGACGGGAGATAAGAATTTTTGCAATGACTTGGAGGAGAAATATCTCCATATGCATATAGATATGGGCGAAGATGGACGATACAATGCGACTGTAATTGGTACTATTACCTTTCAGAGGGAGTCAGGTAAACCATTTCAATTGAAAGATCGCAATGTTGAAAAACTTGGTCTTAGTCACAATGTTGGAGGACAGAGGCTATGACATTGTTTTTAGAGATGGAAAAGCTTTCCTACGACATAAGATAATGGGTCAAGCCAAGAGGATAGGGATTTGAGTTAAGAATATCTACAAGTTGGAGGTAGATGGCTACACTTCCATGATGGGTAAGGCAGAAAAAGTGGTGACCTAGGAAGAGGGCGAATTATGGCACAAACGATTGGGCCATATTCATCATGGAGCCTTAAAATCCATGCAACAAATATCTACTAGAATTCCAATGGGAACACTTTCTCAACTAGATCAGTGCAAAGGTTGCACCATGGGGAAGTATGTAAAGTCCACATTTCATGAAAGGGAGAGCCGTGCTTCGAGGATCCTTGAGAGAGTTCCCACGGACGTGAAAATTTTGACATTATAATCTTGTTAACTAGAACTATGGGTGAATTTTTGAGTGTTATCGATGATATATTTTTAACCAAGCCACATAATTAGGAAATATGCAAACTCAAATACCAAAAACATAAGAGAAGCAATAGAAGTTAGCTATCAATCATGAAGTAATTTACTATCAAAGCATCTATCAATGAAAAGAGAAGTTAGTGTGTGTTTCACTCTTGGTTTTGGAATGTATATTCATTCCAAAAAAGCCACCATAAAACAACCTTGGCATAGTTAGCATGTTCCACATTGTACTACAAAGTGACAAATTTTTTATTTGTTATAGACTACATGCGCCGGACACGCAAGGGAGGGACGCCATGTGAAAACTCCGCCTCTGTACTCTGAATCTGTGTTACTCACAAAATCACATCGTGTGGCCTCATTATTCTGGCTTCATCTCTGAATTTATTGGTTTGAGCATTGACATTTCCATCCACCAAATTTTCCATCATGTTAGAATTGCAATTCGCTGCAAAGGGGGGTTGAATTTTCGAAGAGATCTGGTAATGAGAATTGAACGTTTGATGTACCAGATTAAGCAATATTATTGGGCATTGCATATGTTGAGAGGAATTCCAATTTTAGCTCAAAGAAATACTAATATGAAGGAGTCAGTTTTCAATTATTGGCTAAAAAGGTTGGACAACTTATCCAAAAAGAATCAACAATGGTGCAGGAGTGCACGATACCTAATCATGAATTAATTTATCTCTATCAAACTAGTAGAAGAATCACTTGCCTCAATAGAGAAATCACCTAGCATCTCGAATCGGTCAATTCGATGGGTTGGGCAACAGTCCTAGAGGGACTTGGGAAAACACCCTAGAGTAATTGAGGGTGAGAATCGCAGGCATGCGAGAAGAAATTACAGGAGAGAAATCGTATGTGGTGTAACGACAACATGAGGTGAAACATTCAGCTCCAGTGTTGGTGTTGCAGACATCCTTGGAAGGGGTATTCCTTCCTTGTAGAGGCATGCACGCCTTGCAAGTGCCTGTTTTGGAGCCACCGATAGTGCCAGAATAGATGTGAGTGCTCACTTTTGGATCGTATGTGCATTTGTCACTGGTGGATATTAAGTGGCCTTGGAAGTCTCATTCAGTGTTTCTCAATTGTTCCTGCACCCTTTCTGGCATGTGATCGGAGTGACGAGGAGCAATAATACGTAATAGGAGACAATCACGAACTGCTTGCTGTAATTTCTCAGCAAATCATTGATCATGTTATTTGCTGACGCCATGGAATGGAACTTCAACAAAAACTCAATATTAGAGATATATTTTTCTATGGAGGACCTGATGGGATCGATGTGAAATTGCTTCACCTTTTTTATATATTTCTACGTAATCTATATCCATCCTCCAAGTGATCCACATCGCTTTTAGTCATGAAGGCAATCTGGGATCACAGTTTCGTTTCAGACCCTTATTTCTAGGCTTGCTCATGATTTCAAAGAAAAATATAATGTAAATACTTTGAATGATTATATAAAAATCTAATGCGAGAAAGGTATTGATTATACAAAAATCTAATGCGAGAAAGGAAGCCTTGATTTGTAAGGTATTGATTAGCCTATGGAGAGAGATATCATCAAAAGGAAAGAAGAGGAAGAAACACTTAATAATGTGTTCTAATTGTTTGAGCTAGAGGAATCTCAAGTATTAGTCATGATATATCCAAAGAAAGGTGGATCCAATCCAAACAAACCACCCTATAAATTTTAAAAACCTAGAGGTAATCCCAACGTTTTATCCTACTTTTGAATTGAAAGAAACTTTTCCTAGTAGTTTGGGATATAGTAGTGGTGAAAACAAAATGAAGGTGGGAATCCAAGTAGAAGTGGCATATGTTATGTTTGAATTTTAGTTCAAGTAGGGGAGTAGGCCTAATTATTCAAACATGTCCATAAGGTTTTATCTTAGTGAAAAACCCAACCGATGATATGGTTATAGTAGTTCCAATAACTTTATGAAGAGTGATGGTGATGAAAAACCACATCGATTCTTATGTGGATTCATTTGAAGGGTGAAAAGGATTGTAGTGCTAGTTTCTAAGTTGATAAATTTCCTAACCACAAAGTGGGGGAAGCTTATCTAATGGTGCGTGAAGTTCATATAGATTTATCCCTAGGGTATAGCTACTTCCTTAAACAAATTAAAGGAGATATTTGTGTCTAAGTTATTTAGGCTAAAGGTTGAACAAAAAATAATCACTAAGTTGAAGGAGATTAAGAAAATGGTTTGAGAAAGTTCTCACGAGTATGATGAAAAATTACAAAACTTGATCAACAAACTCTCCTCTACTCTCCATGAAACTCGACACAAATAATGACCCATTCAAATTGTGTTGCTCTTTAACAGTGTACCGTTAATGCAATAGTCATGGGTGACACAGAGGGATGCCTTATCTTAAGTCATGAGGATAGAATATTGTAGGGTGAAAATCCATTTTACAAAAAAATTTCATGCTTGCTAGGATCTAAGAGAGAATTATGCAAGGAGTTCCTTATAGGTAAAGGAAAATGGTATTACTATTGTTAAATGGAGTGACCTACAAGGATACATTGGTAGCTATTGATACAAGAGCATAATTTCAACAATTTATTTCAAAATTTGTATTTGTCCTCTAGAAGGTCTTAGAGATTTATAGAAGAGGAAGTTGGTTTCCTTGTTGCCCTATAATTTTGTAGAATTTCTTATTTCATATTTGGGATAGGAAATTCTAGTAATTTTATGTATAAGTTAAGATGTTGTTTTATTTTTAAGTCCTCCTAGTCATTAGGAAAGTTGAGTCTTATGATTAAGATTACTTGTGGCATCCTATGTTACACAAAGGAAAATACGTTGAGGATATTTGGGGGAAATGTGATTGTCCATAAAATGTAGATCGGATTTGGGGACCTTGTAGCTCTTTTCCTTGGACCCAACTAGTTCTAAGATGTTGTATTTGGAGCAGTTAGCAAGAAAAATCATAATATTCCCAAGAATATTAGTGTTGGAGCACCTATGGTTTGGGAGAAAGGATAAGGGGTTATAGAAGTTAAGCGGTTTAAGGGTTTAGGAGCAAGGGGTTAAGGGTTAGGGATTATGGGTTTTAGGGGTTAGGGGGTTGAGATATAAGGGGTTTAAGGGTTAGAGGTTAATGGCTTAGTGGTTAAGGGATTTAGGGGTTAACGATTAACCATCAAGGGATTACATGTCAGGGTATTTTGGGGTTAAGTGCCTAAGGGTTATTGTATTTAGGTTTTAGCGGGTTAAGGGGTTGGGGTTTAATGAGTTTATGGGTAAGGGGTTATTGGTTAAGGGTAACAGTTCAAGAGGATATGGGATTAGGGTTTGTGGGGTTCAAGCATTCTAAGTTAGGGGTTAGGGATTAAGGGGTTAGAGGCTTTGGGTTTAAGGGATCAAGGGGTTAATTTGTTATGAATTATAAGTGTAGGGGTTAAGGGATTGTGGCTTTGGGGTTAAAGTGATAGGGACTTTAGTTGTTATGGGTTAAGTGTGTATGTGTTGTGATAATGTAGCCCCTAATCCCCTTCTCACAAAAATTTGGGGTTCCCCTATCAATTTCTCTCATTGCCTTACATATAGGTCCCGTAGCCCCAATGCCATAAAGCCCTAATGCTCCTTCTCATTCTCTAATGTTAGGATTATAGATCTCAATAAGCCATGCTAGAACCTCTCACTTCTACTCATCCCTGCTACCCTTATCTCTCCTTGTCCCATTCAATACACCAAAATATCCCCCTCCCCCAAAATTCATGAGAATTGAACATTTGGAGGCGATCATTTAACAACAGCTTCAGAACTACTCCATTTATAATGGTGTCTTGGAGGCATTAGATGTCATTTCATTGAGCTACAATTATAGGTGAGAGCTATGCATAGTTTACTAAAGGTGTATCAAGAGGTTATTAGTCTATTGGCTATAGAAGTTGACTCTTTTTATTTGTAACTTAGCAAAATGGAGAAGATGTGGAGACAATCTCTGTTCTTCTTCTTTCATTGGGCCATGTAAAATAAATGAAGAAAATAGTCTTGACCCCTTGGAGAAGGAAGTTGAGAACAATAATTAGCATGAAAAAACACAAAATCCAATGAGTTAAGATTAGAGGGGTCTCCCTTTGTAAACAAGCATCCATAAGCTTGTTAGAGTTAGTATGAATCTTTACTACAAGTTGAGTAGTCTTCATATCACCAACCACATCCAATATAAAGGTACCAACCCTACAATAAAAAAGATGTCTCCAAAGAAGGTGTAGCTAATACCAATAATATCATCTTATGAATCTATTACAATATGATTTGGAAAGTACGTTTCCATACATATGTGAAAGAAACAATCCATTTGGTTTGAAAAAATAAGTCTTTTTGAATACCTCAAGAAACCCCCTTGAAGGAGACAAGAAGGGTTTGAAACCATAAAATATAAGTTGATCTATGAACCCTATTTTTGATGTGTTCTATGCATGTGTTTGTTCACTCAGTTTGACATGTGATAGACAACATATCAAGCCTTTTTTTCCATGTAGCATCTTCATTAGATATCATGTTGCTAAGAATGAAGTGTCTGGATTAGAGTTAAAGTTGCTATTTTAGTTTGTTGTCTTTTTTTGTATTTTAGAGTACGAATATTTCTGGTCTACTGTGCTAAGGTAGTTTGGATTTCAAATATTCAAGGAATACGTGAGCTAATATAAGACCATATTGTAATATTTGAAATAACATGATGAACTATTTAGCACAATTTATGGTGCTGGATTGATTGAGATGTTTATTTTTGGATGGATGGATGTACATCTCTTTAGCCAATAGACAAAAACTCATTAAGAATTTTTTCCAGTATGTTATTGACACGTTGAAGTGCCATTGAAACTTAGAGGTGGAAAATTTAGACTTGTATGTTGTCACCTATCTGAGTATGATGATACCTTGTGGAGGTAGACAAAATTTACATTTTTTTAAGTCTTGTATATATTTTATACGCTCTTGAGAGAATTTCAAACTTTTAAATAAAAGTACAAAAAAATTACATTCACGTGATAATTACTAATTGATTTGGGGGTGCCTCAACAAATTGTAGCATGTTGGCTTTTTGAATTTGTTGGTAAATTAGGGTTTGATAAATCTGTAAGCTTCCGTGGGATTTATTGCAGTTGTATGTGTTTTAGAGAAGCGAGTTTGGAGTGGTGGTTGTGCTTCCTTTAATGAATTTGATTTCTTTGGTTCTTCTTTTTGTGCATGCCCATTGTGGTATCTTCTCGTTTGAAAATATTTTCTTATTTTATACAGAAAAAGTTCTTGTTGCATCCTTGAAAAAGTTTCATAATTGTCCTGATTTATCTCTACAATACCTTGAGTTGTTTTCAATTGGGATGGAATTTTCCACCTCAAGAGGGTTTTTAGTTGTTGTCTAACTAAATTGTTACAACATTTTTTCTTGTTTTATTTATTTATTTTATCTTCAAGGAGGTGTTTCCTTTAAACTCTAGAAGAAGCATTGCAAGTGGCCTGATTATAGCAGTCATTAGAAGATGTCTGTGATCATGGGAAAGACAACCCTCAGAGGGTGAAAATTGGGTATGTTATACCTATGGAAAACTTTGGGTAACATTCAATTAGATATGTTATACATAGTTCACAATTAGGAGATCACAGACCATATTGTTGCATATAAAAATGCGCTACTCCTCAAATATTAGGGTAAGTGCAAGAGTATTTATTGAATATAGTTTAGTCACATGATACAACTATCCCACAACTCTACAATAGAGAGACTAACATGGAACAGAAAACATAAAATCGATTGATGCACTCACTTTCATGGGAAGTTCATGAACATTTTTATTTTCTTATATAATGCACTTTTACCCACATATGGAGATCACACGAAAATGGTATTCATAATAAAGTTTTCTAGGTGAAGCAATTCATTTTTCCTAGAAGATCAGGTTACGTAGCTATAATGTCTCGTGTTTTTTCATACATCCAACTGGAAACATATCTTGCAGGAATTTTGAAGGAAATCCCACTCAAATTTTCAGAGAATCTCGAGGGGATCTCATTAAAAAAGTATTTTTCTCCTTATATGTTGATTATCATTTCTCTTCACTATGTTTTGTATATAAATTCATTTCAATTCATTCATATCAGATATACTTTGGCTCCTGGTTCCAATTTAAAGGTCGAGTTCTCAACATTGTTTGTTGTTCTTTATTTGGAAAGTTCTTGTGGTTTGAAGAGGTTGCAAGAGAAGGGAATCTCAAATAGTTGTTGACCAGGCTAATGAAAGTTTTATAGGTAGAATGTACAGCTTCAATCCCTGATGTATCAAATTTGCTCATGCATTCAAGAGCTAGAATGGTCATCCTTCACCCACATTTATCATGAGCTCAATCAACTAGCAAATAATCTCTCCGAGGAGGCATTCAAGTAGCCAGCTGATGAACTATCATTAAGATCAAGTTTGCGGCACACCCAAATAAAGGCAACTCGCAAATTTAAGCTAACAACAACCCCTACTCCTGAAGCTGACAACTTGTCTCCCTCAAGGACCACTGCCTTCTCCTTTATCAGGCAATACTTCCTCAACAAATCAATCAACTACATCATTTCTATACCCCCAACAATCTATTTATGTTATTGTGCCCATAAATTTTTTTGAATAATTTGATGCTTCATAACAGTGAATTTCAAATGCCAATTTACTATTTGAAAACCAAAGTTTCATCCCTTGTGCCTAATGAGCCTTCTTCATTGAATATTTTCTTGAATGACGTTTTGTTTACTAATTTTTATCATTCATTAATTTCTTGTATGTTAGGATATTTGTCTATTTCATGCCTTAGGATGTTTCCTTTCCAACATCTGGTGCCATTGCTAGTTTGAATTTTTTCACATTTAAAAAAAAAATAAACAATTTTAGTTCATGAAATGTAACTCAATTGACAATCATAGTGTTATGAAGTATTGTGTTAAAACATGAGATTCAAAGTTCAAATCCCCTTGAGTGGCCAACCAGAAAATAATATTTTTTTTTTATCTATTTATGTTTTATATTTTTAGAATGTGGTTTAATGAAAAAATAAAAATATAATATAAAAGAAATAAATGTCATGATTAAATTTCATGTGGTTTGAATATCTATTTTCAAAAATAAAAAATATAATTATCCACTATCCACTCATGGATATTTCAATGCAAGCTTCTAAATGTTAATGATTTTGTCTTAATTGCTAATTATCCTAAATGGGTTTCGTCTTAATTGTCATTGTCTTAAGTCACCATTGCCTTAAATATACAGTTTTGTCTTAAATATTTTTGTCTCAAAGTGCTTTTGTCTTAAATATAAAATTTTGTCTTAAAATATTTTTGTCTCAAATTATTTGTCTTAAAATATTTTTGTCTCAAACTGCTTTTGTCTTAAATATAAAGATTTGTCTTAAAATATTTCTCTCAAACTATTTTTGTCTTAAAATACTTTTGTCTTAATTTTTTTTGTCTCAAATTGTTCTTGTCTTAAATATTTTTGTCTCAAATTTCTTTTTTCTTAAATATAAAGTTTTGTCTCAAACTATTTTTGTCTCACACTATTTTTGTCTTAAATTTTATATTTAAGACAATTCAATTGATATTAAATTTTAATATAAAATAACTAAAATAAAAAGTGAATTTTTAAGACAAAAGATTTCTTTTGTCTGAAAATACCCTTGGTGTAGTAGTGATTATGGTCAGTCCTTTTTTCCCATGGAAAATATGATGTGACAAATATTGAATTACTGGTTGATAGACTGCCAGTCATTGCTCAGATTTGTAATGCTTGTCCACAGCTACAAAGACTTTTGAAGTGCAGCTCGTCCCCTTTGAAATGACCAGCAAATTTCCCACAGCAAAATCCACGTGTTGATCTGAAGATCCTTTCATATATGCTCTCACTTCACATTTCATTTTATTTCAAGTTATAATTATAAAAAAATTAATATAGAAATTAAAGATATATACATTAAAAATTAAAAATCATGTAATTTGTAAATAGACTTTATTACAATATCGTGGATCAATATTATTGATTACTAATATGATATGTTCAAAATTCATAATTTATAGTCATATGATGCATGTTTATATGACATTTAGGTGGATAGACAGTGACAACCCAAATTTATTTTCATCAAAATTTTCATATGATTTTTTCGAGAAGTATATAACTAATTTTAAAATCAATTTTAACATTTTATATATGCATACTATTATGAATATTCTCTGGATGTTTTTTTAAGGTTAGATTTCCATTGTCCATCTCATTTTTCACATGAATAAATTAAAATTCTAGAAACTCAATTCCAAAATAAACATGCTTATGAGCATAATTATATTTCTTCTTAAATTTATGATCTCTTTATTTTAGTAATTTATAAAAGAAATTTATAATATCTTTGAAGCAATATGCCATTATAATGGGACATAAGTTTCAAAGCTGCATCATCAATGGGGTAGAAATCATTGCACTGGTGGAATGGTCGGAGATGCCAAGTATAGATATATACTAAAAATGTAATATTCGTGTAGGAAAATTCTCTGTACATGGCTCCAAAGCATAACAAATTTAGTGTAGATGGAATCTTTAACTTACAATGGGGATAAGAGCACAATATTAAGTTTCACATAATAAGTATAAGGGATTAAGGCTTGGGCAATGGTTTAGAGTGCCCAAAAAATATGAACTTAAGAGCTAATAGAGCATCATATTGTTCATAGGCCGTGCACAAATTATTAAACCACCACATAGGGATTGCAAAGGAAATTATTGATCTATAATGGAGATTACGACATGGCCTAGGCTAGTTGTACGCTAGTAATAAATTCATAACAACTACTTTTGAAATTCATGAGACAATCATGTCACCCTAAACAACCACATAATATTTATAAATGGAGTGTTTGACTTACAAGTGGGGTATGGGTTTGTTCAACTAGGATAGGATTGTTGGACTAGGATAAAATTTGGGTTAAAAGCAATGACTTCAAACCTAAGAGTTTCTTATAATACTCATGTTCCCTGGGGTTATTGAGACCCATGTCTATTACATGAAACCTCAAAATGGTGAGCATATCCTAAATATTACCCTTATAAGGATAATATAATATGTTGGAGCCCAGTGCATGAACCATGCACCATGAAAGAAACTCTGAGGCCAAAGTTCCTAGCTCTGGCCTTTATAACATATACTCAATACTGAATGATCATGTACTTCATTTTCATAGTCATGGCTAATTAGAGAGCTTAGGGATACTAAAAGAATTTGTAAGTCAAGGGTGTCTTTTATATTTTTAGGATGATTAAGAGGTGATATTTTTGAATAATTTGTACTTATATGAAATCAATGATAGAAGGAAGTAAAAAATAATAATACACTAATCACTGCATAAGTTTCTATTTATATTTCCATTTAGAGTTTGAATTTATTAAATGAAGTGGACAAACAAGTGCATTACCAAATTCAAAACCAAAATGACAAATCCCACAGGTTAGTCAATACTACTTTGCAATCACAAAAAGGTTTTACATATAAAACATTACATTCAATTAAACCCTAAATATTTATCTTCATAGATGATCATTATATACCAATTTATGGCAAGTAGTGGCCAAATTTCATAATTCAAATCTTGTATGAAAGGAAGGGTGTTAATGCTAACTTAGGGAAATGTAAGAAAAACACCTCTCATGTGTTAGTAGTAGCCAAAGGAAATATGAAACTCCATCTAGGATTTTTTGATCCTCCCTAAAGTGGATGTTACATCTACATATTTGTAAGTAAATGGAAAAATTGAACAAACCCTAAACTAATTAATACACAGCTTGAATCAGTCTTTGGAAATAAATGTGCATTTTACTAAAATGATGTGAATCACAATGGTGCTTGAACTCTTGAAAATGAATTTTCCACCAATGTTGATAAATAGCCATTATATAACGCATTTTTAATTATTCAAAATATATTTTTTGTTTCTTCCAAATATTACTTGTGCATAAGTTAAAGGACATGTCATTTTAGAACAAATTTTATAAAGAGAAAATGTATATTGTTGTTAGCAATATTCAAATTCATTGAAGTGAATAAGGAAGATGCTATAAGTCATGTATTTTTGTGTTGTGCTCTAGGATTTCATAAGAAAATATAAGGATTCACATATCTTTCCTTGGAAAGTGATTTATTAATTGGAATAGGCTAGTCATGATATTGATATGATCTTCCTTTTGATTGGAATAAAAAGGACTTAACTAAAAAATTAGTAAATGCTAATTAGAGTTAACCTTCCTCATCATAGGCTTATCTAGCCTACCACAAATCATGCTCCCTTAATCTACTTCATTCAATATTATGCCAACATAATAATTAATCCCCTGGAGAACCACATGAAACATAGTGGACATATCACTCGACAAAAACATATAGGAAATAAACAATTTCAGTTAAGACAATTTCATGAAATTTTAATATGCAACTTGCTGCTCCTCAAAATTCAATAATGTGAAAATGATTTTTTTTCTTTTCATAAACACATTTTTAATGGTACTTTTAGGATGAGTTTGGAGATTTTTGATAAGTTTTAATGAGCTCAATTTTAATCTTTGTGCTCAACATCATAAGCTATAAATTTATAAAAATCATAAAGAACCCATTGTAATTTTAAATTATATTTTTATATTCCTCATAAATAAAAAATGTGTTCTGTAACTAATTCTCCAATTCCTAACTAAAAGGAATCAAAGCTCAATTTTAATATTTGAGATCAACATCATAAGCTATAAGTTTATAAAAATCTATTAGGTCCCTATATTGCTAGTATAGTCCCTTATTGTTGTTAGTTTAACCCCCTTATTGTTATTGTTGTAACCCTATAACCCCCATATTGTTATTATTGTGCCCTTAAATTATTATTGCTAGGTCGGCTAGGATTACATTCTGGCCCCATAGACTCCTATATAGAGAAAGGAGGTTTTGTCATTTTTATCATCCAAGAATTGTTCATTTATGTAATGTATTAGAGGTTTCCCCCTCGAAGTGGCTGATTTATAAGGCGTTGATCTCTTTTTTCTTCTATTTTTGGATTTGGTTTCACAACATTTGGTATCAGACCTTTGGATTCTAGGGTTTCACTACCCCAAACATGTCATCGTCGAATTTTCATTATAACGTTTTTTCTACGAGGGTTCAGAAGATGAAATATTTAGAGTACGAAGCTGAAATCCTAAGGAACATCATCGCAAAATTTCAGTGCTTGGTTTGCAATATTTTCGGAGATATGATCTCTAGAAGTTAGGTCTTTTTGCAAGCTCCTGAATTTAACCTAAACTAGTCATCATGGAATTGTTGCTATAAATTTTCTTCTATGAAGGTTCAGAAACTGAAATTTTTAGGATGCAAAGCCGAAAACTTGAGGAAGATCTTTGCAAAATTTCAGAGATTGGTTCGCATTATTTTTAGAGATATGGTCTGTGGAATTTAGGGATTTTTCAGGCTCCCGAATTTCATCTCAAAGAGGCGATCGCGGGAAAATCTTGATAACTCTCTCTCTCTGAGCATCGGATTGGAATTTTGTAAAAAGTGGCCACAAGTACATAGACTATGGTTTTGTTTCTATCCATTTCAGAGCCAAAAAAGGAAACAATGACAAGTGGCAAGCCATACAAATTTTCTCTACTGAACTAGTCCATAATTAGGTCATCCTTGGAGATTGGACATAACTTTGTCTTGAAGAATTCAAATCAGGTCAAAATGGTGGAATTCGAAAGAGGATTCAGAGGGCTACCCCAGGGCCAAATTTCAGATATTGAAGATTTGAAATCACAGAGATAATTCAGTTTCAATATTGAGCTTCTTAAAAGCAAGAAAAAGGTGTGTTGTTTTTGTCCGAATTGCATAAGTCTTGTGTAAAAAATCTATTTGAAGTGATTCCAAAGGCCTATTGAGCATATATTTCTGTATTGGGTTCTGAAATGCCTCCTAAAAGAATTCAACACCTATTAAGCCCTAAGAATACTCTACTATGACTCATGAAGATGAAGAATTACAACATGCTCTATCAAAATTACAAGAGCAAGTGCACCAAATTTCTCTCTCGCAAAGAGCCGAAAAACATGAAATGGAAATTTTGAAGAAAGGCATGGAAGCGAATATGGATGGTTTGAAGAAAGGCGTGGAAGCTAAGATGGATGGCGTGGAAGATAAGATGGAGGACATGGAAGAAAAGATGAAAGACAACATGGAAAACATGAAGAATGATCTAAAAGAAGACATGGAAGGTTTGACAAAGTTGATACAAGAAAAGATTCCTAATGGCGAAAAGATAGTAGAGGAAACTCATGATGAGAACAAAATAAATGTTTATCGTGATTTCATAAACTCTAATGTTGGATTGAAGAACCACCATATTCCAAATATGGATATGAGGAATTTTGATGGCAAGGATCCTGTAACATGGATACTACAGATGGAGCAATATTTTGATCTCAATAATGTGCAAAACACTTAAAAAGTACGCATTTCCACTTTACATTTAGAACAAAATACATATGTATGGTATCGATGGCTTTGCTCCTATAAAAAAATTGTCACTTGGTCAATTTTTACAGAGGAAATGATAGCACATTATGAGGATACAAATAGAAACACCTTCTTTAGCCAATCGATAAATCTAAAACAAAATGGTTTAGTGGCGGAGCACATTGAGGACTTCCAAAAATTGAATATAAGGGTAGCTGATATTCCAGAGGAACACAAGATTGATTTCTTCATAGGGACTTTAAAGGATAACATCCAACAAGAAGTTCGCGTTTGGGAACTTGATTCATTGGAGAAGGCATTCAGGTTGGCAAGAAAAAATGAATGTAAAATTATGGCGACAAGGAAGCCTACCACTCACATCTACAAAGATGGAAGTGATGCTACTCCTAGACTTCCACAACCTACAAGGTTGACACCACAACAATTGGAAGAAAAAAGAGCAAAAGGCCTTTGCTACAGTTTTGATAGAAAATACAATAAAGGTCATAAGTGAATTGAGAAGAAATTATTTTACATAGATTGTGAAGAGGAGGAAGAAAATGAAGAAGAAACTTCAAAAGTAGAGGATATACACCAGGAAGAAACCCTTGAAGAGGAAGAAATGAGTTCGACCAAATCATGTAATGCATTGGCAGGAATTACCACTCCTCAAACTCTCAAGATAGAAGGACATATCAAGAAAAAAAAATGTAATAGTGTTGATTGATTCAGGTAGTACCCATAATTTTATTCATTGTAAGGTATCTAAGGAATTGAATTGCTTCCTATACCCAGCACCAAAATGTCAAGTGATGGTTGAAAATGGAGGAAATATAAATTGCTATGGAAAATGCCATAATATAAAGCTATCCATTGGGGAATATATATTGAATAATCCAATGCTTTCCATCCCAATGGGAGGTACTGATGTTGTACTAGGAGTACAATGGTTACAATCTTTGGGGACGATAGCTTTTCATTTTCAAGAACTTTTCTTGAATTTTTTTCGGAAGGAAAGGAAATCGAATTACGGGGTATCATAGGGAATCCAGGAAAGATAATAAGCTCTAACTTCATGACAAAGCTTCTGAAGAAAGAACAACGGGGTGTAATTACAAAATTATGCTCACTAGAAGTTCCCACATCAAAATCATCTATTTCTCCAGATCTCGAAAAGTCTTGGACAATCATTCCAAGGTGTTTGATACTCCCAAAGGACTCCCACCTATTCGTGATCATTATCATGCTATTCATTTGATTCCAGGAAGTGTTCCTCCAAACATCAGGTGTTACAGATATCCTTATGTCCAAAAGAGCGAAATTGAACGTATGATTGCAGAAATGCTAGAGGCTGGTATAATTCAACCTAGTCAAAGTTCCTTCTCCGCTCCAGTAGTATTGGTGCATAAGAAATATGAATCATGGTGCATGTGTCCGGATTATAGGGAGCTCAATAAGCTCACTATTAAATATAAATTTCCCATTCCTGTGATTGATGAATTATTGGATGAATTACATGGAGCAATTTATTTTACCAACTTGGATCTTCGTTCAGGATATCATCAAATTAGAATGAAGATTGAAGATATTCCAAAAACAGCATTTCGAACTCATGAGGGTCATTATGAATTTTTGGTCATGCCTTTTGGCCTTACCAATGCACCTTCTACATTTAAAGGGTTGATGAATTACATTTTCAAACCCTTCCTTAGAAAATTTGTGCTAGTATTTTTTGATGATATATTAGTCTACAACATGTCTTGGAAGGATTATGTTCAACATGTTGACATGGTGCTCAAACTATTGGAGGAGAAACAATTATATGCAAAAACATCAAAATGTTTCTTTGGAGTATAAGAGGTGGAATATCTGGGTCATGTTGTATCTCATAAGGGTGTTAAGGTAGACCCTAACAAAATTAAAGCCATTAAGGAATGGAAATTCCTCACAACCATAAAGCATTTGCGTGGATTTCCTGGGTTAACAGGGTATTATCACAAGTTTGTTAAGAATTACGGGAGAATGGTAGCACCCCTAACAACATTATTGAAGAAAGATGCATTTTCATGGACTCCAGAAGCAACTAAGGCCTTTGAACATCTTAAAGAGGTAATGTTCCTAACACCAATATTATCTATGCCAAACTTCAAAAAAAACCTTTCTTGTGGAATGTGATGCCTCGGGAAATGGAATTGGTGTTGTTTTAATGGAAGAAGGAAGACCCATTACTTTTGAAAGTCGTTCAATCAAACGAAAGTATTTACAAAGGGCTATTTATGAGAAGGAAATGTTGGCAATACTACATGCACTAAAGAAATGGAGACCTTGTACCTAAAGGGAAGACACTTCAAGGTAAAACTGATCATCATAGTCTTAAACACTTTTTGGAACAAAGACTATATTCAAAAGAGCAGCAAAAATGGGTCACAAAGATGTTGGGTTATGACTTTGAAATCGTCTACAAAAAAGGGAAGCTAAATGTTTTTGCATATGCACTCTCAAGAAAGGATCAAGAGTTGGAAGCATTTCTTTCTACCATTTCAATTATCCAACCAGATTGGATAACCAAAGAAAGGGATGAATGGAAGAAGGATGAAGAAGTGTGGACTCTCATTCAAAAGTTGCAACAAGATCCTAGTTCATATGATATATTTAGTTGGAAAAATGATTCCTTATGGTACAAAGATTACTTATATATTTTCAAGAATTCCCAACTAAAACAAAATATTCTTTTAGAATTGCACACTTCTCCTTTAGGAGGACACTCGAAATTTTTAAAAACTTACCACAGGGTGAAGAAATAATTTTTTTGGGATGGCCTTAAATCTGATATTCAAAATTTTGTGGCGGAATGTTTGGTTTACAAGCAAAATAAACTTGAGACAATTAAGACCCCGTGTCTTCTACAACCTTTATCCATTCCAAATCAACGTTGGGAGGAGATTTCAATGGATTTTATCACAGGTTTACCTAAGTCTGAAGGAAGGAGTGTCATCATGGTGGTAGTTGATAGACTTACCAAGTATGCACAGTTTTGTGCATTATCTCATCCATTTAAAGTGAGTACAGTTGCTACTGCATTTATGGAAACAATTCAAAAGCTACATGGAAACCCAAAGATTACTGTAAGTGACAGAGATCCCATTTTTACAGGAAATTTTTGGACGAAATTATTTTCTTGTTTGGGTACTCAACTAGCTCATAACTCATCTTATCATGCTCAATCCGATGGTCAAACAAAGATAGTAAATAAATTTTTGGAAGGATATCTTCGTTGTTTTGTATCTGATAAGAAAGCACAATGGGTCAAGTGGTTACCTCTTGCTGAATGGTGGTATAACACTTCCTTCCATACTACAGCAAAAATGACCCCATTTATGGTACTTTATGGATATCGTCCACCATTCATCACATCTACTTTAAGGGAAAATTCTAGGGTACAAGCAGTGGAGGATCACATCGAGCATCAACAAGAAGTTCTCCAACTCTTAAAGGATAACCTAAATTTGGCACAAAATCGAATGAAATAATAGGCAGATCAACATCGAAATGAGTGAAATTTTGATGTTGGAGACTGGGTATTTTTACAGCTACAACCATACAAAAAAATTTCCCTCAAGCAAGCTAAGAAGGATAATAAATTATCACCAAAGTACTATGGTCCTTACAAGGTTTTGCAAAATATTGGTACTATGGCATACGAACTGGATCTTCCTTCCTCTTCACGAGTGCATCCACTTTTCCATGTTTCATGCTTAAAAAAGGTTATAGGGGACAAACTTCTAGTTCAAACAATATTTCTAGAACTTGATGAGGAAGCAACAACCATATTGGAACCTGAAGCATTCACAGAAACAAGAACTTGACAACTACGAAATCGATCAATTTCAGAGTATCTCATCAAATGGAAGAACTTACCCACTCAAGATTCTACATGGGAGGATGAGAATTTTATACAAAAGCACCTAGAGCTACTCAAGCATTGAGGACAACACTTTTTTGAAGGAGAGGATCATGTTAGGTCCCTATATTACTAGTATAGTCCCTTATTTTTGTTAGTGTAACCCCCTTATTTTTATTGTTGTGCCCCTGTAACCCCCATATTGTTATTATTGTGCCCTTAATTTATTATTTTTAGGTCGGCTAGGATTGCATTGTGGCCTCACTAGGATTACATTGTGGCCCCATGGACTCCTTTATATAGAAAGAAGGTTTTGTCATTTGTATTATCCAAGAATTTTTCATTTATGTAATGTATTGGAGGTTGCCCCATTGAAGTGGCTGATTTCTAAGGCGTTGATATCTCTTTTATTCTATTTTTGGAGCTGGTTTCACAACAAAATCATAAAGAACCTATTGTAATTTTAAATTATATTTTTATATTCCTCATAAATACAAAATGTGTTCTGTAACTAATTCTTCAATTCCTAACTAAAAGTGATCAAAGCTTTCATTTTCCTTTCACCCTGCCAAATATTCAACAATTAATGCATTCCTATTTTTTAACTAATATAACCAAAACTCTCAATTTTATTTAATGTAATGTTCTCATTTTGTATTTATCAATATATTTACAAAATTATTTTGCAATTTTCTAACTTCCTTCTAATAAAAATTATAAAATTCACATAAATTAACATTAAAAAAACATGAAAAAATAAAGATACTAATTTTTTTTATAAATTTATAATAAAATCATTTAGTCAAACATTTAACAAAATCATTGAAATTTATATCATCATTTAATATCATTTTAACTTTTAAATTTTTATTTGTTTTAAACATTAATATTAATATATATATATATATATATATATATATATATATATATATATATATATATATATAGGTTAAACGATTACATCCATTTTTATGTCAAACATTTTAATACACATGAACAAAAATTCTTCCAAAGATCTCACAACTATTTTTTAATCAATATTTTGATGGACCACATTGACTTAATTTAAAAGCTTGTTTTAAAAATAAATGTGATGTATTTAAAAACCCTCCATATAATTCAAAATTATATTAAATGACACTTTACATGTGAAGGAACATGAGAATAGTCACTTAGAGAGTGGTGAATGTTGATCTTTATGTGAATAATGATGACACGCATGCAAGCAAATGATATATTCTTCCCATGCAAAGTGTGAGATGTTTAATGTAATTGACAACAAAGTTATTTAATAACATTAATGTAAAGTGTGTTTCACTTGTCATATAAAAGTGAATCACTATAAAATGACTTTAATATTTCCTTTTAAGTTATTTTTGCATGCAACTTTCATTTATAGAGTAACTTCATTGTAAAAGTGATTCTCACTTGTTTAATAAAAGTGGGTCACTTCATAAAGTACTTGATTTGTAAAATTGAGCTTATAGGAAAAGCTAGTGAGGGAAAATGTTTTAATTATTATTTTACCATCATCCATCACCATGTCACTCTTTTCTAATGTTAATTCCTTTTTTGAAAAGGGCATAGCTCATCAGGTGCTCAAAAATATGATAAAAAATGAAAGTTGTCATAATGGTGTGGAACCTAAACGACCGCGTATATCTCATCGTTCTGAATCCGACGCAACTCGTTACGCAAAAAAGAAACACCATATACTCCGGGAACGATTTATGTTCATTTTCCAAAACAGGTAAAATTTTAGCAAAAACATTTGTGTAGGCTACCCAGTCAGTAATCCGTACAACTGACTGGGCCTGCTGACTGGACAATGTTGATTAGGCTCGTTGGGCCAATCAAGCCTCACCACTTTTCTAGTTTTGTTAGTGTTGGTTGGTAGATTTTTATTAGGTGGTTGTAGGCCAACCATATGCTGCCATGTGGCCCAACCGGTGGTCACCATGTAGTAGCACGAGGCCACCAAAATTTTGGCTGAGTTCCAAACTAAACCCCGCAGGAATCAACCATATAACCACATAACCAATAGCGCAACCCCTTAAAAAACCAGGCTATCAAGTCTATTGTTAAACAATAGAGCCAAAAATCTATATAAATTTTCCTATGTAAGAGCTTTGGGGGAAGGGGTGAGGGCTTAGCCCCGACGCCCCCATATTATCTATGCATACCACCATTAAATGAGACCGGGGGCATGGAAGAGGTGCCGAAATCTTTTACTATTTTTTTTTAACTCAACCATAATGTTATGGTTTAAAATTTAGGTTTTAGGCGTTATTGGAAATTTTAATTGTCCGAAAATTTCGCCTGGAATTCTGGGAAAATGGCCCTCAGTTAACTAAAATTAGTGTGGATTTGTAGGATAGTTCCAGATTTTGGGGAATTTGTGGTGTGATTAGCAACAAAGCTAGGGAGGCACATAAATTATTTAGTTTTTGACCAATTTTTGAGCAGAAAGATGCTAGACAGTCATTTTTTACAGTTCTGGATCTGACGGAACATGTTTTGAAGCTATTTGAGCACTATAAATGTATGTAATCACTATTTTTAGGATAATGATATAGGGCCAAGCCATTGGAAGTTGGACCAAGGAGATGTATCCCAAGATGGGTGAAATCCTTCATCACTTGTTGTGTTGTGGTTATTTTTATGGTGTATTTTCTATTGTTTCTTCATTTTCAGAGTTTAAATTCATGCTATATGTGTTTAAAATTTAACATAGAGGATCATAAAACTCTGTTTTAACACTTGAAATTTATAAACCCTCAAGCACATTTACATTAAGATCACATGCAAATCAATAGCTTTCACATCTGAAGTTTCTTTTCAGTGTCATTTTTTTTAAACATCCTATTTTTTCAACATTTTCTATCTAGATAGTGAGTTTTTGACTTTGAAACTATATTATCTTCATATTTTAACATAGCCACTCCAAGTGAAATTTTTCTTTTCAGTACCAAAAAATTTTCATGGCAAACCCACATGGAGGATGTACTAAGAACTAAAGGATTGTACCACATTGCCTTGGGACAAGAAAATTCCCCAATGTTCCCGATAAGAAAGCCAAATGGAATAATAGGAATGGTTTATCATGTGGGTTAATTTGAATGCCTATTTTTCCTGATTTGTGATTTCATATTCAAGAAGTTGATGCTTCAGATGAAGCTTGCGAAAAGTTACAAAATATACTTGGTGAAGCCATTATTATTATATCTCATCAGCTTCAAAATCAGATCATGACTTTAAGTCCTAATAATTTCTCTTGCATTCAATATTATTTATCTAAATTTAAAACACTTAGAAATTTACTTAAATACTATAAGGTTTATCTAGATGATAATCATTTCATTTATTGTATTCCTCACAACTTGGTTCTCAATACTCTGTTTCTGTATCTACATTTTATGCCAGTAGAGAAGCTTTGGGAACTGCCTATGGAAAACCTTGTCTTGAATATTTTTGTAACTCTCTGGTTAGAGACCAAGAAAAACTCCTTCATATTTGAGTGATTAACACTACAAGTAAATCTAACAAGTGCTTAATGACACAACAAAAATATAAAACCAAGTATCCAAAGAAGCAACATCCTCACAACAATAAGAAAAATTAGTGTTCCAAACCTTTTAAGCAACATCTACTCTTAATGGTGACAAAGGAAAAATATCATAGAGTAAGAAGCATTACATACATTGAAACTATTATGGGAAATAAGGTTATATAGAGTCCAAATTATTTAAAATGATGAAGGTCTTGGAAGCATCAATGAAGAAGCACAACATTAGCCTTGGTTCTTATTTTAACACTTCCTCACATGGACATGAACTTTTTTCTTCTGGTTTCTCCTTAAATGTAACCCCTACTTCTTATTTTTATGAATGGATTATTGATTCTAGAGATTCTTATCTTATTACCAAGGATAAACTCATTTTTTCTTCTCTTGATGATTTTAACACTAAGCAAATATTTATTGGTGATGATAGATCTCTTAGTGTTATAGGGTTTAGAATAGTTCAAGTATATAATGGTCATTTCAATGATATATTATGTGTTCCAAATATTTCTTGTGATATTATATCTTTATATCAAATTACTCCTTCAGGTGAAGGTAAAAATAATATAATTTTCACCTCACTGAGTTGTAATTAAGGCTTTAAAATATTTTTATAATTTTGGCTTCTATGATCTATCATAAATATTTAGAATTATTTCGGTAATAATCACATGTAATAGAACATTTTTGACATGTTTCGAACCAACCAGTGTGTTTCATCATTAGGACTAGGTGATGAACCACATTGGTTGGCTTGAAATGCGTCGACAATGTTCTATTGCATGTGATTATTACCGAAATAATTCTAAATATTTAAAATAACTTAAGCATATCCTTACAACATGAATAGCCGATGATATTATTTAGTTGTACAATTTAAAAACTTTGGTTCACCATATTTTTCCTCAATTTTTAATGCTCATGGTGATAACTTGAGAAAAATTTAGCAGGAACAATTTGGTCATCTAAACTATCTCTCACTACAACAACTATGTAATTGAAATATGGTGACTTTTCTTCCTCTTGTTTTTCATAGTGATGGTGTATTTGCTAGTTATTTTATCAGAAAACATCATTGGGATAGTTTTGATAAATGTACCTCTTAGCACACCTCGGCCCCTTTGCATCTTGTTTGTAGTGATTTATGCGGTCCACTTTCTTCGCCTTCCTTCTCTGGGTTCAAGTACTTATTAACTTTACTTAATGACTTATCCAGATATTATTCAAGAGTGAAGTTTTTTACTTAATCTTGGCCTACAAGGTCATTGTAGAAAAACAATTTGGACATCAACTACCAAGATTAAGAACACATAATGGAGGTGAATATGTGAAAAATAAATTAAAAACTTATTGTACTACACAAGGCATTCAAAATGCCACATAGTATTCCATACACACCACAAAAAATGGTGTTGTTTAAAGAAAGAATCATACATTAAAAGAAATGATTAATTATATAATTCAATCTAAGGGATTAAGTATTCATTTTTGGGTGCAAGCAATCAACTGTGAAAATAACATATTAAATCACACTCCCACAAAGGATTTAAGTAATATAACACTATAAGAAGCATTGACTAAAATTTAACCAAATGTAAGTCAGTTCCATATCTTTGGTAGTGTAGCATGGGCTCACATTCCTCATGAAAATAAGAAAGCTTTATAGCCTAAAAGTGAGAAGTGTACTTTCGTTGGATATTCAAAAGATGTAAAAGTTTATAGACTTCTTCAACCTCACTCTAATGAAATAATCATTATTAGAGATATTCAATTTGATTATAGGCCAAGACCTATGAGCCTAATTCATTGATTGTGCCCTCTTTGGAGTGTAAGCCATATTTAGGGTGTAATCCATATTTGGTGGTTGTGGGACCCTTCTCTTCCTATCTTGGTTTCATGGATGCATCTCATTGATGAAAAGAATTTCATTGATGCTACAAATCATCCAAATCCCATTGATGTTTTTATTGTTATCACCCTTCAATTTCCCAAGGCTGAGAAAAGAAGCTAAAGGGGTAACCACAGGTCGACTTTAGACTCAGTGTCTAGCCCTACCAAGTCAGAGAGATATCTCTCTAAATCAGTCTCACAACCAATGGAAATGATTAGAGAATAATGATTTTAGGCTATTTATAAGCTCAGTGAAACTTGATTAATGTTTTTCATTTAGGGTTTGCTGGATCAGGATCATAGATCTAGGAACTAGGTAAGGGTTTTGAATCATCAATTGCAGAAATGAAAATGAGGTAAAGTAGGTATGTTTAGTGACATATTTGGGTTTTCAGTGTGGTATACAGTTGAAAACATTAATGATAAAAATGAGCATATGACAATGAATTCATTCATCAGAATAAATGAAACACAAACATGAAGATCTCATCAAAATAGAGCATAAAACTTATGAATTCTTCCTAAAAAGCTAATGAGATGGTCACGTGAAATAATACATAGGCTTGTAAGGAAAAATAAACATTCAAATTGATGATAAAACTGAGAAGAAACACTGTCAATAAGCACAGCATAAGAATATCAAGATAATTTTTGAAATTGTCTTTAATATCAATGTAAAATGGTATACACTAGCTCCACACTATAATTACTAAGTTTCCAACCCTCACAATGAGTTGAGTTTGAGTACATATAAAAAAAATAAACAATATGCCACCTCTTTGGGTTGAAACCTGATCCAAAACAACTAATTAATGCACCTAATGACTCATAACCTAATTTCTAGGGGAGTTAGAAACAACTTCCCCATTTTTAGCTAACAAGTTTGAGTCTTTGTCTCAAGTCATTAAATACAAGATCCTTTAACAAATTCGAATATAAATAGGCTCATTAACCATGAAATAACTTGTGAGACAGCTGTTACATAGGCCAAATTTTACCTTTCACCTCTACATGTACAAAAAATTCTTCAAACCAAGAAGCACAATGTGCTCTCTCAGAAACACAACGAAATTTAGCCAAAGTGTAGTGAAATTTGATGGATGATTTGGATGACTTTGAGGGACCTTTAAGCTGAATTGAATACTAGTACTAGTAGCTAGGATATCCTCTATATCACTGAAGCTTGAAACTAGTAAAAACTCACCTCCTAGGCACCTCAAAAATCATTCTACCACAGCTACTCCATAAACGCAACATGTGTCTCCAAACAGTGACATAAGTGTAAAAAAATGATGATATTTTACCTTTTCCTGCAAATTTATGAGCCGAGAAGAGACAAAAAGGGGATTTTTGATATTTGCAAGTCAAGAGACACTTGCACATGCTTACCATTTATCATTTTAATTCTCTTATAAAAAGTGCAGCATGGCCACGCTGCATTTCTGTGCACCTATTTTTTCCTGTAATACCAAAAACTCAAAAATGATCAAAATTTTCCCAAACTTCTCTCCTTTTTCGTTTTTCAATCATGGATTCAAGAAACTAAGGATGCATCAGCCAATATGTTAAGGCTATCCTTATTCTTGAGCTTACTTAGGGCCTTCTTAAGCTTTTTCTTCATGTTCTTAAGCCTAATCTTACAAATCAGATTTCTTGTGTAATAGCGCCTTGAGATGTGCCTCTTCATGGTAGAATTTCTATTTTCCTTCTTCGGCAGCTTTTCCAAATACAATTTCACTTTATTAAGCAAATTCTCTCTACCTTTCTCATCCTCAACACTCATGGGTTGAAATATAGTATCTTGAGCTTGAGCAACAACTATGGTGTCATGAGCTTGAGGAGAAGATGACTCCTTATCTTGCTCTTTCTTCTTTGCTAATGCTCTTGTGGTAGGTCTCCTTGGTTGCCTCTGAATATCTCTATATTTAATTTTCTCTACATCTATCACTGCCTTACCTTTGCCTTCAACTAATTTGCTGGATGATGGAGGCTCTTGTGAGGTAATTTGTTGCATCAAGCTCACTTTGAACTGCCTATTTTCCTGTTTCAGGAAGGCAACCATAAATGTTTCCTTTGAAATATCATCTTGTACTTTCTTTATTTGTGCTTACTTCTCCTTGATAATGTCTACAGTTGACTTATCTCCAGGGTCAAGCATTTATTCTTCATGAGGCATCTCTTCATCATTACGCTACAAGGGTGACTCATTTCCATGCCTAGGTGATTGCTCCATAGCTTCTCCATGAAATTATTCAAGTGTAGCTTCCTTAGGGAGTCTTCTAGCCCCTGACCTAGTGAGAGGTTTAGGTGTAGGCATGTCTTCAGCTATCTAAGGGGAAAAAACCAATCGTTTCCCCTTCTTGTAGGTTTCAGAAACCTCTTCCCTATGTTTTCTTTTGGTCACTGAAGGTATGCTATATGACTCGGCTCTTATGGCCTAGATGATGTAGGAGTATTGATGCTTTTAGACTGAGGAGACATAGGAAAAAAAAAAATTCCTCCAAAAATGCCTCCCAAGACATAGTAACCTATGTGAGCTGATAAAGAACTATGATTTTGACCAAGGCATGATGGAATAAGCTAGTTGAATGGTTTCTCCCTTTAGTATACACTTTCTTAGTCATCTTTGTAAGACTTTTAAATAGGTCATTAGGCAGATTTAGTGGTTTAATAAAGGTGAAATGCATCAACAATATAATGTAGTACTCGTACAACCTACTAAACCTACCTTCACAAGTGAAATATTTCATTATCATCTTCATCAAAGGAATGTATTTATCTAGTAATTTTCTACTATGGAAGACACGAGAGGGAGCTTCTATGTACTGTGGGTTGAGAAAAACTATATTTTTTTGAATTTCCATATCCATTCCCTTAAACCATATTTCTCCTTGATTGGGGATCCCTATGGTGGATGTTATGACTTCTTCTGAGACCAAGAAGTCCATGCATGCTATGTTGTTCTTTTTTCTCTTAAAATTGGTGGAAAATAGACTAGTAAGCTTACAATGGTGGCCCACCTCTTGTATTTTCTCACAAAACCCTAGGCAACTCACCTTTTCAAATGAGCTTTTAATGAATTCAGAAGCATTGATTTCCTACATGTTAGTTGGTTCATATATGGAGACATGTCCTCCCGTGTTTTTCTTATTATTTTCATTGGCCATGGTTTTTCTTATCAAGAAATCCTAGTTTGATAAGAGAGAAGAGTAGGGTTTAGGATTGGAAAACAGGGGAAAAAGAGCAGTTAGTTTACGGGAGGGAATGGAGGTTATATGGATCTGGAAAAAATATGAGAAAAATTAGGGGGGTAGGGTTAGATGTTAGGGACATATGAGAGGTTTAATTTCATTGACTGGATTAGGGAAGAAGGGAAAAAAGTGAAAAACACGGTGAAAACTCAAGAACGCAGTAGAAGTGTAGCGTAGGCTAGGGTTTTTGAGGAAAAATGGTGGAATGAAGGAAATTAGTGTGAAAAATGGTTGGGTAGGGTTTGATAGGTGTATACAGGGGTAATGGGGCATAAAAATATGGAAATTATCTGTGAGATAAATAAAAAACAAATAAAAACTAAAAACGTAGCGAAACCCTACAAGAGATATTTCAATTCAGGTTTTGTGAGGAATGACTGCATGAAAGAGGTTATGAAAGTCTTAGTTACTTGCTGAAGAGTCCCTGAATCTTTTAGAATGACAAATGAACCTTTTGTTGCTCTAATGTTTCCTGCAAACTCAAAAGCGCAGCGTGCTCCCAGAAGTGCAACGAGATAGGGCAGAAGTGCAACATGCTTGATGGAAACGGTTTGGTGATGGTAAATTATAGGCTTTGATGGCTGAGATGAAGCAAAATGGTGGATAATTGCTCTTGTAGGATGGAATTAATATTTTTAATTCTTGGATGGTCCTTTTTATTGCTTGAAAGTTGATTTTTTTCTTTGTTGAGCGTGTGACATGACATGTCCTTTCAAGAGGTGACTTGATGAGGTAGTGTACTGCAACTTCATTTATTTTTTGTTAAAGGTTACATCTCCATGTGGGTTTAGTGTACCTTTTATACCTTTTTTAGCAAACTTACCCCTAATTACTAACTCCCATGATGGTGACAATGGTGATGACATGACTCCCATGTATATTTGGATGACATGAGAAAATGATGACACCAAATGCATACCTTAACCATGATTTGGAAATTTGAACCATTTAAGTATGCATGTGAATGACTTAATGACAAAAATGATGACCAAGACACTCATTTGACGACCTATCACAAGGAATGATGACATTTTATGACATTGAAAATGGAGGGAGTAGTAATGACATCCAGGACATGAATAAAGACTCGTTTGACAATAAAAGACATGTTAAATTTATTTGAAAATTTAAAAAATTTACCAAATACATCCAAAAATAATGAAACATAAAATTTGATCACTGGTGACTCATAGACACTAACAATTGCAATGAAGTTTTTTCATTGCCTCATTCCACATACTGGTTAGGTGCAACCCTACGGGGAATTATAGTAACTGGTGCTCATAGTAGTTCATTGTTAGGAAAGGAAAATTTTATTCACTAATTTGTTGTGGGCATAAGAAAATGAAGATCCAAATGTAGTCAAAGTTTCTTTGGGAGTCTTCGGCATCATTTCTCAAGTAAGAATGCATCGACGTATCTATAGAACTAAATTTACTAAACAAGACTTGTATATAAAAATTAGCCCGCTCACAAAGAACATGGTCTAAAAATTGTAATAACAAATTTTCTTAGGGTGGTTAGTTTGACATGTAATATTGTTTATTTTTGGACACATATGTTCTCATTAAAGAAGTATTTCTAATGGGTTGTAATTGGTTATCGTAAAAATGTTATAAAGTTGAATGGAACCTTATTTTTTGGATTGGAACTTGATGTTAATCATGCACCCTTTCGTACAAGGTTGTAATGTCAACAATAATGATTTCAATGAAAACCAATCATATATTTTATAACTCTAGAGAAAATTATTTTCTATTTAGTGAAGATTTTATTTTCTTTTTAGAAGAGGCATGTGTCAACTCTAAGTTGATCACAAAAGGAATTACATATCTTTATCATACTAGGTTGTAGAATGCACCTCTAGGCCAAATAATATCTATGCGAGCCTTATGACATAAATGGGAAGTAGGTGACCAAGATAAATGAGGATTAAACTATGTTGAAATGAGGCAAAATGGGTATCCAAGTTATACAAATAAATTCTCTTATATAAGAGATAAAATGATATGGAGGGTGTGATATTGATACTATGATGTATGGATAGCTGAGTGACTCCAAATAATATGTAACATTTTTTAATAACAACTAATAAAGTTACATAATTTGTAGAAGCGCTCAGTCATTGTCACATGTATTTTGTATCTATAAGGTTTTCTTCTATGTATTTATTTCTCTATTAAATCAATTCTTGTTGATATGCATGTAGTGGAGTTGAGTGGAAATGGTTAATTATAAGGAATTTTCCATTGCTTCAAATATCTAGAATCAAGTTACTTCATCAAGTTGGCCTTCTCATGTTTATGTTTAATTAGATGAAAAGTCAAAATCATTATCCTAAATTTGATATTACCTTGACACGAGAAACTAAAATTGATGAAAATTAATTATGTCAATATTATGTTAGTATCGAGATAGAAATCTATCATGTATTTCAAAATAAGGTTGCTTTACTTGATCATCCGATATCCCAAATATTGATTCCCAATATTTTATATCCAATTGCAATGTTTCATATTTGGCTGGACTTAAATGTGAGGTTGTGCATTATAATTCCTAAACACACATATCTCCAAAAATAGATATCTCGGGAATAGACTTCAGTGAAATACAATTTGTTTTTCTACCCATATGTAAAATTGTGCTTCTACTAAGGTATAATCATATTGGAATTTAAGGAATAATATTTTGTTGGTGTATAAGTGTTAATATCTCCACAAATATGTTATTTTATATTCTATCTATCGGGAAAAAATGTATGAAGGAAAAGCATGAAGCACATGGATTCTTGATAAAATTATGGGTCAACATTATAATATATCTAACAAAACTATAGTGATGAAAAACATGAAGCACATGGATTTCTAATAAACTTATGGTCCAACATTCTTATATTTATAATTATAACATCCCCAAGTTAAAAAAATCATATAATAATGTTAATAAAGGAAAAAATAATAACCATGGTCACGAGACACTTAGTCCAAGCTGAATGTTGGGAAAAACATCCTAGTGTGGGTGTTCATCTAGTTTATTATGGCTAAGGGAAATTGGAAAAGGAAATGACAAAGGCTTTGGAAAGGAAAAGTGGCATTAATTGGCATTTATTTATGAAAACAATGGAACTTAGGAGAAAAGGAAGGTGAAAGTTCACAAATTTGCATGTGAGGAAAATGAAGAGAAAATGATGGAAATTGAAGAAAATAGAGGCCTCATTGATAAAAAGGTTTCTTAGGATCAGTTCAAAGGCTTTTTTTCAGTTTATTTTTGGAGCTATATCTCTATTATATCTCCCACACTCTTGTACACTTAGACCATTCTTGGATCACTCTAGCATTGCATAAAAGAAGGCAAGAGGAAGAAAATATCATGTAAGGAAGAGAAGATTCAAGTAGCTAAATTGGGATTATTTGTAGGCATCAATTTTCCTGTGTGATTTCCTTGCTAGATTTGGCATGCATGGTATATAAGAAACTAAAACATGGCACAAATATTTTAGGTATCTAATATTCTAAAAGAAGGAAGACACGTATGAATTTCACTGAAAATATATCATAAAGAATTATTTATGTTTGGAGAATCAAGAAGACTTGATGCTTGATTTGCTCGTAGGGAAATTAAGACAACAAAATTTTGCAACAATGTCAAAAGTTCTCCATATATCGAGAAAAACATTTCACAAGCATACCAAAGTCAAGGTGTAAGTAAATGAAAATGATGAACATTCTTGTTGGGATCTTATCACCAGGAAACCATACTAAGCCAGGATTACAACGAGAACCAGAGCACTTGTGGTAGAGCTTTGGGAGAGCCATTCATGTGTTATTCCAGATATAAATCATGTCGTCCGTCATCACTTATCTAAAGGTTAGTATGTAGATCACCCTAAGCACATTGTAGAAATGACGAAAGTTGCACTTTTTAAGTAATTTCAGCAAAGTAATCACCATGTGAATATATCCATAATAATGTTTTAGAAATTGAAACCATGGTTTATCATGCCTAATACACATGTTTTTACCGATATCATGTTTAATTACAAGTTAATGATGACATGTTTCAAGAATTTTGCAAGAATAACTATCGTGGTGATCCTCCTCCTACAATGCGTGATTTTGTGTCATCAATATTGTGTAGAATGGATCAAGAAGAGTTTTTTTACAGGAAAATATGTATTGGTGGGAGAAGATGCACTAAATGTGGTGATTTAGCATTGTTCCATAAGAGATTTACCATTGATCCTAACTAGTTTTGGATGTCAAATGTCATCGTCACATGGAAGAAATATGAGTATGCTGTCAAAAATCAACCATCTTCTTCAAATATTATGCCTAGGAGGATCAACTATGTTGAGAATGAGATTCTTGTTTCAGAATTCATGGGGGAGTTTTAGAACTAGATCTATAAATATGTCAAACACTCGCACAGGTCTTGGTGGCAAGCTTATGAATTTAAGCATTCTCGCGAAGTATTCTAGTCATGAACAATCTTATCAGTGGTAGACTTTGTCGAGAATTACACATTTCCTCCTCAGACAACAATCTAGAGTAAGTACTATCACTCAAACCAAGTGTCCATATTCATACATATTTTGTACAAACATGCATAATTGAATTTTGATGGTAGGGATAACACTAATGATTCACATGATGTGATTAAGGAGTATCACTTCTACATCAACGCTGATAGTGAGCATGACACATTGTTCGTGTAACATTTGTTTGGCCTGATTTATGAATCATTAAAATAATGACATATCATTCAGAAAAAATTGGATATGGTTAGATGGTTATGAATGGAAGTTCAAGTCAACACACAATTTTTATTGGTTGAGTCATCTACACAAAAAGAAAAAAATTCAACATACTTGGAGCTATCTTGAAATGGGACATGGAAAAGGTGAGCATGATGGTGCAGATGCTTGTGAAAAGTGAGCAATTAGGAGGTTCCAAATGATTCTTGATTTAGATCAAATCAAATCATCACTAGAGGTGGTCAATTGGTCTAGATTCCATTTAGGACATAAAGGTCACAAATCTATTAGGCATGTGTGTAGGTTCTCCTATAATTTTGAACTTCACGATGTGAATAGATCCATTCCTTGGTATTCTAATACTATATAAGGAACACAAGAATTACACTTTATGTGAAGTAAATACACGAGGGAATTATTTTCCATTAAGACAAGAAAACTCTCATGTTTTTGTGAGTTTTGCAGTGGCTTTAATGGATGTATATTTGCTCGATGTGAAAAACATGGGTACATGAAAGGATGGAAATATGTCCCTCTTAATCCAAAGGTACCTCATCCAATTCTGACCTAGAAAGTGATACACGATGAAGATGCCATATTTTCACTCGATCTTGATCGAGTCTCTCATGTACGGTAAGGGAAGGTATGTGGTATCTATCATTAACGGTTTCATCTATAAATTGAAATATTAAACGTATAAATAATACATATTTTGTATTTTTATTTCTGTCTATATTGTTTTTTTCACTTCTCCCTAAGGAAATGAAAAGAATGTGGCCTTCTATTTGATGTGATGCACACAGGTAAAAAGCAAGTTTGTGCGACGGTATGAAGATGGAAAATTCACATACCAAATTGGTGACATGGTTATGATGGGTAATTTTTTTGAAAAGGTTAAAAAAATAGGGTGGTCACATCATTTATAGATATGTTATGCCTGATTGTATATATTTCCAATACATTCATCTACTCATAACAGCTCAGATCAGTCTCATAGAAATCAAAACATAGAGAAGTGAAGCAAGGAGATGGAAGATGACAGAATATGACCATGAACGTATTATGGAGACTTGCTATCACCCTTTGGACAGATGAGTAGATGATGTAAATGAAAATCCTTAAAGTTGATTCTATAGCAGTCAAGTGTAATCTAATCTAGTATAACATATCAAAATATGAATTTTGTAATTTATAAATGTGATAGTTGAATGCTTTTGTAATTTTGAATGTGAATAAAATTCATAGAGAAAGGTTTCTCTCTGATCTAGAATGGATTCATAATGGTGTATGTATGTTATAAGCTTTAGGTTCCTTGTGGTGTTTAAGTTTCTAAAGTTTTCCAAATTTCAAGGAGGTTTTATTTTTAGGGTTAGAATCTTATGTGAACCCCGTAGATTTAGAACTAAGAGGGATATAGAATTTAATTAAAATTTAGAATCAAGAGGGATTTAGATTTATATTTAATTAAAAAATATATATATTAATTTTTTTAAAATTCCATGTACTATATTCATGTTGAGCATGGAAGAAATTTTATACATATACATCATAATGAGTTCTAGAAAATCCATTTCAGTATCTAACAACCAATTTGATATAATATTATTTTATTTAAAATGGAAATTTAACTATCTAGGTTATGAACAACATTGAAATATATGTATGTTATTAATAAATGCCATGTGTCAATTTGATATAAAGCATGGAAAGAGTTACACACATGCTTCATATTGGATTGTAAAAAGTGAAACAAATAGAACATATATATTATGACTAAGCTCGTATATACAACCTCAAAATAAATAGAATCCAATAAAACTTATTTGTTTTTTACAAGAAAATTTGTAAAATTGAATAAAACTTATTTCAATCATATTTGTGTTTTTTATTGAACCTTAAGAGAAGGAATTGATCGAAATACTTGGATAGCCAAGAAAAATTAGGAAATTTCCTAACATAATATAAAATTATAAAAATGTTATCATATATCATTTTTTGGTATATTAAATTGCAACACATATGACTTATATCATGTTATGACTAAGCTCTTGTAGATCATCTAAAAATAAATAATATTGAGTAAAACATGTTTTTTGTTTACAAGACATCTTTTCAAATTGAATAAAACTTATTTCAATCATATTTGTGTTTTTTAATTCAACCACAAGATAAGGAATTGATTGAAATACTTAAAAGAGTTCACCATGCAATGGTATATGAGTGGGTAAAATAAATAAATAAATAAATAAATAAAATATATATATATATATATATATATATATATATATATACAACGATTGCACTAAAGGACACTTTCTACAAGCCAATATGAAAAATATTTGTAATTATTTCCATGCTCAATATTAAATTGTTACAAGTGATATATTTTAGTTCATTTAAAGTATCAAAGTGGCTTGCAACATAGTAAGATTCAAAAATTTTATTTTGCAAAATATTACTTCTTGAATGTTCTTAACTGAAGGTCTTAAGATAAGGAATTGATTGAAATACTTGGATATCCAACTAAATTTAGGAAATTTCATAAAATTATATAAAATTATAGAAAAATATAATTAATTGTTTTTTAGTACATTAAATTTCAGTACATATGACTTATATAATGTTAGTGACTAATCTCTGGTAGGTGATTCCAAAAGAAAGAAAATTGAATAAAACTTATTTCAATCCTTTTTGTGTTTTTTAAGTGAATCTTGATACATTTTAGTTCATTTTAAGTATCAAAGTGACTTGCATGATGTAGTAAGATTGTACTTATTTTTTTAGCTTATGAAACTAGAAATCAAAATTTTTATATTTTTTAATAAAAATTATACTATATATTTTTTTTAATATAGCGAAATAATTAGAAGATCCATAAAATTTAATTTAATGAACATCCATAAACAAGAATTAATAGACATCCATAAAATGAAATAGAATATATCAATACACTATCCATATGAAAATATATACAAATTAGACTACATGAATAGATTCATAAACTAAAATAATAAGCATCCATAAACTAAAATAATGTTCATGTATACATAAATTGTCCACGTATGAAAATATACAGTTTTTATCACATGTGAATGTTCCCTATGAAATGGGCCTGAAAATATACAAACAATCCATTCTCACTACCACTAGTACCCTTATGTGACAGTTAGTAAAACATGGTGTCAGAATTCGGTACCACGATATAACACATTAAAATTCAAATTAATTAGATAATTATTTGTATAATTAAATGATTTTGAACCACATTTAATTACATATGAATCAAATAACCTCACTAGAGTCCAAATGGAATTCAAGTATGATGGGGGTCTGATCAATCCAGGTTTGGTGCTCCCCTACCCAAGGCTCAAAGAGTGGGACATGTGTCAATGGACCTGCATCATCAACACCTCCATACCCAAAATCCTACTCATGCATAAACATAATTTTAGCATCAACACCAGTATGCATCTAGGCCTGTGTACACAATTGAAAAGACAAAATATAATTATTCTATGAATTAATTAGCATAAATGTAACTTAAAAAAGGAAATGTTGAAATTTTAGGAATAAAAATGTTTACCTCAATTGTTTGTCCATGTAGTTATACATAGTGAATCTCTCCAAATGAGTGTGACGAGGTGTAGGTGGAGCTGGAGGAGACTCCATGGAAACATTGGAGGATACTCTATTTGATCAACTGCCCCCTCAGATGACCTCAAAAGCTCATCCATGTAGTTGGGTTGTGTTTACATGTTATCATGAAATTATTAATATAAATTAAATATGATACAAACTTATTAATATAAATAATGTATAATTTGATGCTAAGAGTTAAAAGTTCCATATATATGTACCTGGCCTATGTCGTACGGGCCATGCACCCTCCAAGTGTCATAGATAGAATTACGACACATACTTGCATATGAAAAAACTTGGCCAGTGGGTAGACTCTTGATATATGAATCATCATATAATGGAACTAGAGGGTCATGAGGTAATGGTGGCGGTTTTCTCATCTCTCCTCACAATGTGACATGTGCACTAGCCAATGTAATCTTCATGCTATCTGCAATGGTATGCTTGGTCTCAGTGCCGAGCTATGATGACTCCTCTAGCTTCTTGGATAAAACCACACTATGATACGGTAGTTGCAATAATATTTAAGGTTGTGGTACATACGTAGGGTCCTTACGAGTCCTGACATGATCATAACTACGTACCTTGTCGATTCCATAAAAATAAGATTTGGTGCTGGTGTAATATGGCCTCATATGTAGCATGAAATATACATATAGATTCTTTTCAAAGTAAATGGGAACCTCGTCATGGTGGGGGAACTGGCCCCAAGCTCCAATGAACCAATCATAAACTAAATGGGTCGCATCAACATTCTTAAAATAATTGAGTGGAATTGGACCAACATGTCTAGCACAGTGGTTCAGAGGGATGTCAAAAAAAATCCCCATAAAAATAAATTTCCTTGGTGGCATTTTTCACCACGTTCCAAGGATTTTGGCCTCTAACCTCTAGCCTCATAATCCGATGTATGGAATATAATAGGTGGCCTTGTGGGCCCATCCTCTAGTATGTTTAGATCAACCTATTGATTCTCTCTAGCATTAAATTCAAACTATGCCTAGTAGGTGACCTAATAGAGAGTTTACACAGCTCTTCTGTTATCCATGCATGTTGGGCTTGAATATCCTCCATTGGGATGGTGGTTATAGTGGCATTCCATGAAAAGATTGATGTTGCACTATAATCCTTTGCTTCGCATTGTTGAGGGTATACAAATCATAAAAATAATTTAACGTATATAAAAATCTAAGCATAATAACATATACATTAAATTAAAAACATCAATTGAAGACGATTTAAAAATTAAAGACAATTTCAAGACATAAACACATAAAGTTTTAAAAAAAATTAAAAATGCAAGAGGTGTACCTACACCAAGTGAATATGGTCCACTATTTGTAACATGATCATCAATAGATACATAAACAACGCCTCTGACACTATGACTGATGTCGAAGCAAAGATCTACGAGTGGAACATGCACTCTGATTGGGCAACATGATCTATCACAAGCTCAACTATGTATAGTTGACCCCTCCACACTTTGATGGCATGCGGTTAGGGGGCGTATGGGAGATGACTATGAATATTAAATATAATACATATCAACTAATCAAAGAAGAAAATGTTAAATAAAATATTACGTATAATACAAAACTATTGCATATAATACATATAAACTAATCCAAGAAAAAAATGTTCACTTATCAAGAATATTAACAAGAGAACCATTTCTAAACTCAAGTAGAATAATCTAGCCTTCCTAAACTTTAGAGTCCTATTTTTTATAATTTATCAAAAAAAGTATTTAGCTCGATGTAAAAACAAGTAAAAGAAGTGATCAAATCTAACTTACACTTTTTCACATTTTTAAATAATCCATTTATTCAGAGAGCATAAATATGTAATATATGTAAAATTTGAAATAAACCTATTTTCAAAACTATTAAAATTCCATGCCAACCAAATACTGCATAACACAAGTTCTTATAATGTTTGACTTTGACACATGACATGTACTAGGTGTAAGCACATGAAGACAATGTTTTAGGTACAACACACTACATAATAAAACAATATGGTAAAAATTAGAAAAGAGTCAAATTTATGCTTTTATTCACTTTAAATGCATATTTCATCATGGATTTAATGTATGTATCAATGATGAATTGTTGGAACTTATATATATATATATCTGTGTGTGTGTGTGTGTGTGTGTGTGTGTATGTGAGAGAGAGAGAGAGAGAGAGAGAGAGAGAGAGAGAGAGAGAGATAGAGAGAGCGAGAGAAATAGTTATAGTTATATGTACTTATAGTTATGTTATTTCAATCATAAGTGAGACTATAAGTGATACCTTTTTTAAAAAATTATGGTTTAGTTTCGAATCTAATTTTTCTAGAATCTGATAGGGATTGATTGAAATCACAACTTTCATGAGTGAAGTCTTCACAATTGAAGCGTCCCAAGGGTTTTTTGAGAGTGTTGAATCCATATATGAAGTCAAAGAGCTAGTTTAAATAATACAAATCAAGATTTCACCACAATGTTTTTCGTCGGATTGTAGCTACAAATCCGTCGAAAACTCCAAAAAGTCTCACATATAGACAATTGTAATCTTAAGCTCCTACTTTATTTATTTATTGGTTATAGTTTGGTTTTTTTTAGGTTATTGAGTTTTTTTGGGCATATTTTTGGTCAAATTTGTTCGAAATTTAAAATGAATTTTAAATAACAAAAGATGAAAATATTTTCAAATTTTATTTGACTAAATTCCTAAAAAAAAATCTAAACCTAAATTAATTAGAAAATAAAGTTTTTACCATTCAAAATCACAAAAAAATCATAATAAACATGTTATCTTTGAAATTATTGACAACTTGTGCTTGAAATTAAAAAATAAATCAAACCTAAATTATAGGTTTCTTGCTGGTTTTCAAGGGTTTTCGTATGGGTTTTCATGGTCATTTTTTTGTGGTTTTCTAGGTTTTTTATTTTTTAGTTTTCATGTGGTGGTGTATGGTGGATTTTCATTTCAAATTGTTTTATTTATTTTGGAAAAAAAATTAATTCAAATAAGGAAAAAATTATAGGAAATCTACTTTGGACTCCATACAGTGGTTGGTTCTAACTTCTAGGACATTGGTGGGGTTGTTGGGCAACTGGATAGAGCTCCTCTTTCTCGAGGTTTTTTTTTAACGCTTGTTCGAGATATATTTAATCCCTTAAAAAAATCTATCGAGGGATTAAATATTTATTGATTGAGCACTTCAAATGGCTCATTTGAGCTATTTTTGTTCACCCAAAACACACCCTCGCTTTCCAAAAATTCTAACCTAGCTTCATGCATAGACCTATCGTTAATCTAAATTATCAACCTACAATTTTTTATTTATTTTTAAATTAAATTTATATACACTTATGGTTGTATAAGGCACTTCGTACACCTATTTTTTGATTGCATCATCTATCTTATTTTCCTTCCCATTGATGTGTGGTTTATTTTGAAGTCATATTCATATAGAAATTTTAGATATCTCATTTGTTTGGAATTTAAGGTTGTATTTCCTAATACATTCTTTAAACCATTAGGGTATGTTCTCAATTCAATATAATTTCCCATGAGGTGATGCCTCCAATATTTAAGGCATGAATGATGTCTGCCAACCCCAAATCATGAGTGGAGTAATTTTTCTTGTGCCTCTTCAACTTCTTTGACTCATAACATATCGCATGTTCATTTTACATGAGGATGCCTCCAAGCCCTACCTTCCATGCATGAATGCACAAAATAAATTCTTAATTTGTATTGGTTATATTAAGAATTAATGCATTGGTTAATAAAAATTTCAATTTATAAAAAAACCTTTCACATTCATGGTATCACTAAAATTCCACACCCTTCTTTTGCAAAGTGATTAAGCTTGCTATTCTTGATAAACCTTCAATAAATATTTCGTAGTGGCTTTCTATTCCCATGAAAATTTTTACCTCTTTGACATTCCTTGGTGTTGGCCACTCATTAATTTATTTTTTCTTCTCTGGGTCCATTCACACACTTTCCATGAGATGATATGACCTAAATAATGAATCTACCTATGGTAAAATGAGCATTTGCTCAATTTGGAGTAAAATTGATGCTCCCTCAATACTTGTAACACCATACTCAAGTGTTGCTTATGTTCTTATTTAAATTTGAGTAAACAAGGAGGTCATCCAAAAATAAAATTACAAACTTATCCAAATAATTATGGAAAATTTCATTCGTAAGACACATTAAGACACTTGGTTCATTGGATATCATAAATAGCACCACCACAAACTCATAATTTCTATATTGAGTTCTAAATGTTGTCTTACTAATGTCCTCTCCTTTAATTTTACCCCATGATATCCTTACCTTAATTCAATATTAGATAAGACAATATATGTGTTGAATTTGAAGCATCCAGAAGTGTTCCAAGTCTCAAAAATCGCAGGGAGGCTTAGACAGCGACATTCCAAAGAACCTAGAAATAGTTTGTGGAAATTCCACTCAGTTCATGACTTATTAAAATAATTAATTATTTTAATGAAGACTCTAAGTCTAAACTTAGGGAAATGAAATAAGTAATCGGTATTAATAATTCAGAGTGTAAATCTTCTAGAAAACATGGATCAAGTCAATTTTTAATCTTAGCCATTGATTAATATTATAATCTGGGCTGTTGGTTCTCCAACGAGAAGATTATAAAATAAGGCTTCAAGTTCATTTGGAAAATCAGACAGTCATACAATCAGTACTAGAAGGAGATCAATTCTGAAGTAATAGAATTCAATTTTAGTGGGATATTTGCAAGGAAAAGAGGTTGCAGAAGAAGAAGGCAGAGGGAGTCAGTAGTAATCGAGATCAGGGATAGAGGGTAGGACTGGGCCACTAAAGGTAGCTTGAGGTTGCAATGGAGAGAACACACACATTCCCTACATAGACTTACGCAGTCTAGCACTGGAACTCTGGATTGAAACACACAGAAAAGCATAGGAGCTAGCAGGGGCAGATCAGGATGTAAGAGAATTGTCCAACGGAGCCAAAAATTCAGTCTCAGGTGTTTCATATTTTATCTACCATTATATTTCCCTATAAATATATCATTTTATAAAGAAATAATAAAACCCTCGTCTTTTGCACCAGTTTTCCCACATTGTGTTTTTTCTGGGGACAATTGTCCAAAAATAATTGTGTACATGTGATTGATTTTGGTGCTTATGTCCTTTAATGTTATTTCTTGGCATATGTATTTGTAAATGTTGCAGTAGTATTTATTTCAATATTTTCCATAATTTTTCTAAAAAATAACTTATTGAAATAATAAGTAGGAGAAATAAATTTATCGCTGCAACTGTATAGTTTTCAAATTGAAAATTTCACATGGTATCAAAGCCAAAGATGAGTAACAGAAAGGGAGAATCGACTAGTGAACGGATGGATACTACTACAACAGCAACACAAAATGGCTCACACAATTCTCCATGGAGGGAAAGAAGCATGACAGAGCAAATGAATTTCAAAATAACCATGGGTAATAAAGAAAAATGCACTCCTATTGGGAGAGGTACCATAGTTTTTCAGACCGAGGCTGGAAATAGAATCAGGGCCACTAATTTTCTCCATGTGCTAGGTTTTGGGATGAACTTTCTCTCAATTTCAGCTACAAAACCAAGGATATGATATCTACTTTATTAGCGATAGATTCTACATCAAACACCCCAGGTGTAAGAATAAGGCAGTGATTGGGGTAAGAAGCAACAAACTGTACAAATTGCAGCTTGAGTCTCCAATGGCACTTGCTAGTAGCGTAGATGAAAAGGACCTGAATGAGTTATGGCACAGAATAATGAGGAATTTGCATCATGGGGCATTGAGAACCCTCAAAAATACTATCATAGGTGTTCCAGAGCTCAGCACTAAATGATTTGATGTATGCAAGGGATGTATATTAGGAAAACATGCCAAGGCAGCATATCAGAGAAGAAACAATAGGGCCAAGGGTGTATTGAACCTGATACACTTAGATATCTATGGACAGATGTCCTCTAGAGCTCTTAACAGTGTCGAGTACTTCGTCACCTTCATTGATCACCATTCTAGGAAAACATGTATATACTTCTTGAAGTCAAAGGATGAAGTATTCATTTTGTTCAAAGAGTTTAAGGCTCTGGTAGGAAATATTACAAAGAAGCAGATCAAGGTATTACAATCAGATAATGGTGGTGAATACATAGATAAATAATTCACTAGATTCTGGGCAAGAGAAGGCATCAAAATAGAGTGGACATTTGCATATAATCTGGAGTAGAATGGTGTGGCAGAAAGAAAAAACCAGACTATTGTTGAAGCAACAAGAGCCATGCTATATGACCAGACATGCCCAAGTTCTTGTGGGCTGAAGCATGTAATACAGCTGTCTACATTTAGAATAGGACTCCTCACAATGCATTTGGAAATATCACACCAGAAAGTTTCTTCACAAGAATTAAGCTTGAAGTGAGTCACTTTAGGATCTTCGGTAGTACAACTTACTACCATGTGCCTAGTGAGAAGAGGAAGAAGTTTGAGATGACCATCAAAAAAGGGTATCTGGTAGGATATAGAGAGAATGAAAATGCATATTTCATCTACATTCCTAAGAGTAGGAAATTCGTGGTTCCAAGGGATGTGAAGTTCATGGAGGAAAAGGCCTTTAGAATATCCCGCAAGTTTCCTTCTACTACGCAGTCTGAGGAAGATCCTCTAGTACAACCCCAACAACCAGCAACGAAAAATTTAGTTTTCTCTCCAAGGAATATGGATCCAATGGATGTGTCTCTCAAGGATTTGCAAGAGGGAGAGCTGATATATAAACCTACTATCATTAGGATAACGAGCAGGGAAATTCTACAGATTCTGAAAGACGTAGAGGATTTTGTCGAAATCCCCCAAAATGAGAAGAGATAGCATAAGTAGCCTAAGAGGTACCAAGCCTTGGTTTCTCAAGTAAACGAACCTTCCAAATTTCAGGAAGCAACTTAGCACTAGGTGTGGGTTGATGCAAAGGTGGAAGAGTACAATTACATCATGATGAATGATGTCTCGGAAGTGGTCCCCGGACCTGAGGAGAGATTAGTTGTAGGATCCAGGTGGATCTACAAGATCAAGTATGTTGCAAACGGTAATTTCGAGAGATTTAAAGTTATGTTTGTTAATGGGTATGCTCAGAAGGAAGGAATTGACTATGAAGAAAATTTCACCCCAGTAGCGAGGTAAACCTCTATCAGGTCTGTGATATCCCTTTCTACACAGATGGGATGGGAAATTCACTAAGTGGACATCAAGGCGACATTCTTGAAGAGGGTGATAGAGGAAGAGGTGCATATAGAACAATCGGAGGGCTTTCAGACACATGATCAGAAGACTCATGTCTGCAGATTGGAGAAAGTGTTATATGGACTAAATGAAGCTCCTAGAGCCTGGGATGGTCGAATTAGCAGCTACCTACAGAAGATGGGATTTTTCAAGAGTGACGCAGATCCCAAACTCTAGTATCAGAGAATAGGGAGTGATTTTTTTATAATGGTTTTGTATGTAGATGATATATTATTGAAAGGATCATCAAGGATCATCAGAGACTGCAAGAAGAATTTGGCTGAAGAATTTGACATGAAGGATCTAGGACGGATGCACTATTTTCTGCAGTTGTAGGTTTGGTAGCAGAATGGGGAGATCTTCCTTGGTCAAGGAAGATACACTACAAATATTCTAAAGAGATTTAATATGGAGGAATTTAGACCCATGACAACTCCAATGATCACCAATTGGAAGAAAACCAACATGTCCAAAGATGATGAGGTTGATCCTACACTATATAGGTAGCTCATAGGGTCATTGATGTATCTAGTAAATACAAGGCCATACATCTGTTATGCCATAAATACCCTCAGTCATTTCATAGTGGAAATGAAGAGGGAATGTTGGGCAACATCGAAGCATGTTCTCAGGTACCTTCAAGGAACATTCGAGCTTGGATTGGAGTACACCCGTAGCAATGTTGTCAGGTTGAGTGGTCTCACCAATGGAGATTGGGCTAGAAGTTCAGTAGATCGGAAGAGTACCAGTGAGTATTGTTTCAGTCTAGGATCAGGAATGACTTCTTGGTGTAGCAGGAAACAGAATTCTGTACCATTTATTTCAATAGAAGCAGAGTATATGGTAGCCAGCACAACCTCGTGGAAGGCCATATGGCTGTGAAAACTGTTAGTGTACCTACTTGAGGAGAAAATGGAAGCAACCAACATCTTATGGAATAATCAGAGGTGCATCAATCTCTTTGAAAATATTGTGTTTCATGATAGGTCGAAACATATTGACATCAGGTGTCACTTCATCAGGGACTGTGTACAACATGGAGCTATTTAGCTGCAGTACACTCCAACACGAGAATAGGTGGTAGACATCCTCACGAAGGCTCTAGGGAAGACAAAGTTTATCTACCACAGAAAGAAGATGGGGATGATGAAGAATCCCTTCCAGCAGTAGGAATGGATAGAATTAGTATTCAGAGGGATTTGTGGTAAAAATGCAGCAATGGCAGTGGCATTGTCAAAGGCATAAGTACAGAGGACAACAACGCAATAGATGAGGGGCAGCATCCAAGATCAACAGCACAGAGGATGCTTCAAAAGCAGAGAAACATGCAACACACATATCGTTGGAACACCTTCCTCGCTAAGAGGGAGTGTTGAATTTTGTAGCATGTGTAAGTGTTCCAAGTCCCAAAGTATACAGGGAGGCTTGGATGGTAGCATTCCAAATAACCCAGAAACAGTTTGTGGAAATTCCACTCGGTTCATGACTTATTAAAATAATTAATTATTTTAATGAAGACCCTAAGCCTAAACTTAGAGAAATGAAATAATTAAATGGTATTAATAAGTCAGAGTGTGAATATTCTAGAAAACTTGGATCAAGTCAAGTTTTAATCTTATCCATTGATTAATCTTCTAATCTGGGTCGTTGGTTCTCAAACGAGAAGATTATAAAAGTATGCTTGATGGTCATTTGGAAGATAAGCCAGGCATGCACTTGTTAGAAAATTAAATATTACAGAGCAATGAAACACATTAAATATGCAGAAAACACAAGCACATAAAACACATAAAACTAGAGAGACATAGATATACGTGGTTCACCCAGTTTGGGCTACATCCACCCTGGAAAGCCAGTCCTTCCTTTCTATTATCCAGCAAAATGAAGAGACACAACCTAAGCAGATCTGTTGTAATATCCTATGTTCTCTCTCATAGTCTCCCTATCTGTTTCTCGCTCTGAGAATACCCATACATTACATAGTCGCAATACAATACCCTCATACAAGAGAGGGTTTGCCTTCTAGGGAAAAAAACCCTAAACTAAACATAACTTCTACTGTCAGATCATTCGCCTAATGAATGGCCCAGATTGACTAGAAATTACTATACTCTTACAAGGAAATTTTACATTTGTTTTTAGCTTCGAGGGCTCTGCCCCCGAAACCCCCCACTAGGGGGGTGCTCCATAAAGTTGCAGCTGCCACCCCTAGACCCCCTAGGCAGCATTTAATTATGGGCGGAAATGATACAGGGGTCCAATGCTATGATGCAAAATAAATAAGATAATCAGGCTCCACACCCAACAATCTCCCACTTGGAGACTAATTGTAGCAACTCCACCGCTACTTCATTTTTTAGAAAATGACTCCTCTTTGGACCTGGATATTTCTCATCTTCATCGTCATCCTTGAAGACCAATTGAAAGTGAGTATATTCTCATTTTCTCCCTAGTTACAAATTTTGTTAGCATATCTGTAGGATTCTGGGTAGTGTGTATCTTTTCCAACTTCAACTTTCCATCTTCCAATACTGACCATATGAAATGGTACTTGAGCTATATGTGCTTAGTCCTCAAATGAAATGTTGAGTTCTTTTCAAGATGAATGGCACTTTGGCTATCACTGTATAACGTGCCCATATCATGATTCTTACCCAATTCATCCATAAACCTTTATAACCAAATCATTTATTTACTAGCCTCTGTAGAAGCAACATACTCTGCTTCTGTTGTTGAAAGTGCAACAACACTTTTGATTTTTGAAACCCAACTAACAGCTATTCCACCTACAGTAAATACATACCCTGTAGTGCTCATCCTGTTATCTCTGTCACCTACCATATCTGCATCAACATATCCCTGTATAGCAATGTTTGAACCACCAAAACATAATGTTTGGTTTGTGGTACCTCTCAAATATCTGAGAATCCATTTTACTATCATCCAATGTTCTTTTCCTGGATTTTTCATGTACCTGCTTACAACTCCCACTGCATGTGAAATATCAAGCCTTGTACAGACCATTGCATACATTAAGCTTCCAAATGCTGATGCATATGGAACTTTAGACATATGGTCCATTTATTCTTGGGTCTTGGGGCACATCTCCTTACTAAGTTTGAAATGTCTAGAAAAAGGTGTACTAACTGGTTGTGCATTTTGCATATTAAATGTTGTCAACACCTTTTGTATGTACTCATTTTGAGACAGCGTTAATGTGCGATTTTTCCTATCTCTAGTTATTCTCATACAAAGGATTTGTTTTGCAGCTCCCAAATCCTTCATTGCAAATGAATTTGCCAATTTTATTTTGAGCACATTTATTTCCTGAATGTTAGACCCTGCAAGAAGCATGTCATCTACATATAATAACAATATAATATAGCTGCCATCATTTTTCCTTTTTAGATAAACACAATGATCAGAGTGACATCTAGTATAACCTTGTTCAGACATAAACTTGTCAAATTTTAGATACCACTGCCTTGGAGCCTGTTTTAAGACATACAAGCTCTTCTTTAACCTACACACTAATTTTTCTTTCCCTTTGACCTCACATCCTTCTGCTTGTTGCATATATATCTCTTCCTCCAGATCTCCATGGAGAAATTTTGTCTTTACATCTAACTCGTCAATATGTAAATCTTTCGCTGCTACAAGAATTAAAATAGTTCTGAGTGAAGTCATCCTAACAACAGGAGAGAATATTTCATCAAAATCAATACCTTTCTTTTGTGCAAACCCCTTCACCACAAGTATAGCTTTGTACCTCTGTTTTCCTCCATCTTCTTCCTTCAGCCTGTAAACCCATTTATTCTGCAATGTAGTTTTACCTGTAGGCAACCTAACGAAGTCCCAAGTCTAGTTATGCATTAAGGAGTCCATCCCTTCTTCCATGGCTAGCTCCCACTTCTTCCTGGTTTCAACCTGCATTGCTACATCATAACATTCGGGCTCACTAGAATCAGTCAACAATAAATAATAAAATGAAAGAGAGTATCGTTCATGGGGTGTACTTATCCTGGTAGATGTTCTGACACCACTTTCAGGTGTTTCAGGTGCATGTTGCTGTTGTGGTGGTTGTTGTTGTTGTGGCTATTGATTATTATTATTTTCAGGCACCTTTACTTTTTTTGTGATTTCATCAAGAACTGTGTATTCTTTTCTTTCCTTTTCCTGTTTCTTTTCATGGAACTGATTCTTATACAGTACCTTTTCATTGAATATTACATCTCTTCTCCTAATTATTTTGTGATTTTCATAATCATATAAGCGATAACCAAATTCATTAACACCATATCCAATAAAGGTACATTTCTTTGATTTTTCCTCAAGCTTTGTTCTATTTTCTTTACTAATATGTATAAAGGCCTCACAACCAAAAGGCTTTAAAAAAGAGTAGTTTACCTTTTTATCTATCCATGCTTCCTCCAGAATACCACCATCCAAGGATCTTGAAGGCCCTCTGTTTATTAGATAAACAATAATAGCTACCGCATCTGCCCAAAATTGTAAAGGCAATCCTGCATGAAATCTCATGCACCTTGCACGCTCCATGATTGTTCTGTTCATCCTTTCTGACACACCATTTTCTTGTGGTGTACTTGGTATTATCTTCTCTCTGTGAATTCCATGCTCTGAACAGTACCTATCAAACTCTTTGCTGCAATATTCACCTTCGTTGTCTGATCTGAGACACTTCAACTTCTTTCCTATCTTAATCTCAACTAAAGATTTCCATTTCTTGAAAATATCAAATACATCAGATTTATTCTGAATACAATAAATCCAAGTTGTTATAGTTGCACCATCATTAAAAGTAACATAATAACGATAGCCACAAAGAGATGATACCTGAGCAGGTCCCCATACATCTGTATGCACAAGATCTAATTTTTCTCTCTTCTTTTCTTTCCCAACTCTCAGAAATATGACTCTCTTTTATTTTCCATAAATGAAATTCTCACAAAAATCAAAACCAACATTCTACAAACCCGGCAACAAATTTCTTGAGTGAAGAATATTCATCCCCTTCTCACTCATGTGTCCAAGCTTATGACGCCATAATGCTACATCTGCTCCTTTGGAATTTAAAGCATTAACAGAGTTAGAAATACCATTGCATAAATACAATGTACAAACCTTTTCGCCTTTTGCTATTACCAGCGCTCCTTTGGTGACCTTCCAAGTTTTATATGTGAAAGTCATCACACAACCTTCACTGCATAACTACCCTGTTGAAATCAGATTTTTCTTCAGATCTGGAACATTCCTTACCTCCTTTAATAGCCATTGGTTTCCATTTTGTTGTTTTACAAGAACCTTACCCATTACAACAATTTTACAGGTTTATCATCACCCAAATAGACTTGTCCAAAATCTACTTGAACATAGTCATGAAAATATTTCTTATCAGGTGTGGCATGGAATGAGGCCCCTAAATCTAGAACCCAAGAATTAGTAACATTTTCAAAAGAAAGAATCAAAGCCTCTTATAACACATCACCTGTCACATTTGCTTCATGATTCTTTTCTTGTTGTGTGTCTCCTTCTTTTCCCTTCCAGGATTTACCTTCTTTCTTTAGGTGTCCTTTCTTTCCGCATTTCCAGCACACTATCCCCGATCTAGACTTGGATCTTCCTTTCCTTGATTTACTGCAATATCTCGAACTCTTTCCTCTTTCCATTCTTCTTCCCCTGGACTCTGCACTCAAAGCATTACCTGATGTCTCACCGAAGCTTTTCTGTCACATTTCCTCACTAAGGATAGCACCGACAACATCATAAAACTTTAAAGTACTATATCCAGAGACAGAGTTACTAATGGCCATAACTAAACCATTCCATCTTTCTGGCAATGAGCATAGAAATAAAAGAGCCCTAACTTCATCATAAAATTTTACCCCTACAGAACTTAACTGACTGGTAATTGTATTAAAATCATTTAAATGGTCTACAACAGATCCACCTTCGGACATCTTCATATTAAATAAATGTTTCATAAGAAATACCTCGTTTGAGGTCGAGGGTTTTTCATATGATTTCTTCAATGCCTTAATCAAACCCTCTGTTGTTGTTTCCTTCAAAATATTGAAGGCTATCGACGCCGTGAGGCACAACCGTACTATTCCGAGTGCCTTTCTATCGATAATATCCCATTATGTGTCTGTCATAGTCGTCAGATTCTTTGTTTTTCTGCTCAATGGTAGGTGCAAATATTTCTGATATAAATAGTCTTCCATCTGCATCTTCCATAGGGAGAAGTTTTGGCCATTAAATTTCTCGACCCTAAACTTACCATCTTCCGCCATTGCTCCCACTCGAACCAGGAACCTTTCTTTCCTGTGAGTTTATCAGCCAAATAGACCTTGGGCTCTGATACCATTTGTTAGAAAATTAAATATTACCAGGGAAAATTTTAAGGATGGGAAATTATTTTGAAGTTTAAAACACTAGCGAATCTCACTAGTCCCTAATATGCAAACTATAAAATGTTTACTTATGTATTTGTAAAATTATTCAAATTTATAATGATCTTCTATATACTCTCCATATGATGTTGGAAATTTTTAAGTTAAAATAATTTTATATTGTAAAATTTAGGCAAATCATTTTTATAAAAAATGGAAATTAGCGAATCTTCTTTCTGGAAAAAACATGGAAAATTAGCCCATCTACGAATATTAGCCGTTAAAATTTTCCATGAATATCACAGTGCAATGAAACACATAAAATATGCTGAGAACACAAGCACACAAAACACATAAAACCAGAGAGACACAGATATACGTGGTTCACCCAGTTTGGGCTACGTCCACCCCGAACAGCCAGTCCTTCCTTTCTATTATCCAACAAAATGAAGAGACACAACCTAACGCAGATATGCTGTAATATTCTATGTTCTCTCTCACAGTCTCCCTATCTATTTCTTGCTCCGAGAATACCCATACAATACACATCCGCAATACAATACCCTCATACAAGCGAGGGGTTTCCTTCTAGGGAAAAAACCCTAAACTAAACATAACTTCTACCATCAGATCATCCGCCTAATGAACAACCCAAATTGACTAGAAATTTCTACACTTTTACAAGGAAATTTTACATCTATTTTTAGCTTCGGGGCTGCCACCTGTCAAACCCCCTGCCAAGGGGGGGGGGGGGGCTCCATAAAGTCGCAGCTGCCCCCCCTGGACCCCCCAGGCACCGTTTAATTACGGGCGGTGTTACCACCCCATTAAGGTACAAGGGTCTAATGATGTGATACAAAATAAACAAGATAGTCAAGCTCCACACCCAACAACACTCAGTACCCTAAGGAGATTGATTCTGATGTAATAGAATTTGATTTTGAGTGGGAGAGTTGCAGGGTGAATAGGTTGAAGAATCAAAAGGTTGACGAAGTCAGTGGTGATCGAGATCAAGGACATAGGGCAATAGTGGGCCACTGAAGGCAACTTGAGGCTGCAACACAGAGAACCCACGCAGGGTTACACAGTCCAGCGCTGGGACTGCACAGTGAAACACACAGACAAGAACGGGAGCTGCAGGGGTTGATCAGGGTGTCAAAGAATTGTTTGAGGAAGCGAGAAATCTAGTATCAGGTGTTTCAGATTTTATCTGTCATAATATTTCCCTATAAATATATAATTTTCTGAAGAAATAATATAACCCTCATCTTCTGCACCGGTTTTCCCACATTGGGTTTTTTTCGAGGACAATTGTCAAAAAATAATTGTATACATATGATTGATTCTGGTGCTTATGTTATTTTCTTTTTATTTCTCTGCATATGTATTTTTGAATGTTACAGTAGTATGTATTTGGATATTTACCAAAATATTTCTGAAAAATAACTTATTGAAATAATAAGTAGGAGAAATAAATCTACCACTCCAACTATATAGTTTTTAGATTGAAAATTTCACAAGATGTTCATATTTTATCAAACAAGTCATCTTTCCTCGGAAAAGGATACTTATTATTCATTGTAACCTTGTTCAACTACCTAAATTCATACACAACCACAATGCACCATCCTTTTTTTTGACAAAGAGCTCTAGGGCATGCCAAGTTGACACACATGGTTATATATACCCCTTCTTCATAATATCTTCCAACTACATTTGCAATTGTTTAAGTTGTACTGTGTTCATTCTATATGGTGTCTTCGACATGGGGAAAAACCTTGGTACCAAATCTATGAAACAATCAGTCTCCCTCTTTGGTGGTGAACTTAGGATTTCAACAAACACATCCTCATATTCTCTTTTCACTATATAGTCTTCAATGCTTGGTACCTATTCCTTGGCTACCTCTTTCATGTGGGTTGGATACACCTTTTTAAGAGCCTTCTTTAACTACATAATTTCTATTTTTCTAATATAAATTGGTCTAGGAATCCCCTACATTTGTCTTTTCTACCCTAAATATTCATTAAGCCAAGTGAATGCCTTGCAGTATCAATCCAAATATAGCATAGAGTTGTTATAACTCATCCATACCAATTAGGAATTCAAAGGAACCCAAAGGTATGATATTTAGATCCACGTGCACAATAAATTCATGTCAATTTGACATTATTTTACTGTTGCATTTATCCTTTTCTTAGCCCCTATAGCTAGTTGGAACAACCAAGTCTAACCATGCTTGGTTCTCTTCAAATGAAATCTTTCAGCGAGTTTAAGATCAATATAACTATGGCTAATTCTAGAGTCAATTAAAATGGTAACGTTATTCTCCTTTATTAGGTAAGTATTCATACATATTATCTCCCTCACAACCCTAATACTTCATGGGCTAAAATATTGGATTTCTCCCCGACGAATCTACTCTATTTCATTCATTTCGGGTTGGATGAGCTTATTGATTTGCTTGATAGATACTCCTAAAAAGTTAAGGTTTGTGTCCCTTCTTCATTTTTTCTACCTTGGCCCTCTTCTTGTCATCCCAAGATATTTGTAAGGCTATCTTGTTTTTGTTTTGATTATAAATAAAGTTTTCCTTCCCTATATCATCCTCTAGCATTTTAGGCTCATCAAACTTAATGCTTTCACTATAAAATGATAGTAAACCATTTTAAAACTTTTTATTTTTATATTCTCATCCCTAATGAAACAAACATACCTCAATATTTTAAGGAAGCTCATTTATACTCATTCATTTTCATGCTCCCTAGCTTGAGTTTAAAGAACTCCTAGAATTTTTTGTCATAGTAGTGATCATATAAGTAGTTCTTCTAGAGATATCTCATGAATTAAATCCATGAAATCCTCTTCTCATCTAGGTGCTTGGATTCTTTGAGTTGAACCCACCACATTGATGGCTTACCCTATAAGTGATAAATTACAATCCAGGCCTCCAATTTGGAAGAGTAGTTGTGCAATTGAAGATACTTCTTCATCACCAATAACCAATATTTAGCTTACTCTACAAGGGCTTCAATCAATAAAACTCTAACATATCACGTGCAATCATAACATATTAAACAATACCGTTAATTTGAGTACATATTGGAAAATACCCTTAAAAATAACATTATTTAACCCCCTACCAATATAAACCCAATATACCTCCCCAATTTAAAAATCCCCTAATTTCACTATATATTGTAGGTATCCATTTTTTTATTTACATTTCTTATACCCCCTTATATTTTTTCATTAACTGTGAGCTCCATTTTTTATACCTGCCAATATAAAACCCCTTTCTCCTATGTATCCCCCCAATATATTATGTCATTTTTTCCTCATTATATATCCCCAAATATGAACCCACGTGCTATGGTATTTCTTCTGCAGTGAAGCCCATGTGGCTTACTCACCCTTTTTATGGTCACTATCAAATGTAGGAGGCTCAATCGTCCTAAGCTCTCCTTGAAAATCATTTAATTTAGACTTCCTCCTTTGATGTTTAATTGATGTTATTTTTATGCTACTTTCCAAACACAAAAAAAACATAATTTTCCTTGATTGAATGTCTTAGTGAGTGATGTTATTGTCTACAACAGTCCTAAAATCCCTTGAATTTCTAACATTCTCCTTTTTTACTTGAGAGTTTTATTTTTGTTCCTACCTTAAATTAGATCCCTTACCTATTTTCCTTTGCAAATAAGTTAATCTTTGCAAAATTGAGTATTAATATGGTTTTTCTCCTCTTGGGCCATGATCAACCTTTCATGATTAGCCTTATAATATAGTATAATATGGTATTATAGGTGACTATTCTAGTTTGAAAAATCATACATATAGAATGTAGTAGATTATTCAATGAAAACTATGTAATTTCCAATTAAAATTGGGATTTTATTTTGTGTATATCATAAATTTAATCATATAGATGTAACAAATAGGAGATTTTTAACCAAAATTTTGGTGAATATTTTTTTTTTCGAAATTTTTTTCAAATAATAGCCAATTCGTGAAATTTCACACGTAGAAAAACTCCCAAAGCACCTCCATCTTGAGACTCCTCATAGTCTGTACTAGGTCTCTTTTCTATGACTTTCCCCTTCCATGTCCATTTGATTATGTTTGAAAATTTCCCATGCTAATATTCATTTCCTTGATTCCCTCTTCATGGTTTTAGGACCATTGAGCATCTTCCATTTTAGGAAAGGTGTGCAAACTGTCCAAGGAAAATCATGCATGTTAGGTTCGTGTCTAATGGAAACTATAAGGTGTGTGTGTGTGTGTGTGTGTGTGTGTGTGTGAGAGAGAGAGAGAGAGAGAGATAGAGAGAGATGTTCTTTCTATTTTAGAGGAAAGTGAATAAATATAATATGTATACTTCTTAGCAGTTACCAAATATATTTGAAGAGGATTTTAACCAATTCTGGGTGCCACAGTAGAAAGCAAACTCAGCAAATTTTCAAAACTTTTTCCGGATTTCTGAGTCATTAAATATCAAGGTAATTTTGAGGACATAAATGAAATTTTAAATGTCAAACAATTTAAGGAAAATAAACACTTATATTCCTAGGTATCTCATATGAAATGGAATGGGTAAATATTTCCAATGAGACACTACAAATGTGAACCAAAGTTACTATGAGAAAGTTACACCTCAAATAGTGAAATAAAAAAATTAGGCACCAATTTACTTCCAAGAGGCACAACTCCTTAACCAAAACATATATTGGCACATAGAAGTAGCCACTAGAAAGTTTTTGCTTAGTAAAACAACCATGGAATCATATTTAAAATCTAGGTACTTAGGAAATTATTAAGATGTTGTAGTAGTATAAGAGGATCATGGGTGTGAAATATGCTCAAGGGTCCTCAACATCTTTCAATTTTTAAATATATATATATATATATATATATATATATATATATATATATATATATATATTTATATATTCTCTATTATTTTGGAATTTTTATTTTTCCATTTTTCCTTTTCTATCTAGGTTGTTTTCTCTTTGCTCTGGTGTAGATTACTTGGAAATATAATGTACTCTTTAAGCACTCCTTGTGACCTCATTGTTTCAAACCCCTTGTTAACCTTGTATGTTTAACTATATTTTAAAACAAAATAAGAATAAATGTTCTCTAATTTTTTTGGATTTTTTATTTTTTATTTTTTCCTTTTCTATCTAGGTTGTTTTCTCTTTGCTCTAAAGGTATAGATTAGTTCGAAATATAATGTACTCTTTAAGCACTCCTTGTGACCTCATTGTTTCAAACCCCTGCTTAACCTTATATGGTACCTAAGGTGAAGAGTTGGTGTCAAATTGGTAACTATTATATAAGCTCACATGCACTTTCATTTCATTTTCAGATATCAACGTTATAAGAGAATTAAAAATTACTAATTAATAATTAGAAATGAAAAATGAATTCATGAATACATATTTCTTTGTCATCATTAATAGTTTATGAAACCATAGTTTCATATAAAATCCTTCATTCTATATAATAAGTCATGGTAATGGGGTTGACATTTTTTTTCCTCATTATATTCATCATAATCATCATTTTCAACAAATATCCCTTTCATAAATTTACTCTTCTTTTTTATTATTAAGAATGTGAAAATAAAAACATTATGAAGACATACATAATGGCAAGGAAGAACATAAAATCTTTATTTCTTATTCTTAGTTTAAAATAATTAATATTATTTTATATTAATGGAAAAATGGTTACACTATTGTAACATAGCTCCTGAAGTTAGGATTAGTTCCTAGGATATATGAGTTTGTTTACAATTTCCTACTCCTTTGTGATGTACTTACAGTTGTATAATTTGATTATTGAAGGTAGAGTGTACTCTCCATTTTGTGTACAGTCTCCAGGTGCAGTACTCACCTGAGAGGAGCCTCTTCTATTCAATTCAGTTTTTTATCATGGTATCGGAGCTCACACCAGGTGAGCCTGATTTATTTTAGAGCCCTAAATGGCTACAAAGCCCTCACAACTATAGAGCCTTCATGTTTACATAGCCTTCATGGCTACGGTGCACACAAGAGCTTCAACACTCAGAGGGGGAGGTGGACTACAACAAACACCTCACTCACACGGTTTCAAATATATTTTTTTTCTAAGCACAAGCGGTTTGGCGCATTTTTCAGCCTGACAACCACACTGATAGGTGCAATCAACATGAATTTTAAGGCCATACCTGTGCTGATTTCAGGTCAATTACACTAATTTTCTTTTAGTGCGAATTTTGGGTTCAGAAAGGCGCTGACATCCTTTTTTTGCGGTTCTAGACATGGGATTTACTCATTTATGGTGGATGTGAGTCGCAGACATATTTTTTGGCAGTTTTGGAGATGGTATTTTCCCGTTTGTGATGGATCTGGGTCGCAGATATATTTTTTGGTAGTTTTGGACATGGGATTTGCACGTTTGTGGTGGATCTGAGTCACAGACACATTTATTTGTAGTTCTGCACATGGGATTTTCCCGTTTGTGGTGGACCTGAGTCGCACACACAAAAAATATTCAGATCGGTGGTGGATCTGAGTTGCAGTCATAGAGATCATGCCATATCAGTGGAAGATCTATGATTAGGTTCTGGTATGTATTGAATTTTTTGTTAGCATAGTTTGTAATTATTTAATTGGTTAGAATTAATTAGAGGATCATCAATCCAATCAGTCCAGTATGACTAACTTTATAGAAACATATCTCAACGAGTCTAGAAAAATCGATGGGTCCAATTACACCAATTGGAAATTCAGGCTATAGACACTTCTTAAGGGAGAAAATGCATGGTCGATTGTCAGCGGTGATGAGCAGAAACCAAATATTGTAACACAGAAAAACAGACTTATACAAGGTTGGGATAAAAGGGAGAACAAGGCAAAAGTCTTGCTAAATATGTCTGTTAAAGATAATATTATCCCACAAATAAAAGATGGAAAATCATCCACTGAGATCTGGATGACTCTCAAGAACTTATACCAGATACAAAACACAAATCGAATCTTGTCTCTCAAAGGCAAGTTGTTTTCAATGAGTATGGAGGAGAATGAATCCATTGATGGATTCATTGCAAGGGTTAAATATTTGAAGGACAGATTGGGTGACATCGGGGAGAAGGTTTCTGATTCTGATCTAGTCACAATTACATTGAATGGAATGAAGGATGAATATCATATGTTCATCACAGGATTGGAAGCACGAGATAAATCCCTTGCATTTGAAGAATTGACAGGAATTTTATTACAAGAAGAAGAGTGGTGGCATAATTTGAGACCTCAAAATGTCGATCTTGTGCTAATGGTGAATAAAAAGCTGTACAAATGGAAACAACCACAGTAGCAACAGAAAGGCGAAAGAAATTTTCGAAAGAGACCATTTAGAGGTATGTCTATAATTTTTCTGGCATTAAATTCTTCTACTATGGGAAAAATGGCCATCAAGCTATGTTCTGTATTAAGAGGCAGATAGATGAAGCCAGGAATAAGCAGAGTAAGCACATGGGGTATTTTTCTGATGAAGGTCGCATCCATGATCTTCGATTGTTTGTAGCTGATTGTGCTCTTTCATCTTCTGAGGAGGATGAGGATGACATATGGTATGTTGATTCTGTCGCATCCTCACATATGATAGGTACTAAGAGAAATTGGTTTGATTTTTTGGAAGAAACCTCCTGTGGATCTAAAATTTATCGAAGAGATGATAGAGGCTATGAGATCAAAGGTACGGTGATATTCCAGTAATGTTTCCTAGCGGTAACATCATACATATTAATAATGTGATGCATGTACCCATGATTAAGAAGAACTTAATATCTATATCAATGATAACTGATCAGGACCTGCAAGTTGAATTCTTCAAGTTATACTGTGTCATAGAGGACAACAAGATAAAACCAATTGCATCAGGAGTGTGTGTGGGAAGTCTATACAGATTGAATGTCAAGAGCATGCCACACCAATCCTTGGTTTCAACAGGATTGACAACCGAAAATCTCTGACACCAAAGATTCGGTCACCTTAACTTACAAGATCTCATGCTACTTCAATGAAAAGGTATGGTCGATGGACTCCCTTATTTTCATAGTGTCCAGTTAGAGTATGATGGATGTGCATTAGGGAAAATTCATAGGGAAGAATTTCCTTTTCATGCTGATAGGAAGGAAAGAGATATTCTAGAGCTGGTGCATACAAACATATGCGGACCTATGCAGACTAGGCCACTAGGTGGTGCATATTATTTTATATTGTTTACTAATGAATGCACTATATTATCTTGGATATATTTTTTAAGTAATAAGAGTCAACCTTTCAATGTTTTAAAGAATTTAAGACTCTGGTGGAGAAGCAAATAGGGAAATTTATAAAAATTCTCCACTCCGATCAAGGGGGAGAATACACGTTGGGTGAGTTCATGAATTTTTGCAGTTATGGGATTGTTCAATAGTTCACAGTGCCACACACTCCGCAACAAAATGGAGTTGCAGAACGAAAGAAGAAAACCCTAGTGGAGTGCACACGAAGTATGCTTCAAGCTAAGGGTCTATCAAATGGTTTTTGAGATGAAGCTATCAACACTGTTGTTTATTTAAAGAATAGGAGTCCTACTAAATGTCTTAATTTTAAGACTCTCTTTGAAGAACTTTATGGATTTAAACCAGTAGTGATTCATCTAAGAGTATTTGGGTCAAAATCCTTTGCCCATATACCTAAGGAGGATAGAAAGAATTTAGATACTAAGGCCATAAAATGTATCTTTGTAGGATATTACACTGAGTATATAGCCTACAAGTTGTTTAATCTTGAGGCTCATAAAATAATTGCAAGTCGAGATGCTATATTTCATTAGGAAGTCGAGGAAGGAAAGGAAGACAGTCATAAAAAATGGCACATTCCATTATTTATGGAAGAAAGCAGTGAGGATAATTAGTAGCACGAGCATAAATATGAAGAAATAGGTGATGCAGTCAATAAGGGAATCTCGCATAGGTCTAAAGCAGACAGATTTGAGATGAGTCCTCTACCGAGAAGATCGGGTAGGAAGACTCAATTACCATCCAGATTGAAAGACTGTGCTTTAATGTCAAACATTCTAAATATTATAGAGCTCACAAAATATAAAGAATCAAGTCAAACTGATGAATGGAGGGCTGCAGTGAATGAAGAAATAGAATCAATTATTGGAAACCATACTTGGGATCTAGTAGAATTGCTTGAAGGAAAAACACCCATAGGTTGTAATTGGCTTTACAAACCTAAAGTTAATGCAGAAGGGAATATAGAAAATTTTAAAGCTAGACTGGTAGCAAAGGGTTATTCGCAGCAAGAGGGAATAGACTTTGAAGAAACCTTTGCTCCCGTAGCTAAATTAAATACCATTAAAATGTTAATTTCATTAGCAAAAAAATATCAGTGGAAGCTACACTAACTAGATGTTTAAGTCTGCATTTCTGAATGGTGATTTAAAGGAAGAGATTTATTTAGTCCAGCCTAAAGGGTTTGTTCAATAAGGGAAGAAACATCTAGTTTGTACGTCGAAAAATGCACTATATGGTTTAAAACAAGAACCCAGGTCTTGGTACGAGAAGATTGATTCATTATTTTTACAACATGGTTTTCATAGGAGAATGAATGATCCAAATTTTTATACCATGTATAATAAATAGAGGAAGATTATTTGGATTTCTTTGTATGTGGATCATATGTTTATAACAGGTAATGCAAATGCTTTAATCAAAGAAATAAAATTGTAGATGTCACAAGTTTTTGAAACGAAAGATCTTAGAAGTCTACATTATTGCTTGGGTCTACAGGTATGGAGAGACTCTAGAAAGACTTTTCTTACTCAAGGGAGGTATGCCAGAAGTCTGCTCACAAGTTTTAGGATGGAGCAGTGTAAGATAGCATCAACACCTTTGGAGCAGAATTTGAAGTTATGTAGTGACGATGGATCTAAGGAGGTGGATGCCACTTTGTATAGAAAAGTAGTTTGCAGCTTGATATATATAACTACAACTAGACCAGACTTAACATACTTTGTTAATGTGCTAATCCATTTCACATCTAATCCACTCAAAATTCATTGGAAGGCAGCAAAAAGTGTGTTGAGGTATCTTCATGGTACTAGTGATTATGGGATTTTATACATTGACACATCTGATGTTATCTTAGCAGGTATTTCAAACTCAGATTGGGTAGGTGATCTGGATAACTGAAGGTCCATCACATGTTATCCATTTAGTATTGGATCCGGGGTCATAGCATGGAGCAGTAAAAAACAGAGTAATGTGGCGTTATCTTCAACTGAAGCTGAGTACCAAGCATTGTGTGAAGCTACATGTGAAGCTATCTAGTTGAGAAGGCTTCTCCATGATGTGGGAGAAAAGCAGATAGAAGCAACCATCATCAAATGTGACAACCAGAGTACCATCAAGCTTTCATACAATCCATTATTCCACAAGAATATGAAACATATAGATACTTAGTTTCACTTTGTTCAAGAAGAAGTCCAGTAAAAAGAAATATTTATTGAATATTGTACAACTTGTGACAATATGGCAGAAATTGTTACTAAGCCTCTTGGAAAAACTAAGTTTGAATTGTTGAGGGGGATGTTAGGAATTAAGGGCAATCCTTTCTCCATTAAGGGGGAGAGTTGAAAATAATTAATATTATTTTATATTAATGGAGAAATGGTTACACTGTTGTAATGTAGCTCCTTAAGTTAGGATAGCTCTTAGGATAAAATATTTTGTTTATGGCTTCCTACTCCTTTGTGATGTACTTATAGTTATATCATTTGATTAATGAAGGTAGAGTGCATTGTCCATTTTGTGTGCAGTGTCCAGGTGCAGTACTCACTTGAGAGTTGTCTCTTCTATTCACACTGCAAGGAAAAGACCCTCTAGAAGAGGCTATAAAGGAGGTTTTTAGTGTTATAAAATTGGCCAAAATTATCAAAAACACATTTTCTATAACATCCGTCTATGGTTACAAAGGTTTTGTTGGAGCATTTAACAGAATTTCAACAAAACTAGAAAAATTGGGTGGCCGAAGGTTATTACGAATGTTTTTTTTCATCAGTGCACTACTAAGGTGTCAACGCATTAGAGCGTGTTATCTAGAAGGTGGCCTAGGGCAATCGAAGGTGCATGCACCGGGCCGTCAAGGTATAAAACTGCACTGGGGCACAGTGTTGGTGATACAATGCATGGGGTCGTTCTAATTGGTCTTGAGATTTGTGTGGTGCCCATAGGTCATCTAAACGCACCGATACGTCGAGTTATAGAAACTCATCAGTGCGCTGTATCCGAAAAATGCACCATTTGTTCTAAATCATATGGTATTTGTGCGGTGCCCATAGGTCGTACAAATTCCCTGGTGCATAGACTCACATAAATGCACCAGTGCACTGTATCGCACAAACACATCGAGATTTATCATTGGTATTGGTATTTGTGTGGTGCCTATGGGTCGTAGAAATGCATTGGTGCACTGTATTATACAAATGCACTAGTGTACAGAAACTGACATGCACTGGTGTTCATTTTATATTTTTTAGAAACATCGACCTATGACAATGCAATTATTGTGATTTTTTAAAATTCATTATTCATCAAAAGTTGACACATCTTATAACAATATTCATATTAATTAAGTTTTTATTAATGAATTTGAATGTGATGTTTGGATTAATTTGCTATATCATATCATAATTATTGTGATTTTTTTAAGTACATTATTCATCAAAAGACGCCACATACCTTATAACAATAATTATATGAATTAAATTTTTATTAGTTCATTTGAATGTGATGTTTGGATTAATTTGTTATATCATATCATCAAATTTCACATCTCTTCATTATAATATTTAATCATCCATAAATTTAATCAGTGGTGTTACATTTCACAGTGACAATGGAGAACAAAATAGAATAAAGTAAAACATATTTTATAATATAATATATATATATATATATATATATATATATATATATATATATATATATATATAAAAGATAGTCTTTGTCATACAAAATGGGACAGTTATTTTTATCCCTTTGTCTTTCAAGTGGGACACTGTGTCCATTATATTAAACAAAAATTCTGATTTCACAGACAAATATTTCAAAAAATACAACACCTTTCTTTGATATCCAAACATAGTGATCATCATTCTTCGCTTGAACAACTGTCACTGCTAAAGCTACTTCCATGACTTGGGTTATTTTCAAGAATGTTTTATTCACGGTGTTGATTGTTTTCTTCTTCTTCACCTTCCATCTACAAACATAAAAATAAATTGTAATGAGTGTATATACATTGGTGAGAATAATGAAAATTGCAATACTAAATAATATACTTAAATGTAAATCGAAAATAAATGACGCACCATAGCAACAATTGAATCTTGAAATATACACATTCTTTCAAAACCATGTAATATGCCATCTTTCAAGATTTCATCTCTTGGCACAGTTCCATACTTTGTTTCCTGCAAGTTTATACCCCATAACAAATCTTATATTTAATATAAAATATTTTTTTTCTATTACTTATAGACGGAGCTAAGTAAAACAAGATCGATAGATGCTTACAAATTCCACAATTAATTTTTGATATGCCAACATATACTCACAACCCATATTTAACCCAATGTTGGTTCTTCTTTGTATGTTAGCACCTGTTTGAAGAAAATGAATGATGATTTTTATAAAACAACTTAAAAAATAGAAAAATGAAATCTATTTAAGTTGTTATAAGGAAATAAAAATTACTCACAAAATTAGATATCAACCCTTTTCTTCCTTGTCATCTTATTTTATGCACTGAATGGGTTCCATTTTATTTTCTTTTCTACAAGAAAATACTTGAAATTTAATATTTAATGCTAAATTGTTTATTTATTGTACCTAATGATCAAAAAATTCAATGATTACATATTATATTTGAAGCACATTGTTGTTGAGATGGCTCCTCCCGCGATGCAATTTTGTCCATTTCTTTGAACATCTCCTTGTACACATTTTTGGACATTCCTACTGGCATGTTTCTAGTATCAACTTGTTCATCTTTTGAAATTTTCACAATCTTCCTAAAAATGTAACATGAAAATAAACTATTTAATTTTTATATTGATATATGAAAATTAAATATAAAAAAAGTGATATTTATAAATGATATTAATAAATAATTCTAGACAAACATTTAAAGGAATATTAGTTTTTCATTCCTTCTTTTTTGTTGTTGTACGTTTTTGCTATTAAAAGTCTAATATGTCTCCTTGACCAATTCTATGGAAACCCTTCCTGTAGTTTAGATAAAATTTGGTTCTTTGAATCACTGGATTGAGTTTTATTTTGTAAGTGGAAAGAACGTCTATAGATTCATTCCACTAGATCCCTCAAACTTTTGTAAAATTTTTCCCCCTTTCGTTGACCTCCAGCACCAGTCTAGATGAGCTAAGGAGCAATTCATTTTCATTTGCATGTTATATTTTTTTTTCTTTTCTTAGAAAAACATTCCTTTTCAAAGTTGTTGGTCCCTGTAGAACATTAAAGAGACGTGAATTAATATATTGTTTGACACATGTTATCTAATAATTTTATGTATATTATTAATGAAAATTAAAAAAAGAAACTCATATTGGACTGATAGTATTTTTTTCATTCACCTTATTCATCCTTTTGCAATTTTTCCATCAAGCTTTTACGCTCTTCTGGTCCTAGATCACAAATAAAATAAAATCGAGCTTCGTCATTTTTGTGGCTATGCATGATACATAGTAAACAATACATATTATTTAAACTTACATATAGTTCAAAAATAATATTTTTTGTAAATAATTTACAAACTTGCCTTCTTTGCTTCTCTTGATGTGTTATCAGTATTTTTGTTGTTTGATCTCTTGTAATCCATTTCTTTATCAATATGAAACTTGTACCATATCATTCATTAATATATTTTATAAATAAATTGTCAACTTTTCAAGTAAAAAAAAAAATCTCAAGAAACCGGTGCGCCATTCATGATGTACGCACCGATGTCGATGTGTAGTTGTCTTATAAACGCATTGTCAAAACACTATAACACACCGTATAGTGCTCTATGTCAACAAGGAGCACCATGCATTACATGTTAACCACCGCACTGATTTACACAGAAAAAATATTAAAAATCATTCAGTGTTAGTTTTTGTAGCCTAAACGCCACACACAAACAAGGGACCACCATACGGTGCTCTCTGTGAACTAGCAAACCCAGTGCGGTGCCTTATATGTTACATGGTGCAACGATTAACACAATAAAAAAAAATTATGAAATAGCATGAGCGCGGTGCGACGTAGTTAAATAGCGCACTGGTGCCATATTTTACATATGTTGCACTGATTAAAAAAAAATTGTTTTTAAATATTTTATCCCACAGTACTTCTGCAGTGTGCTAATATAATCTAGCACACCAGTGTGCTAGGTTACGCTTGGCACACCGATAAAAAAAAAAAAAAAAAAGCTATTTTTTATTTAAATTCACGTAAGGGCCGACATGGATTGGGATCTGACTATGCAAGTCCCCATGGGTTAGATTTCTTAAATGTATATATAGCAATAAAAAAACCCTATAAATCTAAAATGAAAAGCCCTAATTTTGAAATAACAGAAACAGGGATAAGAAAGGGCAGAAACAAAAAGAATGTAGGGTTTAGGGTAAAAATGGATTTTTTTTTTTCCTGAAAAAATAAAATAAAATGAATTTCTTTTCTTCCTACGTAAAAAAAACTGCAGAAAAAAGTAAAAAATAATAATAAACTTTAATCACAAAATCATTTGAAATTCTCTGCTACAGTGTTTGAATCACCAAAGATTTGGAATTCGGATTTTCTGAATAGTTATGTTCGAACGTATTTCACTGCTCCACGGTGCTCTCATGCTCTGTTGCTCCATTTATGTCTCCTGCAAATATCCGATTGAAAAGTTTTGTAAAAGTAGTGAAATAATGAAAAGTGTTTAGTATTTAAATAATTGTTTTATGAAATTAGATTTTTGAAAATATTTTGCCGCCCAATTTTCAATTTACCATTTTTTTTGTCACATAAAGAAAATAGAGTTTCACAGTTTTTATTTATGGTTATTCATCGTTGGTGCATCATTTAATATCACCACACCAGTCCATCCATTTATATCATGGAACCGGTGCATAGTAACAAAAATGCACTGATGCGATGATCTGTAAATTAGCATCGATAACAAGAAGTCCATTTTTAAGGCACCAAAATTACTTTTAGGTGTGCGCACCAAAATTTAATGTTGATTTTGGTGAAATGAAGGGAGAAAATATCATAATTACATCAAATGGACAATTCTTCAAAATCTAGCTCATTCCATAATATTTCTCAAAGTCCATCGCGGAGTTCTCCCTATCCATCTCAAGACATAATATTTACTTCAGATTTTATTTATATTTTCATTATCTAACATAATTTATGTTTTTTATCCATGTCAATCATGCATAGCTTAATTAAATTTATAATGTATACAAATTTGGAGGTTCTTGTAGATTCAGAATTGAGTTCAGATGCACAAAATATTCAAATGTCGAAAGCTCTTATCAGGAGCAGCATACCGCAAGGCCCATTTGGTAGAAGAAAATGGGCAACTGCTTCACCCTATCAATTGTAAAAATATTGTATCATCTAGCCACAATCCTGGGACAATGGTGGTAATAATTATAATTGTTTGCTATATTGATTAATGTAATTATTTCAACGTCAAACCAATTAATTATGAAATATTGTCAACGTGGTTACTAATTGATATCATATATTTTGCACTAATCATGTTCAAATATTTTTTTTTAAATTATTAGGATTCTAGTGATGATGAGTGACCTACCTACCATCTTCCGTTGCACCCCACGACAATTTCAAATCGAGAGAAGAGTAAATTAAGATAAAAAATAGGAGAGGAACAATACCAAGAATGGTTGAATCAACCACCGATTCAATCCCCGCTACGTCTAGATTCACCAATTAGGAATGACTACAGAAATAGTAGTTCTTCATAAGTTGGAAATGGAGGCAATCAAATAGAGGTTGGTATGGATGATTACTTAAGGGATACGACTGCCATGGAGACAATGTTGTTAGATGCATTCCAAAATGATGATCAACTAGGGGATGATGCTCATATTGCTAACACCTTTTTCGAAAGCCTTAAATTTGCTTCCACCACCCCTCTCTTTGGACCTGGCTGTTAGTAAAAGTCTACCCAATTGGGGACAACGATGTTACTGTACAACTTGAAAGAAATTTTTTTCTTGTCGAATGCATGTCTCTCGGAAACTTTGACGTAAGTTACCATACATTCCTCCCTTATATAAATTTGAGAAATATAATCAGTACAGTACAATGAATATTACAAATGGTAAAATTTATGAACGTTAATAATTATATCGCCATTAATGTACATTTATTAATATATTTTTCCATGATCACCAACTACAGGTTATTCAAATATAAGGTTCCTTAGAGTGATAATGTCTTGCCCAGTAGCTGTGAAGAGGCAAAGAAATTGTTGAAAATGTTGGGTGTTGAGTACATATCATATCATGCATGTCCAAATGATTGTATTCTATATAGAGGAGAATATGCAAACAAAGAGATATGTCTAAAATGGGGCATGACAGGTATGATAAATAAAAAATAAGGGTAAATCACGTACTCATCCTCCTTTTAAGATATCAAGGCACATGCCTATAATCCCAAGGATTCAAAGGCTCTTTCGTTGTAAAGAATTAGCTATTTTTCAAGGATGGCATACCTCACATACAAGTGAGTTGTGAGTTATGTGAATCCCAACTGATTCATATCCATGAAGCATATAGAGGATACATGGCCCAAAAAATTCAAGGATGAAGTACGAAGTCTACAACTCAGCATAGCCATGGATGGCATCAACCCATATTCCCTCGAAAACACCAATTATTATGTTTGGCATGTCGTAGTGATCAATAACAATACCCCCCCATGGTTTTCCATGAAGAATTAACATCTTATGTTGGCTCTCATAGTCCCTGGTAGAAGACAAGTGAATAATATGGATGTATGCTTACAACCACTGGTAGATGAATTGAAGGAATTATGGGATGGGATAAATGTATATGATGTATCAAGACCCATCGCAACAGAGATGAGTTTTGCATTGTATGGCATATGTGCTTACACGACACATGATTATCCAGGCTTAGGAGTTTTCTCTGGTAAATTACATGTTTAATTTATTTATTTTTTTATATACGTAACAATATTCTTTCACATATTATTTATTTAATTCGTTATAATTGTTATGATCTTCATGATATTATTTAACGTGCCATGCATATTCATTGTATACAATAATATCCCAGGTCTTGTAACAAAAGGGTATTTTGGATGTAGATATTTTGGAGCTTCTCTGAAAGCTAGATGGTCCAAGGACCTACAAAATCCACTATATGATTGCTCCATGGTATTACTCCCAGAAGAAAACCCTTACAGAAGAGCAGCATCTACTTTAAATGGTAAATGAGAGAGAAACCAAAGACCTCCAATAACGACACCAGTTGAAAGGCTTAGAACATATGAGAGAGAGAAGGAGAAGGAGTTAATAGAAATGTTCGATTCAAATAGGCAGCCTATGTTTGATGCTCCAGAATTCGTTGACACCTATGTTGAGAAATTGCCCATTGGGATGAAAAGGAAATATATCTTTTATAACCTCCCATATTGGGAGCATCTTAAGATTACCCACTTATTAGATCCTATGCATATATTTAAAAATGTTTCATATTTTTTATGGAGGAACATATCATCGAAACAAATTGACACATTGGCTGTTAGGAAAGATCTTATTACTTCAAAAACTAAAAAGAAGCATTGGCCAAGACAATTAGAAAGTACAGGATCAGAGGCAGGCGTTGGTCCCTCTAATTCATGTTATTTCAAAGAAGGTGATGTCCCATGGATTTTAAAAAAATATGATCTTTATTTGGCAACAGAAGTTACAATTGGTGTGAGGATGCCATCTTCAAATGGGTCTTCACTACAGCGCTTATTCACCGGGATGACCATTATGTCAGGGTTGAAATCGCATGACCATTTGAATCTTCTAAGAGTACGTATAATGTCAAAATCATGATTTTATTATTTTTTATATTAATAAAATTTATCCCATGCAGGGATCATAAAACATAACTAATTTTGTATATTATTGCATGTGTTTATAACTTTGCAGTGTCATTATCCTTTGTTCATGTGTGGGTGTGTGAAACATGAATTCCCTCAGGACCTAGAACGTGCCATATCTAAATTATCTGCATTTGTACGTTGGATCACGTCAAAGGAGATTCGTGTGGCTAGCATTCCACGGTGGCATTAGGAGATAGTTGAGATTTTTTGTATGTTTGAGAAGGAACTACCAACGAGTTTCATGGACTTGCAGGTTCATCTACTAATCCACCTAGTAGATGAGGTTGAATTAGTTAGGGTGGTTTCTTATCGTTGGATGTTCTTCTTAGAGAGGTACATGAAGAAATTGAAAGGTTTTGTTCGACAAAGGGAAAAACCAGAGGGGTACATATCGTATGAGTCTTTCTATTATGCCAGTGAGTACATCAAGCAGATCGACAACAGACTAGTTGCGATGACTTGGGACAATGAAAGGGATGAAGACAAAAGAGAAGGGGATTTGCTCTAAATGAGTGGAAAAAGGGCTTGATAAGGAGTAAGCAACTATTAATTTTTCAAATTTACACAAAGTAAATATTCATGTTGAAATTCGATATAATGTTTATTTTGATCTCTATGTACTATACAATTTCAGTTTGATTTCATCAGCGAATGCAAAAATTGAAGCAATCAATAAATTCATTCTTTACAATTCTGAAGCGACAAAACTGTGGGTCGCATTGTACGAACAAAAGAGGATGAAATGGGATAGTGACAAGAAAGAATTCAAATAGTTTAATGGTAGAAGTGTGCCTTATCCCGATCATTTAAAATAAAATATGCCAAAAATATGCCCCAACAGTTGGGTTGTTGACCAATTCAGAGAGAAATACAGTGCAACTGGTCATTACACGCATGCTGAAGAGGATGCACTAAACATAGGGATTGGGTGCAGCAACTCGGTAATAATCTACTTAATTTATATGTACATTTGAAACTTATAAGACATCTATATTTCATATTTTAACTGTTGGGTTATTATAAGACACATGACACTATGATTTGTTTAAATTTTTTATAATAGGTGCTTGTTCCCATCTATGTGGGAATATGGACACCATTTTCGCACAAAAAATGCCGATGTTGGAAACATCACACAAGACTGTGGAGTGAAAGTCGAGTTCGATCAATCTAGTCGATCTAGCCACTATGATCAAAACCTATTATGAGGGACGTTAGGTTATGTCGGAAAGATACAAGAGATAATTGAAGTGGATTTCTTTTCTTTCCAATGTGCTAATTTTAGGTGCAAGTGGTGGGACACCTTTGATCAGAATAATGTAAATGAAGATCACAATAGTAGGCTGATGTGTATCAACTCTAGAAAGATATGGGATGAAGCTAAGGAGCCCTATGTTTTCCCCAAACAATGCAACTAGGTGTTTTTTTACCCAGATGTGTTGGATAGGGTTTGGTGGTTCGTATTAAGACATGACCATAGGTCAAAACATATTTTTGAGAACAATAGTATTATCATGCCATGCGAGCTGGAAGATAATGAGGGTGATCATGAGAACTGAGATTGATACGGTACATGTGTTATTTGGTCATCAATATTTATACTTTTTAAGATGGTTTTTTTGAAACATTATAATACATATTTTGAATTAACTGGTAATTTTCATTATGTTAATGTTAAAATCAATATTTCACTTGATAATTTGCAATTATGTCGATCTCAAAAACAATGACGTATTGTATAAATTTCTTCTTTTTTTGTATGTAATATCATAATAAAATAATGATAATTCTAAAGCACATGAATTTAATGCATTATTTTCTAAACTCTTTTTTGTTACAATAATTCATATTATTCTAGATTTATTATTTTACAATTATTTAAAATTTTACACATTTACAAATTCAAAAAATTTAGTAAAATCATTTCATATTAATAACATTAATACAATTAAAATTTTACAAATATTTTACATACAATTAGAATTACAATTTTACAATTTTACATATATACAATTACAATTTTACAATTTTACATATATACCATTACAATTACAATTTTAGAATTTTACATACAATTACAATTTTATAATTTTACATATATACAATTAGACGTCAATTTTATAATTTTACATATATACAATTACAACTAAAATTACAATTGTAATCATTTCACAATAAATTAAATATTACAATTACAATTAAAATTTTTAAATATATTTTATATATAACAATTACAATTAAAATTACAATTAATACAAATACAATTACAATTTTAGAATTTTACATACAATTAGAATTAAAAATATTACAATTTTACAGTACCATGATCATTTAATATTAAATTAATTAATAAACATCACGATCATGATAACCATCGTACAAACATCATGTTTGACTAAAAAACACATTCAAATTTGCTAACATCATCGTGATCATGATGATCTAACAAAACACAATTAGCATTATATAACATCATCACACCACAAACATCAAATATACATCTCATGTGAAATCACTGTTATCACATACACACCTATCTGCAAGCTACACATTAAATGAACATACTTAACATGACCTAACAATATACACATCATGATGATCACCAACATGTAAATAAAGTACAACTGCAACATGAACATAGAATACATGGAATATATATATATATATATATATATATATATATATATATATATATATATATATATATATATATATATGCACAATGGTGTGGTTTCTTATGACCGCATCGTGAGGTTTCTATTTTTGCGCAGTGTTTTAGGATGCACTGGTGCAGAATCTCTGTAAAGCACTGGTGCGTTATAGTAATAATATGTATCGGAAAGCTGTGTACAGAGCGCATGGTGTCCAGTGTGCCAATGTTTTGTGTGCACCTGTGCTTTCTCTTGTTGAATGCACCAGTGCGGTTTAGGATGATAAACGCACTGGACGAAAAACATCCACAAAAACCTCCACCTGCCAATCTCTTCTAGTAATCTTTGCTAGAAACGGATGTCTAGGGTATTTTTATAAAGGGTTCCTCAAAAACATCTGCTAGAAGGTCTTTTCCTTGTAGTGTCAATTCAATTTTTTATCATTCTTATCCTTTAACCTGCATCAATGTACCCGAAAGGAAACCAAAATACCCTGAACTAGTCATTCTACATCTATGTGTGAAGGCTATGTGTAACTATGTCAATGTTAAATTTGGACTTAACATGTGTCCCACTTAAAATAAAAAAATAAAAATATTTTCTAAATATAAAAAGATAAATAAATAAATAAAATAAAAAAAATAAAAAAATTATGCATGTTTAATTAGCGGTTTATATGACCTAATATAATTTAATGTAAAGTGAATAGAAGTAAAAAAAAAAAAAAATGTAACATGCTTAAACCTTACACTTTTTAAAAATATTTTAACACATGATATCAATTTCATATATATATATATATATATATATATATATATATATATATATATATATATATATATATAATACCGTATCTTGCATAAAACAGAATGTACACTTAAAATATTAGTATAATATTTTAATAGTATACTTAAAAATATATTAATAACAAGAAAAAATTATGTGGGATAATAAAATGGCTCTTGTTATGTAATTTCTATGGCATTCAAAAATATAATTTAAAAACTAAAAAATTACACGTTTTTTTGCACTGTAAAATAAATTTGCACTTGAAGAAGTTTGATCCCTCTGGGCTCATTTTAGATGAAGATCCATGCTCAAGATGGATTTATGTTGGTTCTACAACCCAATATGAGGGGATGTGTAAGTATCTTTGTGCTCAAAGTGGACTTGACATGTTCTTCTCAAACTAAAAATAAAATACACTCTAAATAGAGAAATAATTTCCACTATAATTACAAAAAAATCAATATGCTATGCACCTAAAGTAATTTCACCTATAGTAATTAGAAATTAAAAAAAAAAGTGTAAACTTAACTAAATTATGCCAATATCAACTTCATATAGATCTCTATACAAAAAAAATATTTTAATGTTGTATATAATAAAATATTCAATGTGGTTATCAACAAAATGTTTTAATATGAAATAATGTTGGCTTGCACTTAAAAATACAATATTAATAAAAGAAATCATTTTTAGTTGTGCTAATAAAATACAGTTTGGATGTGCATTTGATGTAAAATATATAAATGTCAGTTATGTACATATTATATATTGTTTTAAAAGTATTATGTAAAAGAATAAGTTTTATGGTTAAAATATTTAAAATGGTTCCAATATTTTACAGTGTGGTTCTCTAAATACTCTATATAATATTTAAAAATACAATTTCAACAATGAAAAATTATACATTGTATTTTGAACTCTAAAAAAATTTACACATATATCTAAAAAAATTATATATATATATATATATATATATATATATATATTCTTATAAAAAAATTTAACTGAAACAAAGAGAGAGAAAAAAAAAAAAAAAAATGAGAGAAGGAAAATTATGCAATATATACGGTTTATCGTAAGCCTATCAAAGACCTCACGTGCGTATATCTACAAGGAAAAATAATACACATGGAATGGTTTGACTGGAAATATGTTGGAGGAGCATTACTCAATAACCATAGTCCACTATATGTGGATCAACGACGTCACCTTCAAACTAAGAAAAATGAAAACACATGAAACGGTCTGCCTGGAAATACTGGAGCGTAAGGTTGGAAGAAAAAACAGAAAACCACATAACGCCATTCATTTCAAAGAGTCCAAAAAGGTCGCTTCACTGCATTTAACAACTCTGGACTCGTCTCGTTACTTCACGAGCCGCTCGTTTATGGTGCTACTCGTTTTTATAAAATGCAGTGCTTTTCAATAATAGGTTGATGATTTGACTTTGTTTGTTAGGGTGTTCCACCAATATCAACTTCTTTCTGGTAACATTCATGATCATCAACTTTATTGGCCAATTCCAGAAGCGAAAATGTGACGTGCAGTCGGCTTATAATACATATAAGCTTCATATAAGCGTCGTCCTACCAAAGTGCATCTGAATGGAGAAACAAGTTGGAATTCAAAGTCAATAAAAAATAATTAAACAATAGACCTAAGTCCCCTGATTGTGTCAAAAAAATCAAGTTTGTAAGTGACTCTGGCTACTGAAAATTAAAAAATTCCAAATAAGTGAAACTCTGACAACAATGCACATGCTAATTTTTGTCTGAAAAACAATAGAAACTTTAGAAACTTTGGTACTTTGGTATGAATTAGAGAAAATTAGTTGGAATTTTTTTTAAATTTAAGTTATAGTTGTCAAGTTTTAAGATTTTGGGTGTCTTATCGTTAGATCTTTAGATATGATTTTGAGAAAATTAAGAGAAAAATTTTGAAAATTTAAATTATAGTTATTAAGGTTTAAAATTTTGAACACCCCATGAATTTTGAAGATACAGAAATGATTTCTGCCATCAAAAACAATTTAAATACTCACAAAATTATCTTTCTTAAAAAAATTATGGCAAAAATTCCAGAAAAAACAAAATTGTAACCTCCTTAAACAAAACCCAAATGCAAAAACTTGAAACTGCAGAGATCTGGGTTTGCTTTTATTTCATAAACATGATTATGTACATTTATAATTTTGCACAATACCCAATCCAAAACCTTAAAAATGCACAGAACTGGGTTTCCTTTTATTTGATAAACATGATTATGTACATTTACAATTTTGCACTCCGTGACAAATACTTAGAATTTATATTTTGGGAACATGAAATAATGAGTTTCAAATCTTGCCAGTTATTGCTCAAATTTGTAATGCTTGTCCACAGCTACAGAGACGTCCCAAGTGCAGCTCATCCCCTTTGGAATGACCACCAAATCTCCTGCAGCAAAATCCACATACTGGTCTGAAGATCCTTTCATATATGCTCTCACCTTACCTCTCACAAGGTAGAATGTCTCCTCTGCATAGAATTTCAGTGGAAACTTGCCTGGAGGACATGCCTATCTGTTACACAAAAATAAAATAGTTAAGGAGTTTGCTTAATGATTCGTCTGCCCTCAATGTTGGTGGGTATTTGGGTAGTTAAATTCTACTTTTACTTTAAATACCTTTTTAAAAATCATTTTATAAAAAAAAAAAAAAAACAAAGACAAAACTTGTCATTATTTCAAATTTCTTTTTTAAGAAGACAAAACTTAAAATATATTTTCAAAATATTCATCCTTAAAAATCCATTTGAATACTAGATTATCTGGCTCGAGCTTAATAGATCCACTATTTTTATGTCTATTGTAAATTTCAGGAATATTTCAAAATCAGACAAAATATTCCTGAAATACTTCATTGTTTAAAGTCACTCTCCTCTACATCATATTTTGAAAGATTACTAGAATTTGTGATCCAATTAAGTTCAATTAAATAAATCACAATTAAAAACTTCGGAAATCCAAATGCCAATATAAAGTACACCAAATGCTTTGAGTTCAGTTTCAGACCATGTGCCATATGTTTCAGCTAAAGCCAATATACATGATTAGGAAGAAAATTCATTACAGACAACAGAAAACTTTTTTCATGAGTATTAAACTCTGTGCATTCATAAGATCATCAACTTCAATCTGGACAAACAGATGTACTTTCCAATCATATTTTCATGCACAGTAGGAACATAACCAGGAAAGGACTGAAGAGAATAAAGTTACTTAGGCCAACAGCGGATATGAAGATCAGACAAGCGTGACTGTGAAGGGCCCCTTTCGATTCTGATTCCATATTTCTCCTCCACATTCCCACAGGCATCCTGATTCCCATTGCCTTCTGCCATTTCAATATATTAACTGATTGATCAATAATGGGCTAACTATCTATGCCTTGAAATTGGGAAATACAAGCTCTGTATTCGAACCCAATTCCTTTCATATTCTCCCATGGAATCAACGAACCGACCCGATTTCTTGTTTCTGAAAATGCCAACCACTCATGGAAAATGAGAGGAAAAAGAAATGAAATGGGGTCAGATATCCACATACAATCTGTTGCAAAATATGGGCGAATACACGCGATCTTAATGATACGATTTCGCGAGAGTGAGTGTTTAAAGAACATGAAAAAGCATGGACGGTCACTAGGCACTACAAGAAGAAAGGTCATTTAGCCACACATTAGCACCACAAGGATTTGAGAAATCTTTACTTTTCAAATAGTGGTGCAAAAGTGTTGATAATGTGGATATGCATGTGGTGCTATGTTGTCTGGTGCAAAAGTGGAGTTAATAAAAAAATATTAAATTTGGTGTTAAATGCATATGTGGCATTCCATGGTGTATGGTGCAAACCACCAAAAACCAATCTGACGTGGATCAAGATGTTGTGATGCAAAGCACCAAAACCAATTTTACAAAAATTAAAAATTTATCATAAAAACATCAAAACTATTATTATAATAATAAATTGTATATGGTGCAAAGCTCCATAAAATAAAAAATGGTGCATTTTTTTTATTATTATAATAAAATTGTATATGGTGCAAAGCACCATAAAATATGAAATGGTGCAAAAAAAAATAGCCTCCTTTATTTAGAAAGGTTATATATTGCATGTGGTGAGTATCCTGGGAAGAGTTTGATTTTATTACCAAAGAGAACATTTTGACCATTTTCTTATGCTTAAATCCAATTACCATAAATATATTTAATTAATATCAAATGTATTAACACAATTGAAGTATCTGATAGTTACATCCAAAAATTTTGATTCATTGTGTAAAATAAGACCATGGTAGCTTTTTTTGTGCTTGGCAACATTATGGCAAGTATCAATTACAAGTAATGGAAGAGTCTCTCCATTGAAACATTCACATGATTCCAAGTTGATGGGCATAATAAATTTACATAATAGAAGCAGTGTCATTTCAATTCCAAGCCTCACAGAATTTTGTTTGAGTGAAAATCTGAAGATGGCATGATATTTCAAAAACTTTTGTTTTTCTAATATATTACATATCTTTCTAGTTATGAAAAAATATATTAAATCGATATCTTTCACATTAAATGAATAATTACAAAGTAATAACAATATCTACATATGTTAAAATTTTAAGTAAATTATACAACAACCAAAACGATGAGTATATAAAAAGAGATAATTTAATTAAAGAAAATAAAAGTTTTACATATGTTCCAACATTGATTATCAAAAAATCACTTTTCATTTATTAATATAATGAAATGTCTTAGGTCTTGAAATTTGTTTATTATGAGATATGAAAAAAACGAAACTAATAATTAGTTTGAAATCATCTGTATTGCTCATCCTTAAAAGAAATTTTGTCTCTACCTGCATGGAAAAATCATAAAAAGAAAATTATAAACATAAGTTTGTGAATAAAAATACATAAATGAAATAAACGGAGAAAAACACAAACAATAACTTCAATTGAATTGAAATAATCAATAAAAAGTGTGTGCATTTAATGGTATTTCATAACTAAAATATCCTATTGATTTAAAAAATAACTGAAGTGAACTAACCAAACATATGGTCAGGTTGAAGCATGATTCAAATTTCAGCTTCATCTTCTCTTTCATCATGTTGATTGGTTACCTAAGACACATATAAGATAAGATCAACACAACTATAAATTGTATTAATTGAAACTTTCATTTGCATATACTTCTTTCATATTATAAAAAATTATCTAGAACAAAAAAATTATAGGTCAAAAAATACCTCATAATCTATAGCAGGATGAAATCTATCTATAATCTTTTGATGAATGAGAGCGGATACACCATAGCATGAAGAAAAATCTTTGTCATCTTCAGACATTTTAGTATTGAAAACCTGCAACTATATTTTAAATAACAATGAAATAGTTATAAATTTGATTATGTAAAAAATAAATTTTCCTTGAGAAGCATATTATTGTATTAAGCTTACAAATTTTGCCTCTGCGGATAACATGCCACCTTTCCCCAAACGATGGCGTGTGGACAACCTAGAGGCTCGTACAGTGTATGCATATTTGTCTTTTCCAACCAAAGTTCCATTTTTCCTTTTTTTCTTAATAGCAATCTCATCCAATAACCTCTTCCACTCTCCTTCTCCTATGAAGTGCGGCTTGACTACATTTTTTTTTCTTACCAATTCTCCTCTCAAAGCATTCCTGGTATTTTTAATATATTCAGCAACACTATGAAGAATTTGTTTTGGAGGTACAATTGCCGATACTTTATGCATAAGAGATAATAACTCATCCTTCTTAGATTTATCTGTGAAATACACGTAGAAAGAAAATAATCCATATAAAAAATCTCAAGGTTTCTAGTATCATAGTAATGAAATTCAGGGAATGTAACACTGAGTACAATATATAATTTTTTTTAATATGAAACATGAAACTTTAAGTATATAGTTTATACTACATAAATTAAGTATGCAATTTATGAAAAAACATAGTATATGTGTTTTACCTTGACGACGAAAATCTTTAGTAATTGTAGGACCAAATAATCTCAATGCTTCACGGTGAAGTATGTCTCTCCATGTTCTCCCACCTTCATCATTTAACACTTTCCCTTTTTCATTTAATGTGATTGTGGATGGCATACCATTAGTTGCCTCTCCTTTAACATATTCATTTGGATGTTTTAAGAGAGGTTGAAAAGATGCATCAATAGATGGTATAGTTTGTTCATCTGATGGAGGAGATTGATTTTGTTGTCCATTGGTGTTAGTGTCTTCTTTGAGAACATTGATATTACTCCTGAACATTGCGATATAATATATTATTAATAATCATATGTTATGTAATTACAACCTTTAAGTTTATAAGTAAAATATAAATGAGTATTTACCTTAGTAGATCATCAACTGTTGTTTCTGCATATGTTGCATTCTCTATGTGAGAGATAGTTGTTTTGTATGCTACATGAATTGCATCTCTTATGAATGGATCAACATCATCCTTCATCAACAACTCTCTATATGATTGCAATCTATCAATTTAAAATCTAGTTTCAAGTGTAGGCTCCACATTATGGCAAGTATCAGTTACTACTGGGACATATGCATCATCTGTAAAATCTAAATGGGAAGATGGAATTGTAGATAAATTACTTCCTTTGGAAGGTATCTCATTAATACCTATGACTCCAGAAGGTGTGTCCCTCATAAATTCATTTAAAATCTTTGTCCGAATAGACTTTCCTCTTTTTCTTGTTCGCATATTGAATCAATAGACCTAATTCAATATTACATATTTCCCAAGTTAGAATGACTTTTATATACTTCATTGCATTAATCCAATAATGAAACAAGTGCAATATATATATATATATATAAGCATCAACCTTTGATTATATGAAGTGAAATAATGAGTATATTATAAAATGAAAAGTATGCAAATGAATTAAAATACATACAAGAAACAACAAAAAAATAATAACTCATAATCAAATGAAACATTTTGAAAATATTTTAATCATAAAATATCATTTTGGAGGGTAAAAAAATCTTAACAAATCCTCTAATATCTAACTTTCCCTAGTAAAAAATAAGTTTTCAATTCTATAATATAGAAATTCATTAATTGTTAAGTTTTCTATAAAAAAATAATGAGAAAAGAAAAATTTGAATGTACATAATGATAATATATATAACATTGTTATCATGTTATCCTGTTTTTTGGTATAGAAACAGGCTAAAATACCACCTATGGCAGCGCCCTCTTCAAGCAAGGATGAACATAAGATAAATGTCAGAAGAGCATTCAAAGAGAGTGCCTAAATCTGATCTATAACAACAATCAAAGTTGCACCCTAGATCATCATCTACACCACTGAAATATCCCATGAAAAGAGTTGCAAAGGCATCTAATAAAGTGCACCAGATGTGACTAACATTTTGTACATAAAATCATGATGATGTTAAGGTAGGTACCCAAATGTTCAGAATCCTTCCAATGAACACAACAATGAGTTCGAAGTTCACGAGTACATGCAGCTTGACAGCTTAATCCCCACCTCAGATAACAGTCATAGGCACAAAGAATTGAGCAGGACAACCTGGTCCGAGTGCAAGGCCCAATGGAATCTTGCAGCTCCCAATATAGTTGCTACTATCTTGTAATACATGTTTACTGTTGTGGCAGAATTGATGGCAGGCCACTTGGGGTAGTTCGAGTTGGATGCATTGGCTGCTAATCTTGATGGCCAAGGCAAGGGTGTTGACCATTGTAAAATGGTTGATGATGTCATCTGGGGGCTAACTAGGGCTAAGAGGGCCTGGCTGTTGATACTAGGGAAGTGTGGGATCAAAGCAGCCCCACATTTTTTCCATCCAATGTTACCCCATTTTCTTACCATCCAAGGTTGAAGGACAGAAATTCTGGAGAGAACCCTGACTGTTTGGCTGAATCTGGGGAGATAAATTGAGTTTAGTACCCCGAGGAACTGTCAAAGTAGAACTAGCTTAGGTAGGTGAAGCATTTCTGTCATGAAGTTTGAACAACGCTTGTAACATGACCTCTTCTTCTCCTAGAGCAGTTCCAGAGGTGGAGTGCTTTGTCTGTCACAATTGAACTCTTGAATCAAACGAAGTCAATATCAAATCAGTAAATTCAGAGTTTCCTCTCATGCACATTGTGCATTTGGTGAGATTCCAAACATTTTTGCAATTATCCTATGATGGGAAACCATGAAATCTTATAATGTTGCCCAATATACCAAAATGTTAAACTCTAAATTTCCAAAAATGTTGTGAGAGTTGTGGATTGTTCTATCCAAAAACAATGAGGGTTGAGGATAGTGCCTCCAAAAGTTTCTTCGAGGGCTGTGAATTTAATCACCTGTTGGATTTTTTTTTAGGGATTGGTTTAATAGTTTGTCCTTATGGATTCCTTGAGCTATTCGAAAGACATAGTATACCCCTATGGCTATCTCTTCTGAACTTCCACTGTGTAATATCTGCAACTTTTCTGAAAGTGTATTCAAAACAATAGGCTAAAAACTTAAAAGGGATGTTGAACACAAGAAATGTTTTAATGCCCATGATATACAACTTGGTGTATTGAACATTTTAAACTTCGTTGTGTATCAATGCCATTACATTTATCTTGTTTTTGTTAAAAGACAAGTCACTGTGGCAGTTTTTGGTAAAAGACAAGTCACTGTATCAATGCCATGAGAAAAATGTATGTTGTTCCCATGCATACAATCTTATCCATCTCATGTGTCTTTCCCAAATAGAAATGAACATTATGTACTCCTTATGTAAAACGGTGGATCATTATGTACTCCTTCCAACTGCCCACTAACCCTTTTAACATGATCCCCTCTCTCTCTATATATATATATTCCAGCTTATGTCAAGTTCGTGACCTCCAGCAGAGTAGGTATATTTTCTACCTTAACACAATCACCAATGCCCTTGGATAGTGTTTGATCACTATGTTCTACACTAGATAGTCATAAGAACTAATTTCCAAGGTAGTACCCTCCTTGCTGGTCACATCCAGCAATCCTTTTCTGCTAGCTGCTGTGAAAAGAAAACTCTCAAAATGCAAAGGAAATTTAAGGGATAATAGATAGCATGGTAGGATTTTAGTTCATTTTGACCAATAATCATGGTAATGTTTGAGCACTTTCTGATGACATTTTATTGATTTGTTTAATCAATTATACAATCATACAGTCTGCATCACTCTTTCGGCTTGATTGAATGTAGCAGCAATCTCTTCTTTACAGATTTTTGCGTCAGCCATTTATCGTTGCTCCACTTTTGCACATGCATGAGTGAAAGGAATTTTATAGTAGATAGCCCATCTTCTCCCATGTTATTTGGAGCACTTGTTGAGCCTTTCGACTCTTTTGCAAAAATTGCAAAAAGAGTGTGCAATTAGGCAGTTTAGTTTGCAGGATTGGATCATCTTCTTTTCTTTTCTTTTTTGTCTATCTATGACACTTACCTCTAGCTTCCACACATAACTCTCAGCTTCAGCATGCTCATTACCCTCTTCTATACCATTTTCTTGACACCATGGTGGGATTTGAATTCCCTCCATGACAACTTGGACATATGCCTCTCATTAATTAAATTATAAAAGTGTTGTTTCATGGCTGTAATATGTTTCCAAATCTGCAACTTAGTTCATCAAAGGAAGAAGAAAAAGTGCAGAAATAAAACTACTAATAAAGAAAAAGGGAGCACCTAATCAATTTGCCTTGTTCCCAGATGAATAAATTCATTATTAAGACCTTATAAAAGAATCAGAGAGAAAAATATACAATGACATGAAAAAAAAATTGAACATCATAACTAAACCATACATCAATGTAGATCAATACCTTGGCAGCATGGGCAGCCACGAAGACTGTACAGGGCATTTAGATTGAAATTAATGTATGTTGTCTTGCATTAGCATAATTTGATTTGAAGCATGTACAAAGATCATCATTTTTGTTTCAAACTAAAGCTTTCAACAAAGCTAAAAGCATTTCCTTATCCACTATGACATGGCTAATATAGGTCGGTCAATATATGTAATGTGATGAAGATCATAATACAGAGTATTTCCATTTAGAGAGAAGGTCTGGAGGATACATACATGACTTAGATAAGCCATACTTTCGAACAATACGTGCCTTAAAGATTCACTTCTGGGTTTGAACAGACTTCGTTAGAAGGTGCATAAAGAACTGATATGAAACCATTATAACGATCCTCTTTGAAGAGCCACAGACCAAAAAATGAATATGTTGAAGATATTGTAGACAGAGGTATAGCAAAGCACAGCGGTGCCAAATATAGTGATGCATGTAGCTTGCTTCTGAGGTAGTAAAACACTGCTTGAAGTAATGCTTCTAGATTCGTAGAGAGTCAGAGATGATGAGATCTAATAAATATAAATCATTGACAGAAATATTGACTCCCAAAAGAACTATGATCCTCATTTGTCTTGATAAGATGACCAATAACTCATGCCCTTGATGCTTAAGGATCGAATCAAACTGAACATTTTTATTACTGAACCAAACTCAAAATCATCGAATTTACACAAAACATTCTTCCTTATCTCTACAATAGAGGCCTGACACTTGCAAGAGATTTGTGCAAAATTTGTCCTAAACTGCCCTTAAGCCTCCTAGATGTCTGTCTTAGAACATCAGCTCTGACTCCAAGGAGGACTCTCGAGTCTCATCAAACAGAGAAGAATTTGATTTGAAGCATGTACAAAGATCATCATTTTTGTTTCCGACTAAAGCTTTCAACAAAGCTAAAAGAATTTCCTGTTGATGTTTGCAAGGATCTGAGATTAAGATCTTATGAAATTGGTGAATCTGGAATGCATCCTTGTACTGTAGTTTAACTTAACTGTCTGTCACTAGTATGCCTGGAAGATCATTGCTATGGAAGGGAATATGTATATAAATCATGCCAGAATAATCAGATTGATAGTCAACAAATGAAGTGTTATGGCTATTCTCATCTTGTAGCTGAAGGGAGATGCTATCAGTTCTAGGCTGTCCATGTATCTTATTTCCAGACTGTAGCCTTTTGGAGTTTCATTTGCATGAGATTAAATGCTATTTCTATGGCATAATGCTAACATGCAGGGCACCTATTCATAGAATGAGGATGTTGTCCTCATTAGATGTTGATTTCTGGTCCTGTAGCATATTCTCAGCAGCAAGGATCCCCTGTTTGGAGGATTGGTTTGAGTATGCTATACACTGCATATGAAGCCTAAATACATTATTTAAACTAGCAGATGAGGGTGCTGAGTTTATGTTATTCTATTGGACATATTTGCATACATAAGAAGAACTTCTATTGAAGACACAGTGTGCTCCACAGTGTGCTCATGCTGTGTTTTAACCGAGCATGCAAAGAGAGATAAGGGACAACTCTGAAAATAACTTTTGTGCATTCTCACCAACACATGAGGGCACACTCCTGAGGTACTATTTTGGGGTCCTGATTTCCTACATGTATCGTTACAGTAGGGTGCAGCTGTGGGGTGTTGTCCTTTGCTTGGTTTAGCACTGAACTTAGCATGCATATTTACAGACAAAGGAGAACTATCTTGAGTGCTTAAAATGACACTTTTTTTGTTCTAAGAACAAAAGGTGATTTTAATCAGATCCTGCATGTATATGCTGCTGATTTTAAGAGTGAAATTTTAGAATGAAATTAAATCCAGTGCTGCCATGAGGAGATGTATCAGCAAATGGCAGCCACGAAGACTGTCTCTAATGCCCTGTACAGTCTTCGTGGCTGGCATTTAGATTGAATTTATTTCTCCTTGCTTGGCATCACTTACAAGTATCTATGCCCCCAGAATTCAAATCATTTCACTCCAATAAAGCTCTATATAACCTGTTATAACAACAAAAGGTGAATGATAGAATGCCCCTACCAAACGTGAGAAAAGTTCCTTGAGTTACCTTTTTATAAGTGACTGAGACAAGACACAGCTCATGAGATTGTCACAGTCCTTTGTGCACAGTCCTTTTTATAGTTGTTTTGTGCACAAATCCATTATATACCCAAGGTCATTCAATAACAACTCAAATTCATTATTTCATTATAGATAGGAGTTTAACATGTCATTTGCCTGAATTGAACCTAGGTGGGGGGATAATAGTCATTCCTTGCTACGGTTGAGATGAATCCAATTGACTATGAAACTAGTAATACCTAAGAGAATAATGGGGAAGAATAAATCACATTAAACAAAAGCTATCAGTATTAGTCCAAAGTAGCGGAACACTCTGCAATCGGTCTATCATATTGAACATCTTTATTTTCTAGCATTTCGATTAGTCTCAAGCCATGTATTCGAATCCTTTATTTCAGTTTTACCAAATTCGGATTCTTTCAATGATAAGCAGCAGCCCAAAAGAAACAGAATGCAATGCTCATGTAAGATGAGCCTCCTAGTTTCAAAGATAATACTATATTGTCCAGTGACATGCCTGGCTGCAGCCAAACCTTTATGTTTTTCTGTATCAGGACATTCCTACTGATGATCTGATATTGAAAATAGAAAGCTTTTATAATGCATTTCGGATGAATATCATATGGAAAAGGATCAATTTCCAAAGACTGGTAACTTGAGATGAAGTTGTTTTGCTGATGTTTTGCACAGCATTCTGCTGGCAAGTACTATTGAGTTAGTGGTTATTGCAAAGTAATTTTATTATTAATTTTTATGTTAAGTGGCAATTTTTGTTGATAAACTAAAGTGGAAAATGCCTTAAAAAACATCAAATTTGTCAAGGTATATTATTTAAAACAAGGGGGTTTCTCATGCTAAATCTTGTGTGCTGGCTACGGCCGTGACCTAGAAGTTGTTTTGGCCATCTACCATGTATAGATGAGCTTGAATATTACAATGAAATAACATCAAATGTAAAATTACTTTGTGTGGTACTTCTAAGAATGCATGATATAAAGGATATTTAGTGTACATTTCCAAGCTGTACGGCTGTCTTTCAGTCTCGTGACATGATTTAATGGATTTTAGCTTAAATTCAAGCTAACCATGGCAGCAGCTATGATTCCCCTCATTGTACTAGAATTGCAGGTAGAGTTTTGTTTTCTATAATGAAGACATCATCATTTTGTAAAAACACACCACTAGACTATATTTTTATTTGACTCCAAAGCAAACCTGCCATCAATTGGTAATCTAGGTTCCTTTAAAACGAAATAATGTTCTTAACCTATTAGGGGGGCCCCTATCATATTTGACAAAAGAAACTGTCTTTTGTTGAGTTGTCAAGGAAGTATAAAGCTAATTGGCCAACAAAGTGTCACATGCTATATGGAAAATTGTGTTTTTCTAAACTAAACATTGAGCAATATAGAGAAAAATACTGTTGAGTCTTTTGTCAGTCAGTTATTGTGTCTTAAAATGATATTGGCAAATCCTTCAGATTACCACAAATATGATCATTTCTTTCAACAGTTGGAGGAACATATTTTGTACTTCAAGTTTAGGGATTCTTTTGGGGCAAGTTGCCATAAAATGGCCTAAGCCATTGCAGATCTTGCACTTGAAAGGGATGTTTTAAGAGTCCATCTTTTGAGTCCATGGGAAGCCCTTGAGATATATAATGATTTTGTCCAACAAATTGTCAATACTACCTGCTACAGGGTCTCTGTCAATCCTAGTGCAAGCAAAATTAAACCATTTCATGGTGCAGACATTGTGAGCAGCCAAGAGGAGATTGATGAAACATCAAACCAAAAAAGCATTAGTTGAAGAATTTGGAAATCTTAATTTAGTTGCCAAGAAGGAATCAGTGCAGGAAGCTCCAATCTTTCTTCATGTCCTATAAGTGGTCATTTTTTGATTCCTTTGGTGGTTGGCTTCTGCCATGTTAATGATCCTATAGTCATTGACATGTGGTTGCATTGACTAAGTCACACAGTTCGCTTTGTGACAATAGAGATTGTTTACAAAGATAGATGTCTAGTCCTGTACATGTATATGTCTAGTCCAGGACCCAGAGATCATTTACAGAGATAGCATGCATCAAGAAAATCTATAGGAGGTAGTGGTGAATTGGCAACAGCTGAGGTTGGAGATAAAAGTACAGAACTCCGGTGCTTGGAGGTGCCATTGGGTGACCGATCTTTACACTGTGCGGCCACCATTGATTTGTTAACTATTTGCAGTTTGCTTTTGCAAGCAGGTGTGATTTTAGCAGGGCGATCCTTTGTGTTATATCCTGAAACTGATTTCGACTGATCTTTGCAACAGCTATTATAAGTAGTCCATGAGTTCTCAATAACAATGCTCAGTCCAACACTCTTGGGCTCCTCCTGCTGATCTGTCTTTCTGAAGTTTTTGAACAAGCACTGAAGCCCAGAGATCGGGGATGCTTTAGGAACCGAGCAATGCTTCTTCTTGATATCGAAATTAAAAACATATTTGGGAATATTATTATTAAGAACAGAGGCAGGAACAGGAACAGGGGACCTCATCATCTTGTCCTGTAATGGACAATCTTGAGGCAGAGAAGCTGAATCTGCACCCTTTCCCATCACGTGAAGATTTTTTTGTAGTTCTCTGGAGACCACGAGACCTTTGGATCTACAAATTTAATAACTAACCTCTATTATATCAAAGGTTAATTAAACTCTTAATGTAATGTATTCATTCCACATGACTACATCACTTTTAACACAATTTTTTCTTCAGATCTCAATACTCAAGAGACAAAATTTCAATCCCATCCCTCCAACTTCTTAAAGAGATCACAATGGGGATAGAAAACCCTAAAAAATAATGTCGCAGGTATTGGATTCATACAAAAGGGCTTTAACAGAACATGTCGATTGCTCCATATAGATTTCTCCTTTGAGATTTCCATGCAAGATATTATTTATACATCCATTTGTTCTATCTCAAATCCCAGGCTACTATCCACGCTACTAGCATCCTAATCGAGGCTATCTTAGCCACTGCAGAGAAAGTTTCCTGGTAATCTACTCCTTCAACTTGGGAGTATCCTTTACCTATCGATTGAATTTGTATCTCTCAACACTCACATCAGTCATAGTTTTTTTTAAATACCCATTTATGTCCTAAAGCTAGATGAAAGTAATAAAAACCAATACCTTTCTGGCCTCCTTTGTCAGAGACCCCCCCTTAGATCTTGATCTGATTGATCATTCTTAGGCCAATTTTCATCATGATGTACTGAACTTTCTGGTGCTACCAATTCACGCAAAATTTCCTCCTGGTGCGGAACAGTCTCTAGCTAATTTTCTTCCTCCAACCCTTGTAGAGGTCTTATGATCTCAGGAAGTCCCTCAAAGCTTACCTTTTCTGCTGCACTTTCTTGCATACTATCTCAATAATTTTCAGAATTTCCTTTGTTGAAGATTACATCACACAATACACAATATTGTGTTCAGAGGGAATCCATAGCCTACAGCCTTTTAGTCCCAGTATATAACAAAGAAAGACACACTTGACAGACTTTGGATATAATTTCTTTCTATTCTTCTTTGGAATGTACATGTATGCCTCACATGTAAACACCCTTGGTAGTCCAGCAGGCTCCCACTCCATACCTTTTTCACATTTATGCCCCCTAAAACGGAAGAGGAGAACATATTCAATAGATAGCTAGATGTGGAAATTGGCTCTGCCAAAATTCCCTGGTTGATACTTGTATAAACCATCATGTTCCTCTCTCTCTCTAAGAGAGCCCAGTTTAACCTTTTAGCAATGCCAATATATTGACTGGAGTAGTTTTCTGCCATGCAATGCATTTGGTAGAACTAGTCAAATTATTTGGAACGATTTTTTGCCCCATTATCAGTTCTCTGGGTCTCTATTTTCCTTTTCCTTTGCATTTTCATGCATGCCCCACATCAAAAAATTAAAAGTATAATGAGGTCTATCAATTTAGGAGAAAAAAAAAAGCAGGGGATGCAAGAGCAGCATTCCAGAAATCATGAATGTATCCCAATGAAACACAACTTTTAACAGTAATCTAAAGTGAATTCAAAAGAGGGAAACAAAAATGGAATGATTGTACTCGGATGAATGATGATAAAAACCTAGTTCCTTAGGGCAACATACATGTCCCAAAGATGTGACTGCCTATACAGATTTGTATAAAATGGATGGGGGTACAGTGCATGAATATATAGAAGTGCATCCAACAGTTCAGATATGGCTTCTCTGCTCTATTCGTATGGTATGTTCCCACTGTATATATTCATTGAGTTTTTCGTTATACTCAAAACAGTAAGATTCTCCTATATATGTTGTCGAGAATAATGTTGAAGTGGAGTAGCTGCAATATCCTCCATCCAAAACATCAATACTCTTAATCACTTTGGGCCATATTGATTGTGTTCACAATCATGTTCCTTCAACAGTATCAGCATTCATATATAAAGTCATAGCCTGAAGCTTATCGATCCTTGTACATTTTCGAGAAGAATCAATTTTTCACTTTAAAGACCTTTAATTGCATCATTAAGGAAGCAATTATCTAAAGACCAGACCTCCCTTGTGTCAGAAATCACTACAAGAAGTCAGGTTGACCTTTCGGTACTTGAAGGCAGTTTTCTGTGGCACATTTAGGGGACAAATTTCGGTCAATCTTGTGGATCTCTTTGTATTGACTAGAAGACTTCTATGGAGTATTTCAGACGAGATCTACGGCCAATCTCAACCACTGTTTTATAACATTGTCAAGCCTAATTTTGGCCTTGAAGATTTGGATGTTTAGCAAACTTGGATCTGTGGTCTCTGTAGTGGCACTTTGGGACTTCATTTCAGACTTCTAGAAACATCAATCTAAGGCTCATTTAAGCATTTTTTTTTCTACAGAATTAAGTTTCATCATCATCTGAAGCTTTCCATTTGTGCAAATTTGAAGGGTTTGTTGAGCTATATCTACACCTCTCTGAGATTGCATCAAGGGTTTATTCAAAGGACTAATAGAATCCTATTAAGGAAATGGTTGCTATAATCATGTTTTGAAGAAGTTGCAAGAATTTTACTATTGGTATGGTAATTCTGGAGCAAAAATTGGTGACAGAAGAACATTTGACCGAAAAGGTTTGACATTGACAGAGTTGAGCTCTTCATTGCAAGTCCTGTACATTGTCAAGCCTAATTTTATAAGATTGTCAAGACTAATTTTATAACATTGTCAAGCCTAATTTTGGCCTTGAAGATTTGGATGTTTACCAGCCTTGGATCTGTGGTCTCTGCAGTGGCACTTTGGGACTTGATTTCAAACTTCTGGTAGCATCAATCTAAGGCTCATTTAAGGATTGTTTTTTCAACAGAATTAAGGTTCATCATCATATGAAGCTTTCCATTTGTGAAAATTTGAAGGGTTTGTTGACCTATATCTACACCTCTCTGAGATTGAAATAAGGGCTTATTCAAATTACTAATAGAATCCAATTAAGGAAATGATTGCCATTATCATGTTTTGAAGCAGTTGCAAGAAGTTTACTATTGGTATGGTAATTCTGAAGCAAAAATTGGTGACAAAAGAACATTTGACGGAAACGGGTTGACATTGACAAAGTTTATCTCTTCATTGCAAGTCTTGTACATTGTCAAGCCTGATTTTATAACATTGTCAAGCCTACTTTTGGCCTTGATGATTTGGATGTTTAGCAGCCTTGGATCTGTGGTCTCTGTAGTGGCACTTTGGGACTTGATTTTAGACTTCTGGCAACATCAATCAAAGGCTCATTTAAGCATTTCTTTTTCAACAGAATTAAGGTTCATCATCATCTAAAGCTTTCCATTTGTGCAAATTTGAAGGGTTTGTTGAGCTATATCTACACCTCTCTGAGATTGCATCAAGGAATTATTAAAAGGACTAATAGAATCCTATTATGGAATTTTTTTCTATAATCATGTTCTGAAGCAGTTGCAAGAAGTTTACTATTGGTATGGTGATTCTGAAGCAAAAATTGGTGACAGAAGAACATTTCACTGAAAAGGTTTTACATTGACAAAGTTTAGCTCTTCAATGCAAGTCCTGTACATTATCAAGCCTTATTTTATAACATTGTCAAGGCTAATTTTGGCCTTGAAGATTTGGTTTTTTAGCAGCCTTGGATCTGTGGTCTCTGTAGTGGCACTTTGGGACTTCATTTCAGACTTCTGGCAGCATCAATATAAGGCTCATTTAAGCAATTTTTTTTCAACAGAATTAAGGTTCATCATCATCTGAAGCTTTCTATTTGTGAAAATTTGAAGGGTTTGTTGAGCTATATCTACACCTCTTTGAGATTGCATCAAGAGCTTACTCAAAGGACTGATAGAATGTTATTAAGGAAATGATTGCTATAATCATGTTTTGAAGCAGTTGCAAGAAGTTCACTATTGGTATGGTAATTCTGAAGCAAAAACTGGTGACAGAAGAACATTTGAACAAAAAGGTTTGACATTGATAGAGTTTATCTCTTCATTGCAAGTCCTGTACATTGTCAAGCCTAATTTTATAACACTGTGAAGCCTAATTTTGGCCTTGAAGATATGGATGTTTAGCAGCCTTGGACCTGTGGTCTCTGTAGTGGCACTTTGGGACTTGACTTCAGACTTCTGGCAGCATCAATCTAAGGCTCATTTAAGTTTTGTTTTTTCAACAGAATTAAGGTTCGTCATCATCTGAAGATTTCCATTTGTGAAAATTTGAAGGTTTTGTTGAGCTATATCTACACCTCTCTAAGATTGCATCAAGGGCTTATTCAAAGGAATAATAGAATCCTATTAAGGAAATGATTACTATAATCATGTTTTGAAGCAGTTGCAATAATTTTACTATTGGTATGGTAATTCTGAAGCAAGAATTGGTGACAGAAGAACATTCGACCGAAAAGGTTTGACATTGACAGTAGCTCTTCATTGCAAGTCTTCTACATTGTCAAGAATAATTTTATAACATTATCAAGCCTAATTTTATAACATTGTCAAGCCTAATTTTTTTCTTGAATATTTGGATGTTTAGCAGCCTTGGACATGTGGTCTCTATAGTGGCACTTTGGGACTTGATTTCAGACTTCTGGCAGCATCAATCTAAGGCTCATTTAAGCATTGTTTTTTCAACAGAATTAAGGTTCATCATCATCTGAAGGTTTCCATTTGTGAAAATTTGAAGGGTTTGTTGAGCTATATCTACACCTCTCTGAGATTGCATCAAGGGATTTATTCAAAGGACTAATAGAATCCTATTAATGAAACGATTGCTATAATAATGTTTTGAAGCAATTGCAAGAAGTTTACTATCGGTATGGTAATTACAAAGAAAAAATTGGTGACAGAAGAACATTTGACCGAAAATGTTTGACATTGACAGAGATTAGTTCTTCATTGCAAGTCCTGTACATTGTCAAGCCTAATTTGATAACATTGTCAAGCCTAATTTTGGCCTTGAAGATTTGGATGTTTAGCGGCCTTGGATCTTGAACACTAGAAAAAGGAAAGTCAAATTTTAAATATAAAAAAAACAGAATGTAATCTAAGCAGCTACAACAGGGACTCGCATCCATGATTTATCAAATTATCAATTTATAGAAAAACTTATAAATCTTTAAGTGAAACTAAGCATAGCCAACTGTGGCATTTCAATGAGTCCTAACTATTCTCCTTTGTCCTCCATTGTACTTCGAACTTAAGTTTATGCATTAAAAAATCTTGGCATGTGACTAACCAGATCATTGTAGCACCCTTTTTGGTATAACTGTTGCAAGTTTCCCAACTGAATTGTACCAATGTTGGAAATCCAAATACTGGATGTTTATTTTCTTCCAGCTGGGCTTTTGTTTCAGGATTTGTACATAAAGTTGTCTTAGAGAAATAGATATAGGACATGAGGGCACAAGAGGCAGAATAAATAATCACTAGTAGCAACTGAAATTGATGATAGGGAAAGCAAATGCAAAAGAGAATATACCCACTGGATATCCTGAGCCAAAGTATACCACAAGGTCTTCACTAGCTCCCACAATACAATATAAGAATATTTCATGATAAAAGCTCTAATTACATAGAAAATTTCCCCAGCCCCGAGAGCTAAAAATTTGGCACCAAATAACCAGCACATCCAGTTTGGGTAAGAATAGCTAGTCTTGCTCCAAATCGATCTGGAAGTTTCTCTAGGTGATGGCACCCATGTGTGAGTACCTCAACCTCGTCTTCGTCTTCTTGAAAGTCGAACAGGGGCTTCGAACAGAGGTTTTCTTACACTTTGGGCTTTTATTTTTTTTAATGAAATCGAACACGGGCACCCATGTGCGAGTACCTCAACCTCGTCTTCGTCTTCCTGACAGTCGGGGATTTTATTTTCTTTAATGAAATCGAAAAGGGGCACCCATGTGCGAGTACCTCAACCTCGTCTTAGTCTTCTTGACAGTCGAACAACGGCTTCGAACAGGGGCTTCAACCTCGTCTTCGTCTCAACTTCGAAGACTTCGGTAATGAAATCGAACACTTTGGGTTTCTATTTGTTTTAATGAAATCAAAACATGCCATCAAACTTTCACAAAATCTTATGTGGCATGCCATCAAACTTTTACAAATGTTGAAACAAATTTTTTTTAATAATTAAAATATTAATATTTATTATTTTAATTATTAATTAAATATAAAATTACAATATATTTAAAATTTAATTTTATATAATATAATTAAAACAAATAAAATATAAATATTGATAATTAATATTTTAATAAATTCAATAAAATATAAATATTTTAATTTTATTGACTTACTTTTCTATTTATTTGTGGACATTTATTAAGATTAAATTATCTATATTATCATATCTCAAGAACAATTAACCAATGCTAGTAGCATTTCCCTAACTCTCTAGTATGAAAGATAAAACAAATAGCATAACCATGCACACCTAACAAGCTCTAACCAACAACATAACTCTGCTATTGATATCATAATCTCCAAATCCCAAGGGCAATGAAAGAATATATACTCTCATAGGTTACTTTAACATGCCCCTTGAAAGAAAGGTCTCATGGGGAACCAAGGCCTAGACCCTAGGTGTTAATGACCATTTGAATCACCCCAAGGTTACATTGGGAACTAGATGCATAATCAAAAGGGACTTAAGCAAATTAAAGGCCAAGTTTATATATATATATATATATATATATTGGACTCACTTTTATCCCATCACCTAACATGCCCCACGCATCCCATGACTAATGTTTCTCAGCTAGTATCAGACATAATCATAATCATCACCATTGCATTACAAATAACTACATCACATTTACCATCTTTGTTGCAAGGGATCCTAGCTACGCTAGTGTTCACTGAATTTCTGTTGTGGGATACTAGTTGAAATTTTGAACCACGCACAAGTAACAACGCAGAAAACTAGGAACAGGCAAAGGGATGGAACCAAGAAAGGCTTCCTTTCTTTATTGAGGGTGGTAATTCCTCTCTTCTTTATAGAGGTTGATGAGAAGAATTTCACAATGGAGATTTGGCTTACTCAAGCCAACCTGAGGAGACCATAGTTTGAACTAGGCAAATCAAGCTCTAAAATCACAGAGGTGATGTGCCTACTAACCATGTGGGAAAACTTCATTGTCTCACGAATCTATGCCATCTAACTCCAAGGAAAAGGAGTCCACCTAGGATTCACACCACCAAGAACCCAAATACGCTGGAATAAACAATCAATGCTCTTAGTGGTACTGAGTCTGGAGAGGCCATCGAAAGTCTCTTATATAGAGAGAATCAACTCTTGAACAGATAAATCTAGGCCTCTCTAATCATACCAATGAGAGAAAGTCACAAGAGAACCTCTTGAGTCCCAAAACAAACAACAGAACCTCCCTCAAAAAAGTGATTGTTAAACTTGATCTCATGGAGATGGCATAGCTATGATCCTGTCAACCCTAGGATGCAATGAATCATCTTAATCGATAGCTGTTAGGAGCAAAACCCACAATTAGTCAAGCGTGATATGAAGACCATGAACCCAATGACATCGTATGTAATCAAGATGGACAATGGGATTGTTGAAAAGTGTAGCGAGAGAAGGTCTTCTCTGGTGCGTGCCTTAGCCAAAAAGACCATGATTTGTCTTCCTTTTCCCATGGACGAGTTCGTGGAGATGGTGAATTCATGCGTAGTGTTGGAGGATCAGTTACATGGACCTTCTTCAGTTTGACTACAAGTTCGAGAGGCAATTATAAATTTAGAAGAGGATGAGTTGGGAGCTTCAATCCTTAGACTCTGTTAACTATTCAATCAAAACACATGTTCTAAATTTGTAACTTGCCAATTTTAGCATGGATAGAATCAATAAAGGACAAAGGCACAAAGTTTCATAGTTGTTTTCTGCACAAAGGATTGTGACAAGACACAGCTCACGAGATTGTGAGAGAGAGCACAAAATTGTGTGAGAGATCTTTGTTGTGAGTGCGTATCTTGGAGGAGCCAATACGCAGCATTGAAGAGAGCTTTTCTCGTGGCAAAATTGTGCTAGGAAATAGGGCAATTCTGCGCTAGGAAATAGGAGTCAAGCCCTAAAGAATAGGGAGTCCTCTACACTAGGAACTAGGAAACCTGTGCACAAGGAAATAGGGACTATCTGAGTGCAAGAAAGTAGGAGCAAGGGTCTGTGTGTTTGCAAGGTCAGTCCAGCTAGGACAACGTGAGGACAAGATTGTTTTCAGGGTGATATTTTGAAGATCAGAGAAGAGCAGTTCCTTGGATATAAATATGTCAGTCCTAGGGCTAAGTTCAAATCACGGTTTAGAAGGAGCCTCAAATTTACGTGCATGGAAGAAGCAAATCACAGTAGTGTTGGAAGATAATGGGGTAGCAGAGTATGTCAAGTAGGCAATAGTGCCACCTCAAGGTCCCCAACGGTTGGCCCAGCATACTAATAATGACACCAAGGCAAGAAGGATCATTCTAGAGGGGGTCAGAGATCATATTATTCCTCATCTCAATGAGATGAAGACAGTGTATGAGATGTTTAAATTTAAAGCCATCTTCAATTTGCTTCAGGCTTCCACTGATTTCACGAAGCTTGCTCTCAAAGAGAAGCTAAGAAGTAAGCAGATGAGAAAAGATGAGCCCATCATCACATATCTTTCAAATTTCACTCAGGTTCAAGATGAGCTAGGTGGTGTGGGCATCCTTCCACATGACCATGAACAATAAGTATTTCAACTACCTAAACGACCCGACCATGAACAAGAAGTATTTCAGCTACGACCCGACCCGAACGCGTTTGGGCGGGCGCCCTCAATCGAAAAGACCCGACCTGAACAGGTTTGGGCGGGCGCCCTCAAATGAAATGACACGGCGAGCCCGACCGAACAAAGGCACAAGGGAGCAAACGACAAACGGGCCGCACAAACATGCACAAGGCACCCATGCAGTCACAACTTAGCAAATTTGATATGGCTGCCCTAAAACGAAACAACCTGACCCAAACGCATTTGGGCTGGCACCCTCACACGATGCGACATGGCGTGCACAACCGAACGAAGGAACAAGGGAGAAACTGGAAAACGGGCCGCAAAAACGTGCACAGGGCACCCATGCGGTCACAACTTAGCAAATTTGATATGCGCACCCTTAACCGAGATGACCCAACCCAAATGCGTTTAGGCGGGCGCCCTCAACAAAAACGACCCGACCCGAACGCGTTTGGGTAGGTGCCCTAAACCAAAACGACCCGACCCAAACGGGTTTGGGCAGGCGCCCTCAAACGAAACAACACAGTGCGCCTGACAGAATGAAGGCACAAGGGAGCAAACGAAAAACGGGCTACAGGAACGTGCACAATGCACCCCTGCGGTCACAAATTAGCAAATTTGATACGGCCGCCCTCAAAAGAAACGACCTGACCTGAACAAGTTTGGGCGGGTGCCCTCACACGGCGCGACACGGCGTGCACGACCGAATGAAGGCACAAGGGAGAAAATGACAAACGGGCCGCACGAACGTGGAAAACACACCCGTACGGTCACAACTTAGAAAATTTGATATGGCCGCCCTTAAACAAAACGACTCGACCCGACCCGAACGCGTTTGGGTGGGCACCCTCACCCGACGCACCTGATCGAACGAAGGCATAAGGGAGCAACCGACAAATGGGTCGCACGAACGTGCAGAGGGCACCTGTGCGATCACAACTTAGCAAATTTGATACGGGCGCCCTCAATCGAAACAACCCGGCCTAAACGTGTTTGGGGAGGCGCCCTCAACCGAAACGACTCAACCAGACTTGACCCGACCCGAAAAAGGGAGCGAATGGAAAATGGGCCGCACAAAGATGCACAAGGCACCCGTGCAGTCACAACTTAGCAAATTTGATACGCCCGCCCTCAAACGAAAGGACCCGACCCAAACGAGTTTATGCAGACGCCTCACATGGCGCGACACGATGCGCACGATTGAACAAAGGCACAACGGAAAAAATAGTAAACATACTGCACGAATGTGCAAAAGGCACCCATGCGGTCACAACTTAGCAAATTTGATATGGCCGCCCTCAAATGAAACGACCTGACCCAACCCAAACGCGTTTGGGCGGGCGCCCTCACACAGCGCGCCTGACTGAACGAAGGCACATGGGAGCAAACGACAAACAAGTCACATGAACATGCACAAGGCACCCATGTGGTCACAACTTAGCAAATTTGATATGGTTGCCCTCAAACAAAACGACCCGACCCGAACGCGTTTGGGTGGGCGCCCTCAAACGAAACGATCTGACCCGACCTGAACACGTTTGGGCAGGCGCCCTCAAACGAAACAACGCAACCTGACCAGAAACATGTTTGGGCGGGTGCTCTCAAACGAAACAACTCGACCCGACCCGAACATGTTTGGGCGGGCATCCTCAAACGAAACGACCCGACCCAACCTGAACGTGTTTGGGCGGGTGCCCTCAAATGAAACGACCCGACCCAACCAGAACACGTCTTGGCAGGCGCTCTCAAACAAAACGACCCAACCCGAACGTGTTTGGGCACCCTGACACAGCGCGCCCAACCGAACGAAGGCACAAGGGAGCAAATGGCAAACAGATTGCACGAACGTGCAAAAGGCACCCGTGCAGTCACAACTTAGCAAATTTGATACGACATTTCTCAAACGAAATTTAAATATATATATATATATATATATATATATATATATATATATTGAAGATATTTAAAAAAAAAAAAACCCATCACTTTTTAACATCCACAATATTCCTCAACACTAAGAGCTCAGCCTACAACATTTCATGTCAACCCTTAATGTATCCCACCATATAATGGTGAACTATGAGATCAAACAACCCCTATCTATGGTAAAACAAAATTTCAAGATAAAAAAAAAGTTGTTGAGTGATGCATTAATTTAAATTCATTCTAGGTATTAAAACCTACATTCTCTATAGGCTTTTGAAATGCATAGTCACAATGTCTATAATTGATTTTTTTACTTAAGTACATCATTGAATGTCATGTGTTTTCCGATCTGTAGTAAATTAAATGCTACCCCAAACAAAAAGTACAAATCAAATTAGTTAGCTTGAGAGTTGTAATATAAACTTTATCATAGGCCTTTAAATGTCAGTATTCCGATGGTTTTTCCCTCAACGTCGCAAGACTGATGGTTTCCTTAAACGTTGCAAGACCGACGGTGGTCTCCTAAACATCGAAATACTGATGGTTTGTCCTGTAACATCGGTATTCTGACGGTTTGTCATGTAACGTCGGTATTCTGATGATTTTCGTAAACGTCGTTATTCCGACGATACTCCAAAAACGTCGCTAGAGTGACGGTTGTTGGAGGGATATGAAAAATTGATAAAAATTGGGGAAATTTCCAACAATATGTCAAAAGTGTCGGAACTAAATTGTTGGAATTTTGACCAAATGTACTAGTGTGCCTTGCAAAATGGCCATAGCCGTGACAGTGCCTACATTTAAATGGAAGCTACTCATAATCCAGCTCCTGGATATGGGTCCAGTCAACAACCGTTAGTTTGATGGATTTAGGTAGCCCAACTTCCAAATCCACCTCGACACATATACATGCACGTGAGTATTGATCCTTTCTCACTGCTTGATCAATACACTTTCTGAGGGTATTGCCAATGGTTTGGAGAGACTTCTGGTTCTAGCAATGCAGTGGGAGATGTGGGAGGCTTACCCACAATAGAACAGTTGAAGGCACATATTGAGCGTGATCTAAGTTAGGGGTCCATTTATTTAAGTATAGTCCCTTAGGACCCATAAAATATGGGTCATTCCTGAAGATGAGGCTCTGTCTTCCACATTCTCAAAAACAAAAACAAAGTATCCTTTGCCTACGAAGTGGCTTTTGATGCCTTCCGAGACTAAAGGAATCCAGTTCCTTTGCACCCAGTCTTCCATAGCTTTGGGAGAGGGCTAGAGGCCAGTAAACTATCCAATGAGCCCTATTTCAGCCAATTTCAATGCAAATAGACAATTTTCTTCGATTTGGAGGGCCACCGAACGGATGCTATCTAGCTTCTTCACGAACATTTGCTGAGATCTAGTCAGAGGGCGCTTATTGCTGGTTGCTATCAATTTCTTGAATGCAAGGACTTCTAGAGGAGGAGGAAGGGGAGCCTCGGGTCCCCCTCCTGATGCCATGGCGGCTGGGAGGTCGCAGGTAGGTCATCTCGCTCTCGACCTGTCAGAGCGCGCGCTAGCTGGTACAATAAAATCATCTAGTCGTATATTTTAACCATAGACTAAATTAGTCATTTAAATTAGTCATTTTTAGTTCGGTCACTTAAAATTGATCAAATTTAGTAGTAATTCACTTGAAATAATTGTGGTGACGAACTTTTTTAGTCACCTAGTCACTAATTTCATCATTTTCTACTAGTTCATCCTCTCGGAGAAATGTATTCTAAATGATTGGAAAATGGATCCTCAGGAAGAAAGAATTCTCCAGGGCCTCCACCTAGTGCCTAGCATGGTCTCCCCAGCTTCTTGGAAAGTTATCCCTGACATAGGGGACACCATCAGGATCTTCAAACCTCCTCTAGAAGGATTCATCAAACTCAACTTTGATGGAGCCTCGAAAGGCAATCTGAGGCAAGCAGGTGTTGGAGGGATTTTTCGAGATCATCATGGCACAACAAGATTCATATATGATTACTCATGTGGCTTTGCTAGAAACAATGAAGCATAATTCATAGGAGTGCACCAAGGTATCCTCTTGCCCATCAGGCTAGGATACAGAAAGCTAGTAATCAAAGGAGACTCTCAGTTGGTTACGAACACTCTCAAAAAACTTAATCAAGGAACGAAGTGGGGCAAACTAAGCCAAAGACAGTGTACTTCTTCACATGTGCAGGGATTGGAGGATAAAAACAAGAAATTTGATTATATCATTATCACCCATGTAAGAAGGGAAGGAAACAGAGTAGCTGACCTCCTGGAAAATTGTGGTTGTGCTCACGTGAATGAACCTATTGAATTAAGCATGCCTCCTAATCTCGAGGAATAACGATGGATCCAGTTGCAGATCATCAAAGAGCAGGACAGGTCGGAGGGCAGAGCTCACCCACAGTTCTCAGACTCAGCTCCCCGATCAGGGTGTAACGAAGAAGATCAACCCTCCCATCATTGTTAATGGTAGTGTCCTTGGGGTTGAAGCCAACCACCTTCCATATGAGTGGCAAGGGCGGCAAGCTATACTGTCGCATGCAACACGAGGTGAGGTAGCGAGACAGAGGCCCACGCATGGAACTTAAAACAGGGTGGAGGAAGGCGTGGGGGTTTTTTTATGACGAAAGACTTTGGTGCAGGCGCGACAACGGGATAACAAACCTCCATTGCACTTCCACCATGATGAAACTCAGGCATGTGCTTGGTTTCCTCTCCCTTGTTCATGTCATGTTTATGTTTTACGATTTGGGTCGGTCTCTATGGGAGCATAAGGTGATTAAGCTGGACTGGTATAGTCTTTGGTTAGGTAGGGGAGAGCGAAACCATTACAACTCTGGTTGGGGGAAGGTTGGGGTTCCTTTGGGTCTCTGCCTCTGTGTGAGAGTAGGAATTGGGGATGGCCTCAACTTGCACCCGAGTGTGAGTCTGTCAGGTAAGGGATGCCAACAAGATGGAATGGTGAGGGGTCGGGATATCCTGCCAGGGTATAGAGTTAAGGAGCAGTCATGGGTTGTGTTTATTTCAAAGGCTTTGCTGGTTTATACCACCTTGAGCTACTTGGGCTCAGTGCACATGAGGAATGGGAGAAGGAATTCAACACAGGCCCGAGCAATGGGCAGCGACGCCTCCTTTTTCAATTTCGAGGGTGGGAGGTATGACGAGAGAGAGGACACCAGAAGGGAGGTTAGGAGATTGAAGGAATGCATGAGCTCTTTAGGTTATGGGGATAATTTATGGGGTGTGTGTGACCGTCAGGGACAGGGGGTGGCAGAAATTAAGCAAGGTATGAGGGCGATGGGTCCGCAGAGGGACGGGCAAGGGATAAGTCCTGGGAAGAGGCCCCCGGGTCACCTTTCTTCTGATAATTGGGATATGATGGACCTTTGATCATTTTCATTATATGGAATTATGCCTTTGTTTGATTGTGTGGACAGGTCACATACCCGGAAACCTAGTCAAAGATTGTGGGATGGCATGCTCCAAGAGTCCTGCAACTCGTGACCATTCCAAGCGCCCTGCAGCTTGAGGCTGTGGCTAGAAAGATAAAGGGAAGGTTGTAGAATCCCAACCCAGCTCACCCCCAAGAAATCCAAGAGGAAGGAAGCCCGCAATCGATGTGATCCAAGAGACAGCGAAAGCATACCACGAGAACACATCAGAGGAAATTCAAAAGCTCATTGAAAAATGGGAAGCTGACATAAATAGACATGCAGAGACAGATATGGATACTAAGGAATGGAGAGGTTTAATACCATATTTGGGACAAACAAGGGGAAGACTAACATAATTCAAGCAGACATTGTATCTTTATTGGTCTATGAAGAGCATCCTTGCCAAAGCCTTAGAGCAGATCTCTATGAGCCTAGTGAAATTAGCCGAAGAATTCCCAGACTACAAGAGTGAGTTCGATAAGATCAAGTTCCAGTTGAGGAAAAGAGTTCAAAAAGAGCTCGAAAAGGGTTCGAAAATATCAAGTTCATATTGATGATGGAGCTATGTAGTTTAATTCAAGGTTTTATTTAGTCCTAGATGGACCTTTCAAAAGCTTTGATGGAGGGCTTAAAAAATACCCTCACAAAGATACATTTTCAACCTTTGGAACTGAAGTTCTTCCAAAAAAGAGTAACCCAACTCCATCGACTTCACTCTTATTTTATTTTGAAATAAAAATATTTATCTTAATTGGCTTATTTATAAAATAAATAATTATGTAATATGGTTTTGTGTATTTATTTTCTCATGAGAATAATATAAAAAGTAAATAATTGAAATAAATTATTTAGAAAACAATTACTTTGAATTTGTTGTATTTATGGTGCAAAATGACAATAATATAAAAAGTAAATAATTGAAATAAAATATTTAGAAAACAATTATTTTGAATTTGTTGTATTTATGGTGCAAAATGAGAATAATATAAAAAGTAAATAATTGAAATAAAATATTTAGAAAACAATTACTTTGAATTTTAGTTTTTCATGTAAACATGATAAACAAATAAATAATATCAAATAAATATTTTTGAGTTTAGTTCTAATTTATATATTCATAATATAAATATTTGTAATTTTTTTATAGTTATGGTGACAATTCACATTAATAAATCCACTTGTACATGCCAACATGGCAAACACAAAGTTAACTACCCTACTTTATAGAACATGACAATATAGCATACACCACTTCTTTAAATATATGGTGATATACTCCACTTCCAATAAGATCAATAAAAAATTATTCCACTTTAACACCACATAGTAAGAATGGTGCTAACTTGTCCATCAAATATGGTGATTATATACTTCATTTTTAATATGATACATAAACATTTACACCACATTAACACCACATAACGTAAGTGGTGCTAACTTATGGTGATATAATTCATTTTTAATATAATACATAAACATTTACACCACATTAACACCACATAACTTAAGTGGTGCTAACTTATGGTGATATACTTCATTTTTAATATAATACATAAACATTTACACCACATTAACACCATATAACTTAAATGGTGCTAACTTATGGTGCTAAAAGAGAGCTTTTCTTGTTGTGAGGTCAAAGGTGGAGCAAGATTTTGTGCATTACATGAATGTAGCGCATCAATTAACTGGTGTGCACTTTGAGGCTATCCAACGAGAGATCTCGTCTCCAATATCCATGGAAACATAATGTACGTCGGATGCCTTGCACATATTATCGCATAGTCTGTAGATGTGACGTGGTTGTAAATGGTCAATAGATGTCATTTTCTTACGTATCTTAAATTAAATTGAAGTCAAAAGATTATTTGTTTTCTGGAGGTTCATTCTCATTTACTTGTCATGGAACTCAAACTCACATTTTACATTTTATTAGATATTAAGAGATATTGTTAGGATTAGTATAGATATATAAATTTAGTGGTCGGTAAATATTGAGGTTTATTATCACTAAATTGGGAAATCAAACTTACATTTTATTAGATATTATAAGATATTATAAGATATTGTTAGGATTAGTATATTTATATAAATTAAGTGGTTGGTAAATATTGATTGTGCAAAGAGGCTTTCAATTTAGTATAGAGTAGATATGTATATTGAACATTGTAGTATAAACATTTAAATTTTGGCTCATTAATAATAACGTTAAAAGTAATAAAATTAATAAAATTCAATTTGTTGTATTGTAATTTTGTTTTGCAAGTGAGTTTAGTCCCTCCAAAAACTTGCATAAGTTTTGGTGAGTAATAACCACAAATATGTCAACGCTAAATAATGGTGGGAAGTAATTCATATAATTATATTTTTTACATCTTATTCCTATTCATTTTTTATGAAAGCATAAATTTTGGTGGGTAGTAACTACTAATAAGTCAACACATTTACAATTTTACTCTTAGTAAGAAAACATAAATAATGGTGGGTTGTAACTGATGTGAGTATATCCTTTACATCTTATTCCTATCCTTATTTTATACAAAGATTTGTATGCTATTTACTTGAGTATAAATTATTTTCAAGTATTTTATTTTTGGATGGTTTTCCTCCAAAATTTAAAATAAAAAAAAAAAATCATTGCACAAATATTTAAAAATTATTTATGACTATTACAAACATATCCAAAAAAATTGACATAAAAAATGTAAGTCATTTATCCTTATGGCATTAAAATAAGGTCTTCAAGTTATGTACAGTCAAATATTTGAAAAATATTATTTTTTTAATAATATATATATATATATATTCATTTTTAAAAGTTAAATATTATAATTTGCATTGGTCAATGCTAAAAAAATAGTGATCAACAAACAAATTGATCATGGCATAGACTAATAATGATTCCATAACCATATTTAAATTTAATGAATAAGCACAAAAAAAAATGGATTAGTCTAACTTATAGAGGAAATGACCTTTTTCACTATATTTTTTCAGGTTAATTTTAACTAAAAAAAAATTAAAAACTTGCCTTTAAGTAGTAACACATTCTTAGCTACATTCCAGTGAAAAAGGTTATTTAGTATAGTTAGTCTAGTGTGTCTATAAATTAGTTGGTAAGTTAGACTACACCAAAATTTAATACGTAAAATAAACTTACAATAATAAGTTTCTTAATCATGGATATTCACCACCACTTTACCATGAATATTATTAACTTACAATGTCTTGGGCCAATACCATGGATTATTAATACTACATGATGAAAAACCATAACTAATTTCACAATAAAAATTTAAAATGTAAAATATTTTAGATATTAGAGGAATGAAGAGAGAGAGAAGGGGAGGGAGAGGAGAGTGAAAGGAGGGAGATGCAGTTGGAGGGGGTCGAGAGAGAGAGAGTGAGGGAAGAATAAAGATATAGAGAGAGGTATAGATAGAGCGAGTGAAAAGGGAGAGATGAAGAGAGAGGAAGAGAGGAGAGGAGAGAGAGGGAGAGAAAAGGAAGGGAGGGGACAATAGAGATGGAAGGGAGAGAGAGAAGGAGAGAGGGTAGATAGTGAGAGAAATGGAGGGTAGAGAAAGATGAGGAGCAGAGATGGAAGGAGGTGGGAGAGAAAAGGATGTAGAAAATCTCTAACACAACTTTGATACCATGTAGAAATTATATAGAAACTCTATATCAATGGATTCAATCCGATCATATAATGTACTAAAACAAGATATTGAATCCTTCTACTATATTTACATAATATAAAACATGATCGCTCAATCACATGAAAGTAAGAGAAAGAAATAATCAATCACACAACACAAGATGTATCTGGGGAAATCACCTGCTAAAAACCCCTCTACCATATATTGTACATAGTCAAAGAATCATGAAACAATACAATGCTTTCTCACACCGAGAAAATCTTGCACTCTACCAATTCTCTCACCTTGATCCTGCTCAAAACTGACTAGCAATTATTAGGAAAAATTGACCAACACTTGCCAATTCTCAGCTCTTGCTCAGCCCAGCCTTGCTCATGCAATCCATAGGCAATTAATCACTATTAAATAGGATAATAAACCTCCATTGACTGCAAAATCCATCATGAGCCTTCCCGCGACTTTATAATTGCGCCCGAGAAATTTGCTAATAATGCAACTGATAGTTATCTTCCCTTTAACCTTTGTCTCAACTGGGTCTTCATCAGAATTGACATGCATGCAGCTAATAATAGCGAATCATCAATTATCTAATAGATCACTACTTGTGAATTAAATCTAATTTATTTCACTGGACCTCTCACTAGTTCATCCCTCAGTTAGAACTAGTTAAACTGATTTTAACTCAATTAATTTGAGTTAACTTAAGTAAGAGGAATCAGCAACATCATGTAGCTTTCACACACGCGGCGCGGGGTCCAACCCCTTGCCTACCACTATAACCTCTCAGGGAACTGGCCAACCTACAAGAGTAGTACCCGGATAAGACGAGACTTGAACTCGTGACCTGATTAACAGCACGCACACCTTAACAGTGCGTCTGCTGGCCACTAGACCATGCCCCTGCAGGTAGCTAACTGATATAAGTTGTTATGAGATGAAATTACAATTTATTTTCCAATTTATTTAAGGGATAATTAAATCAAAAGCCTCACATGGTAGCCATTTCTGGGTGCTATTTTCTTAATTTTGTTTTTGGATGCCAATTTCACTCTTTCTTGTTGCAAATTTCAACACTCTCTCTCAACAAGAAATGAGTCAATCTATCTTGATCTGGTACCTTTGGAATGTTCTTGTATGCAACACTTCTCCAGTGTTGTTTGCACATCCAACTCACCTTAAACTAAATAGCCTCTAAACAACTGAATTTGTATAATGCATTTGTCATGAGAATCGTCTGACTGGTATTAGCTACTGCACATGTCTACTGGACTCTATGTGCTGTTGTTGACATCTACATCCATGCACTGTGCACTACTACCAACTCTTATCTGCGCTCTAGTATCTGACACCTGTCACTCTGATTTATGTCTTCCTAACATCTAACTACATCAATATAACTGATCCTTACTGCTACTATTGTCTTCGTAGCCAGGTTCAATCCATGAGACACACCATCTCAATGGACCCTGCCCAAATTTATTCTTAAGTTTAATTCTACACATCATCCCACCTCACACCTAGAGGTATCACTGCATGTACTCCCTCTGCCTTTCTGGCTCAAAATTTCCCCCTCCTGGAGGTCTCTGCTTGAGTGGACTCTTCCGCTCACTCTCCTCTCTACTTCTCCAATTGTGGTAGCTCCACAACCTTTTCACACTGCTTTTGAGGCTACATGTTGAGAGAGAATTTCTCCCTCTCAACCACCAAGTCACTAACCACTTCTTTGCTCCTCAAAAATTTGCATGCATCCTCAAGCTAAAGAGCATACAGGTTCTTGACTCTTGAATTGATCTGCTTCACCTGTCCTCTAGCTATGTGTTTAAAGAACACCTTTCATTTTCTAAACATCACCTCATAACCACGGTCTTTCAATACTGTTACAAAGACAAGATTCTTCCTTAGGCCTCGAACATATAAAACATCCATTAGTCTTGAGAGGGGAGCAAGACTCCTTCTGAAAGGTAATTGTACCTATGTCGGTTGTACGCTATACCTCTCGTTATCTCCAAACTCTATATTCTGTTGGAGGTCCTTCTCCTCCAAATCGCTAAAGAGATCTCTATTCCTCGTCATATGGAACGAGGCGCCGGTGTCTAGATACCACATGAATCCCATTACAATGTTGGCCATGAATGAAATTTGGGTGCCCCATAGTTAGAAATTTTAGCGTGATTTTAAAAACATTAAGAGAAATTTTTTGAAAATTTAAATTGTAGTTGTCAAGATTTAAAATTTTGGACACCCCATAAATTTTTGATGATGAATTTATTTAGGCCATAAAAACAATTTAAACACTCACAGAATTATATTCCTTTAAAATATTCCCAAAAAAACAAAATGGTAGCCTCCCTAACAATACCCAATGTAAAACCTTAAAGCTGTTGGGTTTGCTTTTATTTGATAAACATGATTATATACATTTAAATTTTTCACGATACCCAATACAAAACCTTAAAGCTGCACAGAACTGGGTTTGCTTTTATTTGACAAACATGATTATGTACATTTACAATTTTGCACTCCGTGAGAAATACTTTCAAACCTGAAAATTTATATTTTGGGAACATGAAATGATGAGTGCGAAATCTTTGCCAATCTTCAGCGAAATTACAGGTATTGCTAGGTAATTTTTTTTTCCATGGAATTCAATATTGAATGCCAGTCATTGCTCAAATTTGTAATGTTTATCCACAGCTACAGAGACGTCCCAAGTGCAGCTCATCCCCTTTGGAATGACCACCAAATCTCCTGCAGCAAAATCCACGTACTGGTCTGAAGATCCTTTCATATATGCTCTCACTTTACCTCTCACAAGGTAGAATGTCTCCTCTGCGTCGAATTTCAATGGAAGCTTGCCTGGAGGACATGCCCATCTGTTACACAAAAAGAAAATAGTTAATGAGTCTGCTAATGATTCGTCTGTCTACTTTTACTTTAAATACCCTTCTAAAAACCATTTAACTTCAAATTTCTTTAAAAAAAAATAAAATAAAAGAACAAAACCTGTCATTATTTCAAATGTCCTTTAATTTTTTTTATTTTTAAGAGCTTAAAATATATTTTCAAAATATTCATCCTTAAAAATCCATTTGAATACTAAATTATCAGACTCGAGCCTAATAGGTACACTATTTTTATTTCTATTGTAAATTTCAGGAATATTTCAAAATCAGACAAAATATTCCTGAAATACTTCATTGTTTAAAGTCACTCTCCTCTACATCATATTCCGAAAGATTCCTAAAATTTGTAATCCAATTAAGTTCAATTAAATAAATTACAACTAAAAACTTAGGAAATCCAAATGTCAATATAGAGTACACAAAATGCTTTCAGTTCAGTTTCAGACCATGTGCCATATGTTTCAGCTAAAGCCAATATACATGATTAGGATGAAAATTCATGACATAGAATGGAGAATTTTTTTCATGAGTATTAAACTCTATGCATTCATAAGATCCTCAACTTCAATCTGGACAAACAGATATACCTTCCAATCATATTTTCATGCACAGGAGCTGTAACAACATAACAAGGAAAGGAATGAAGAGATGAAACTTACTTGGGCCAAGAGCGGATATCGAGATCAGACAAGCGAGACTGCGAGGGGCGCCTCTCGATTCTGACTCCATATTTCTCCTCCACATTCCCACAGACATCCTGATCCCCAATCCCTTCAGCCATTTCAATATATTAACTGATTGATCAATCAATGGCCTTAAATTGGGAATTATAAGCTCTGTATTCCGACCCAATTCCTTTCATATTCTCCCATGGAATCAACGAACCAACCCGATTTCTGGTTTCTGAAAACGCCAACCACTCATTGAAAATGAGAGGAAAAAGAAAGGAAATACACAATCCGTTCCAAAATATGGGCGAATACACGCGATCTCAATGATACGATTTCATTTTTTTTTTTCAGAAAGAATCTTAATGATACGATTTCGCGAGAGTGAGTGTTTAATGAATGTGAAAAAGCATGGACGGTCACTAGGTCAAAGATGGAGCAAGATTTTGTCCGTTACATGAATGTAGCACATCAATTAAGCGGTGTGCACTTTGAGGCTATCCAACGAGAGATATCGCCTCCAATATCCATGGAAACCTAATGTACGTCGGATGCCTTGCACATACTCATCCCATAGTGTGTAGATGTGATATAGTTGTGAATGGTCGGTTAATGTCATTTTCTTAAGTATCTGTAAATTAAATTGAAATCAATGGATTTTTTTCCCATTTTTTCCTTTCTTGAGGGAAGTCAAAGTCACATTTTACATTTTATTAGATATGAAGAGATATTGTTAGGATTAGTAGTTATATAAATTTAGTGGTCGGTAAATATTGAGGTTTATTATTATTTATTTGTTATGGAAATTCAAATTTACATTTTACATTTTATTAGATATTATAAGAGAGGAATAGCATTAGAGAGAGAGGGGAATGAAGAGAGTTATATATAGCATTAGAGAGAGAGAAAGGAATGAAGAAGAGATGGACTTGGAGGGGGGGAGAGTGAGGTAAGAACAAAGACATAGAGAGAGGTACAGATAGAGGGAGTGAAAAGAGAGAGATTAAGAGCGAGGGAGAGAGGAGAGGAGAGAATACATAGATAAGGAGAGGAGGGATAGAGGGAGAGAAAAGGAAGAGAGAGAGGGAGGCATAGAAATGGAAGGGGGAGAGAGAGAAGGATAGAGGGAGGTAGATACTGAGATAATTGGACTATAGAGAAAGATGAGGGGGATAGATAGAGGGAGGTGGGAGAGAAAAGGAGAGAGGGGAAGGAAGAGAAAGAATATTTGAGATAGATAAGGAGAGAGAGAGGGGGGGATAGATCGATCCAACCTAGATATTGTATATGTCTATATAAAAACCATCCTAGTTGCATATTAACCCGAGATCTATCAAGTGTCTAAAGGCATATCTCTTTCACTTTAAAAGAGGTTCACATCTCAAGAGATTTGATCCCTATTGAGGCTTGATAGATATGGGGTTAAGATTGATCTAAGCTCGCAGAAATTAAATTCAAGAAAAAACTTTTGAATTATTATTATTATTAATTGAGTCCAAAGTCATATTTTTTTTGGAACAGGACTTCCAAAATTTTACTATACCCATAGGTGTGTCTATTTCAACGTAGGTCTTCATAGTTCCATGGAATATGCCAAAATATTCATAGTTGTATTTATGGATCAAGGGTTCAGATATATTTCCAACTTAGTTATGCTATTTGAATTAAGTTATCTCATATTTAATTAATTAAATAAAATTCCATATCAACACAGCACTTGAATCTCAAAAAATGATATCTAACATGTCATATTTGGCATGTCTTATTGATAAGCCACGATATTGACCCATAGTATTGTAACAAGAATTATATATAATTTAAGAATTTCTGTGATAAAATAAGGGTGAATCTCAATAGTTAAGAATATTGTTATATTTTTTAAAAATGTATATATGTTTAACTCATACATTAATTCTTTTACAATAAATAAAACTAATAATTTAACATATAACATAGTTAGTATCATGGGTAAGTTTTTTTTATTCTTATGTGCCTATATGTATTTACAAGTCCCACTTTATTTATTTATCAATAATTATTTGGTGGATGGTAGGGATTTGACCTACATAAAATATTTTAGAATCTTCTTAGTGGTATACACAAACTAAATATTGAAATTTATCTCGAAAGTAGTTATTATCTTTTTCTTTTCCTCCTTTTCAATTAAATTGGTTAATTACAAAAATATCATATAAGTTTCATATTGATCTGAAAGGACTGTATTAGTTTTGTTGTGCTAAGTGTCTTTTTAGTTTAAAAACATGTGCATACTTGTCTCATTAGTTTGCTTAAGGATTGAGGTTTTTGTCCATTAAATGTAGATGATTTATAGTGAAATAGAAGCATGAAATAAGCACAAATAACACTAAACGACAGTGTAAAACAGAGAAATAAGTCACCACATGAAATTTACACAGTAGGCTTGATGAAGCAGTTCACCCCTCCTGGGTTACATCTGTTGGTCCAGCTCCCAATGGCATGTCCATCTTTCATTATGATCAAAATTTTGTTATTATATATAGTTAAAAGTCTTTAATGGTTGTTTTCTCTACACCAATGGATCTAAAATGCTCCAATTAGTCAAAAATGACTCTCCATTCACTCAGAATGGGCAAAAATTGAGTCTCCTACTCTTTTTCCTAGTTACACCTAGAAAAACTCCACTAAAAGTGGAGGACTCCACTTAAGTAGAGTTAAATTGGTAAATTTGACCAAGAATAATGCACCCTCAAAAATTCCGCTGAACTAACCATGGCATTAACTGTGTGGTTGGGCGATTGGGCACATGCACCCCAAACCGTGGTCTTCATAATTGTTAGTGGAACTGTCAGAGAAAACCGCGTCGAGTTAACAGTTAATGGTTGCATGTGATAAGGGTTGCAGAAAATTTAACTGGCGGTTGTTGCAATAACTATTGGGTTGTAAAATTTGTGATTGGTTTTAATTCGTTACAATGTGACCAATAACGCGGGGACCGCTAGCGGGTTGGGACCGCGGGCGGTCCCCAACCCCCATACTCCATTACATTCAAACTTAAATAGAACCCACATCCATTGAATATTTAGACTCATCGTGTGGATTAGGTGGCTAGGACATGCGAGTGTTCTGCCAGAGGTCACGGGGTCAAGCCTTGTCGACCTCACCAAAATTTTACTAAGTGGTTCAAGGGCCACGTGGCGGTCTCAGGGCTAGCCACGTGGCACCTTTTTATTGGCCTTCATAAACAACGTACAAACTCATTCGACCAATATAATTGTGCCACATGTCATCCTGGGATTGGTTCTAAGGAAAGAAATATTCCTTAAAATATTCCTTTTTGCAGACTGTGCATCCACCAGGGTTGACTGGGCATCCCAGTCAACCCTGGTCAAACTGTCGCAAAATCTACCTATTTGGCATTTCAATCAGAATGGGATGTATCCCTCTTACGACATCAGTTTTTTGAACCATTCGTGGCAAAAAATCAGGAAGACAAGATCTACGTAACCATCTTAGTTTCAACCAAATCCTGTAACTTTGAATTTTGAGAAAATTTATGAACTCCTGATCACTCCTCCCCATTGGGAAGCTTTTGAACCCCAAATGACTTGATTATCTATTCAGTAGATGATGGTACAAATCCCTCACCTTCGCAACCTCCATCCATTTCACCTTGCTTGGTTTAGTGCCTTTCAGCCCATCTCGAAGGTAGTCAACACTTCCCCTCTTGGATGCTCTTTTCCTCCTGACAAGAATTCTATCTTCCTTGAGCTCATCCAGAAATTATAGCGAGAAATATTCAATAGAATGTAGCTGAACATCACTTCCTAGATCATCGATCAAAGGTGGCTCATATAAACGTAAGTTTTCAACATTAACAACTGAATACATTTGCATATAACAAGGCAAGTCAAGTTGAAATGAATTATTACCAACTTGCTTTATGATCTTGAATGGACCATAGTGAATGGCTTTGAGCTTTTTACCTTCCCCTTGCATCCTTTCTTTACTAATGTGCAACCATACCTCATCTCCCTCTTGAAACTTGTGATCAACTATATGTTTGTCATGCCTCTCTTTGTATTTACTTTGAATTTTCTCAAGTTGTTCTTGAACTTGTTAATGTATAATCTAAATTTTCTCAATGAACTTTCGACCCTTGTCAATGTCACTATGGCCATCAATTGCAACATCCTTCCAAAAGATGAATTCTAATGGTGATTTTTACAAATAACGAAATCATACTTCAAAAGTTTATGTTTGAATTGAAGAGTGTTTTACTCGGTTGTAAGCATGATGAATGTAATGCAGTTGCTCATCCCACAACTTAGGATGTTTTCTTCAATATACTCTCAATAGATGCACAATGGTTCTGTTCACCACCTCGGTTTGTCCATCTATTTGCGGATGAAAATAAATACTCTTTTTCAACTTTGTGTCCATCATACTCCATAGATTTGACCAAAAATTCCCAATGAATCTGGAATCCCTGTCACTAACAGTAGAAGTAGGCAATCCATAATGAACCCAAACATTTTGAAAATAAATTTTAGTAGTTTGTTCAGCAGTAATAGTTTTTTTACATGGCATAAAGCACATTTTACTGAATCTATCCACAACTACATAAAGATAATCATGATGTCTACTTTACATAGGTAGACCTCCAACAAATTCCATGGAGACACTCTCCCATGGCGTTGATGGTACCAGTAGTGGCGTGTACAACTCAAGATTCCTATTACTAGGCATACTTGTTTCCAAATAGAAAAACCTCTTATAAAATGCGACACACTATCTACCATGCGAGGCCAATAGTAAGACCTATGTAGATGCGCCACTATTTTTCTTACCCCAAAGTGTCCAGCAATAAGAGATAAATGAGCTTCTCTCATGACACTTAGCCTCTCTCCTTGTGGTATAAACAACTTTTCCAAATGAAACAACAAATTGTTATGCATGTGATAATCTTTTTCTTCAACTTGATTCCCTTCACTCAAACTAGCATACACATCTTGAAAATCAATGTCATGTGCATATTGTTCTATGTAACTCTCATGTACAATAGAATCATTTTTGAGTAAAGTAGATGCACTTATGATTGGTATTGAAAGCATATCAACAACTTTATTGAAAATACAGTTATTTTACCTTATAGCCAAGTCAAACTGTTGAATAAATCCCATGCACCTGAAATGTCTTGATTGTTGCAATTCCTTTTGCGACTCCAAGTACTGTAATGGTTGGTGATCGCTATGTAAAATAGTCTCCTTATCCATCAAGTAATGTTTACTTCTTGACACATTGTACCAACGCATATAGTTCTTTTTCATATGTAGGATAATTTTTCATAGCACCATTAAATGTTTCAAAATGAAAAGTGATAGGCTTACCATGTTGCAAAAGTACTATGCCTATGGCATAATAACTAGCATCAGTTTGTATCTCGAATGGCTATCTCAAATTTTGTAATGCAAGGACTAGAGTTGAACTGATCTTGTCTTTTAAAGCTTCAAAAGATTTTTGTTATTTTCCTCCCCATTGGAAGCCTTTCTTCACACTTTTCACTACATCCATAGGAGCTAGGATGGAAGAAAAGTTAGCAATAAACTTTCTCCAATATTGAGTTGCACCTAAGAAACTTCTTACCACGGTTACTATTTTGGGTGTGGTCCAATTCAGAATGGATTCTAATTTATAAGGATCAATTATCAACTCTCCTCCTCCTACAATATGTCCCAAATAGACCAAAGAATTCTTTCCAAACTCACACTTTGACATCTTAAGAAACAATTTCTCTTTCTTCAAAATATCAAGCACTATATTCACATGCAAGACATGATCTTCTCTTGTTTTGATGAAAATCAATATGTCATTTAATTACACATGCGTCTTATGATTCCTTTTTCCAACATCTCTTTGATTTTCCTCTTTATTTCAACATTCTTCATTATCAACATGCGATGCATATCGATGTTTGGAAGAGGACAATATTGTTGCAACTGAATCTCATGTTGAATCTCTCTTTTTGGAGGAAATACTGTGGGCTCCTGAAACATCTCATGATGTGCATCAACCACATCATATAAATCTGATTTCAACTTAGTATCACACCCCTCAAATTATTCATGATTAACATCATCTTTAGGCTTAATAAGAAGAAGAACAAAATTCTTACTTGAATTTACAAGCCTCTTTACCTATCTAGCATTTACCATAGCAATGTTTGTCTTCTTGCTCTTATAATGTACTCCTTGCCATATTTTAATAAATGATATTTGTTCTCATGGTGATGGAAGATAGCTTTCCTATCATACAAGTAAGCACTCCCCAACACAATACTAGTGATTTCAAGAGGAACCACATCTAATTCAACTGTGTTAATAAAATTTGGAGTGATTGCAAACCTCAATATACATTTCTTTGAAACCTGTAAATTTGCATCCTTACAAATCTGAAACCTAATGGATATGGTTTTGGATGTGGTATGGTCTCAAGGTTAATTTTCTTGACCAATTATTTAGAGATTAAGTTTTCTTGTGACCCACTATCAAACAATGTGTCAATATTGGTATGCTTGGATATGACCCTCACATGAAATAGTTCAATATTGGTATGCTTGGATGTAATTTCCAACGACGAGTTTCATCATGGCCTTCTTTTGAACAATGTTTACAAACCAATTTTTCTCCCTCTTTCTTAACAGTTGCATTGTTTTTTTTTTATATATATTTTGAGGTCTTTTCATTGGCTTTACCCTTAAAAGGTTTCTTTCTACTTGCTTCTGAAATGTTCTTCCCTCTAGCTTCTAGATGTGCGGCATGAACACATACTTCATCTAGACTGGTGGGGTTAAACATGAGAATAGTATTTTTTAGGTAGCTATGTAATCCTCCTATGTACTTGAGCAAAGTATCTTGGCTCTGCAAATCTACCCCTAATAAGAGAACTTTTCTCCTAAATTCTTGGGTGTATTCTTGCACATTTTGTTCCTTTAACTGTCTAAATATTTTTTAGTTCATTATGGATTTCTACATATGATCTAATGGATAAAAATTTTGTTTTATTGCCATAATGAAATTTGACCATGATAGAATAATCTTACCATGTTTCTTGATCTCCTCCTTTGTCTTGGCTTCCCACTAAACAAGTGTTGCACCTTCCATTCTCATTGAAGCTAATTGGATTTTGGTATCATCATCTTGAAGGTTCTAGATTCTCAAATAGACCTCCAATTTCCTAATCCAATTATCAAGCTTATATGCATTGGCTTCACCATTAAACATTGGAAATTAAAACTTAACATCAAGTTTTAACAAAGGACTTTTACCAGTGTTCTTTGACTTGTGTGGCTGATGTACTGAAGTAAAAGTAGAGGATGATGACGATGATGAAGATGAGGGTGAGGATGGTGGCTCTCCATTTCCTCCATTTCCCTTCTTAGACTTGTTTTCATCATGGTGACCTCCTAAATATCCTTGTCATTCCTTGTGAGGTTTAGATCCTTCTCCTTCTAGTCTCTAATTTCATTTTTGATAAAGAATTCTAACCATCTCAGTTATGTCAAGTAATTATTTCCTGGACACTCTTTCTTCCTCTTTGGGATCAACTTCTTCATGGATTTCTCCTTCCACTTGAGGCATGTTTCATGTAGCTTCTGCTTCTTTAAGAGGTGAACTAGGTGGTGGAGATTTTGGAAACCTTGCGCTCCTTTCTTTTGGCTCTTCTTGAGACTCTTCTTCTCCCACCAATTTTACTTCTCCTCTCTTTAGCTTGAGCCTTGTAAGCATCTAAAACTTACAAACAATTAAACAATTCTTTTCACTAAACAACACCAGAGAATAAAAATCTAGCTCTGATACCAACCTAATCTGAAAGGATTTTATTATTTTTTCTGTGCTAAGTGTCTTTTCAGTTTAAATACATGTGCACACTGCATACTTGTCTCATTAGTTTGCTTAAGGATTGAGGTTTTTGTCCATGAAATGTAGATGATTTTTAGTGAAATAGAAGCATGAAATAAGCACACATAACATTAAAAAATAGTGTAAAACAGGGAAATAAGTCACCACATGAAATTTACACAGTAGGCATGACGAATCAGTTCACCCCTCCTGGGCTACATCTATTGGTCCAACTCCCAATGGCATGTCCATCTTTCATTATGCTAAAAAAATTTCTATTGCATGTAGTTACAAGCCTCTAATGGTCATTTTCTCTACACCAATGGCTCTAGAATGCTCCAATTAGTCAAAAATGACTCTTCATTCACTTAGAATGGGCGAAAATTGAGTCTCCTACTCTTTTTCCTAGTTACACCTAGAAAAACTCCACTAAAAGTGGAGGACTCCACTTAACTATAGTTAAATTGATAAATTCCGCCAAGAATAATGTGCCCTCCAAAATTTCTCCGAACTAACTGTGGCATTAATTGTGCAGTTGGGCGGTTGGGCACATGCACCCCAAACCACGTTCTTCATAATTGTTAGCGGAACCGTCAGGGAAAACCATGCCGAGTTAACAGTTAAAGGCTACATGTGACAAGGGTTGCAGATGGTTTGACTAGCGGTTGCTGCAATAACTATTGGGTTGTAACATTTGTGGTTGGTGTTAATTTGTAGCAATGTGACCAATAACACAGGGACCGCTGGTGGGTTGGTACTGTCGGTGGTCCCCAACCCCCACACTCCATTACATTGAAACTTAAATAGAATATGCGTCCACTGAATGTTAAGAATCGTCGTGTGGCTCGGGTGGTTCGGACGTATGCATTTTCTACCAGAGGTCGCGGGGTCGAGCCCTCTGGACCTCACCAAAATTTTAGTATGTGGTTCAAGGGCTGCATGGTAGCCTCAGGGCTAGCCACGTGGCACCTTCTAATTGGCCTTCATAAACAATGTACAAACTCATTCGACCAATAGAATTGTGCCACTTTTCATCCTGGGATTGGTTATGAGGAAAGGAATGTTCCTCAAAATATTCCCTTTTGCTGACTGGGCATCCTAGTCAACCCTGGTCAAACTGTCGCAAAATTTACTTATTTGGCATTTCGACCAGAACGTGATATCTCCCTCATACGACATCAGGTTTTTGAACCATTCGTGGTGCTGAAATCAGGAAGATGAGATATACACAACCATCCTAATTTCAACCCAATCCTGTAACTTTGAAGTTTGAGAAAAATTTATGAACTCTTGATCATATATGAAGTGAGTTATGCTTTTTTTGACATGTGGTATTAATAAGCCATGGTATTCACGAATGGTATTCTAACAAATCATGTTTATATATTAAGATTCTTGATGGTAAGGATAGGGTAAATCTTCATGGTGTAAATATTGTTCCTTGTTTTTCTAAACGTATATATGTTTAACTTAAATATTAATTCTCTTAAATAACCCTAACCCTAGACAAATATGGGGCTATGTTAAATATTGGACTACTAGGAGGAGAAAGGGTTCCATTATATAGCATTATACTTGTTTCTTAGTTGAGCAGAGCACCTAGGAATGGGATTTAGGATTTGAGACCATAGCTGAGGAGGAAGTGGATTTTGTAGTAGCCATTAATAGGAATATTCATAGTGAGTACCCCTTTTTTTTATGTTTGTGTTTTTATAATTGAAGAAAAAAGGGTAGGGCATAAGAATCACCTTCTATTTTGGTTTTGTCATGTTTTAGGTTTCCTGGGATAAATCTAGTGTTCGTTTGTATGGATGGTGTTTTCTTTTGCTCATTTCTTTCATCTTCAATTTTGGTTATTTTATAAATTTGTACAATAAGCTAATTTTAACTGGGGACTAAGGAAATAAATTGCATAATCTAATATTCTATAATACTATAAGATCTATTTTTTTGAAATTTTCCATTGGAATATCCATGGAAAATTATAAATCAATTGTATTTACAAATAATTTTTTTGAGTTAAAAATACAGGAACAATAGAGGATATCAAACCACAAAAATTACATTTAGTCCCTCACTAGTTCATTAGCAATGTTTGGATCAATGGTTGTAAAAGAGGACATTGTTATGATACTTCATGGGAGATTTTCCGAATCCCATTTTGAGTAGCATTGATCACTTAATTTAATTTGGACTTGAATATAGAAGTAACAACACTACTTCGAGAAGAAATCAAAAGGAATGTTATGAGGTTAAATGATGCCAACTCCTATAGCCATGTTTCTAATAGGCTATAAAAGAAAGGTGAAGAACAAGAATGAAGACAAATTTCTACCCTAAATTCTCAAATTCTCTAAGAGTGTTAAATAGAAAAAAGAGGATTTAAAAAAGGAAAAGTGCTCTCATTGTTGGGCCCCAAGGCATTTTAAGACAATGCAAAAATTAGTTAGTATGGATAGATAAGGTAAATAAAGGAAGTTAGTTGAGCTAATGGAACTTCAAGGGATGACCAAGGACAATTATTTCAATCACTACATCCACAAATACGACATTCCAAAGCGTTGGTACTTAGAATCAAGAGAAACTCAACCTATAACAATAAAACACAAGTATTTTTATGTCATATAAATAAGTAACCAAAGTACAACTATTGATATTCAAGATGATAACAAGCTTGATATTATAGGTATTGGAAACATATACAAAGATGTCATGATGATGCACATAACAAAATCCAAGATGTTCAGTGTAATGTTGGTTTAGCAAAATGAATTTCTTAGTCAGTACAATTATTTATGTTGTGATAATCCCTATAAGCCCAATTTTAACCCTAATACCCCTCATTAAGAGCTACATATCAAGTTATTACATTTTTATTGCTATATTTTTATGTCGACTAGAACCTTTCATTGTACCATTTCATATAATTATATAATTTGTCTCCAATTGATACACACACATAAACATTCACACTAAGGAGGCCTAGTCTTAGGATCATAAAATCTTGTCTTAAATTGTATTCATTATAAAAGGAGGTTTTCCCCCTCAAAGTGAGCCATAATGATTGGATTTCTATCATTTTGTAAGGAGCAAGGCTCATGACTTTTGGTATCAATGATATGACCCTAGGTTTTTGCTGCTTCGAATGTGTTATCATGAAATTTTCACTATAAGCGTTACTTGGGGACATTTTAGACTACGGAATTTTTATTAGATGAAGAAACATTTTCAAATTACATGTCGTAAAAATTTAGATTCTAGTTGGCTAAAATTTTAAAGATATAGTTTGTGGAAGTTAGGGTTTGTCAATGTCCTTGAAATCAATGTCAAATGATGGATCTTGGAATTTTTACTAAATTATTTTTCTAGGAAAATTTTGTTTATGATTTCATATCATATTGGGAAAACATCTTGATTTATGTCTAATGAAAAAATGATATCATATTTCAATGTACTTACAAAGATATACCCTATGGAGGTTAATAATCTTGAATTGCCCCAAAAGCAGTTTCAAATGAATCAAAATGGAATTTTCACTCTTACAATTTTTTAGGGATTATTTCAAATTGTGAAATTTACAAATAAATATGAAGACATACCAAATCACCTAAGGTAAAAATTTCATAATTAGGTTTGAAAAATTGGACACATTGTACACTATACAAGATTTCTCTTGGGAAGAGGCTAAATTCAACAATTTTTGGGAATGTTTCCATAACTTTCACTTGGCACATCAAATTTTGGTTAAACCCGTGGAATTGCAAACAATACATATCAAAGTACTGTAAGATTAAATTTTAAATTGAAAAGGGTCCAATTTCATAGATATATTAAGACAAAAGCTAACCATCCAAATAGTCTACAAATTAGGTTTCTAAAAGGCACATAACTTGCAATTGGAATAAATTTTGATTAGAAGATATATTTTTGGTGATTCCAAGTTTGTGTTGGGAATAAAAATTGTTGTTAGACCAAAACCCACAAGTGTTATTCAACGATTACATCGCCAGAGATAAGGATCCACGAGAGGCAGTTAGTCCATGCCATGAAACACATGGAGCGTTGGTTTATCCAGTGCTCAATAACATCCCCCCCAATGCGAGCTATTTGTGTATCAAACTCATGACCTACGCTCTTATACCAGTTGTTGGTAATCATGATTACCATTAGACCAAAACCCACAGGTGTTAGTGAATGATTTCATCGGAAAAGATAAGGATCCACGGTCAGTCCATGTCATGAAACACACGAGGAGTGTTGGTTTATCCAATGTCCAACAGTTTGTGTTAAATATGAAAAGTATGAATATTATTGTTTAATCATAAGGATACTAAGGGTGCTTATAATGTTACTAAATTTACATAAAACTCATCCATGACTCGTGAAGAAATAAAATATATATAGTACCAAGTATCTAATATGGAAGGTTACTTTTCACACATGGAACACATAATGAAGGAAAACAAGAAAAAAATGTAAAATGTAAGGAATAAATACAAGATTACATAAATAAAAATAAGGAATAAATATAAAAATCCATGAATTCCATGGAAAATATTCTCCTGGAGAGCCTTCCTAAGAGGGATATTAAAATCCAAGTAAAACACGAAAATAAGGAGAATTTTTTTTAGAACTCAATCACTTATGGGGAGTATTTTATCATATTTGGAGAGAAAAAATAATGAATCATAATAATAATTTTTCACTTTAACATCTGCATCATCAAGGCTTCAATTCAACACCAAAGAACTAGTACATTTATAACATCAATATGAGGATGTTTTATGGTATCAATCCTATAACATGGATATTATAGATGAGTTATATATTGATATACAATATTGATCCTATAACAAGAATATTCTAGTGAGAAATATGTTGATATACACCAAGTGACAACCTTATAGAAGGTAAATAGGACCTCCATGTATTTAGAACAATTTGAATTTGTATGGTATCAATGGATTTGTGAAAGGAAAAAGGATCCTATTATATATTTTTCCATTTTTAAAAAATAATTAATAGAACATTGTGGGGATATTAAGAGTAATGCAACCTTTAGTCAAACAGTAAATCTCTGAGAAAATATTCCAATTATGAAACACATTCAACAATTCCAAAAAATGAGTCTCAGGAAAAGAACATTTCATAGGATAATTTTTTAGACCTCTTTATGGGCATTTTAAAAAAATAATCTAACATGAGGGTCAACTCTTAATTGAACTCAAGTCCCTAGAGCATGCTTTCATTCTAGAAAAGAAAGTTTAAATTACAAATATGACTAGTAGAATTTACTTGGTTACTAATAAATATAGAGAACATTGTGTTCCCTCCCCTCAATAGACAAGGTTGACACCTCAACAAAGGGACTATGCTTAAAATATTATAACAAGTAGAGTAAGAGGCATGAATGTAGTTAGAAGAAATTATTTTACATAGATTGTGAAGATGAGAAAGATCAAGAATTGGAACCATCATAAGATCTAGAACTAGAATATACTACTCCAAAAATAATTTGTCATGCATTAGTTGGAATCAATACTCCAAAAACCCTCAAGATATAAGGATATGTCAAAAAGATAAAGGTAAAAATGTTGATTGATTCATTTAATAACCAAAAATTCATCAATTACCAATTGGAAATACATATGAATTAGTGTATATGTTCAACACCATAATTTCAAGTAATGTTTGGAGATGGAGGTCCCATAAATTGTTCAAGTAAGTTCCATGGTATTAAGCTGAATATAAAGCAGTGTTTATTGGTTATCACATGATTGCAATTTAAATGGGTGGTGTTGATGTTGTATTAGGGGTCTAATGTCTACAATCATAGGAGAAATGACCCTTAGTTTTCAAGATCTTTTCATGAGATTTTCCTTAGAAGGAAAGGAAAATGAGCTTAGAGGTATCCAAGGGAAACCTTCTAAAGTGATAAGCTCTAATAGCATGAAACAATTACAAAAAAAGGGAAAGCATGGTCTAATTTCACAATTATGTTTATTATATTTTCAAATATCAATATCCTCTACTATAGTGGATCTCCAAAGGTTATCAAAAATTATTACAAGTTATTTGGAGAGATGTTTAACGGTTTTCCACCTACTCGAGATATGGTTATACAATCATTTGAAACTTGGAAGTTTAACATCTAGCATTAGGTTTTATTACACCTTAAGGCATTCTTATTTGAAAAAAAATCCCCTATCTGCCAATGTGTCCATGTTTGAGCCATTGGATCAAATGTTAGACGATTGAAACATTTTAGGCCATTAGATCCACAAGTTTTAAGTCTAAATGATGTTATTAATTTTTTTTTAGGTTTAAATAAAATTTATAACATAAAATTAAACTCCACACAAACCAATTAATTTAAAATAAATGGATAAAAAACACTATAAAAAGGGAAAATAACTATTGGTCAAAATCCAATAAAAAATAAAAATAGTGAAATAAAATAATAATAAACTCTAAAAACAGCCCATGGTATTGACCCATGGTATTCATGTGGAATGTAGTTTATTTAAAGGGGGAAACTAAGATAAGTATTTAGGTTTTGGTGGCTTTTAAGTTAAAATGATATTAAAATTTTGTTAGATTTAAATAAAATTTATATCACAAAATTAAACTCCACACAAACCAATTAATTTAAATTGCATGGATAAAAAACACCATAATAAAGGAAAATAACTATTTTTGTATTTAAATATTACATTTTTGTGTCACAATGCTCTCCAACAAATTATGATAGAAATGTTGTTATGCCATGTTTAACATTTTGACTATGTCAAATTACACAAAAATAAAAATAAAAGTAAATTAATGTCACAAGTTGTCATTCACACAGTGATGTATTGATATTCTCAGTTGAAATGGATCCTATTAGATGTACAGTGATGGATTGACATTCTTAGTTGAAATGGATCATATTAAATGCATTAACAATTTCTAACAATAACCTCTCTATTTACTCTCGAGTTTTTGAGACCCAAAATCAAAGAAAATGGCTACGGATTTCACAAATTTTTAGTTTATAAATTGATCCACAATTAAAGAAAATGGCTAGCGATGTTAGAAGTTATCATTGACGTAGTGATGTATTGAAGTTCTCAGTTGAAATGGTGGCCAGGGACACAAAAAAATTGAAAATAGATACCTGTTATGGCATCCATATTGTCTACAAACCATCCAAAATTTCCATCTTATACAACAATTTCTAACAATAACCGCTCAATTTACTCTCCAATTTTTTAAAACCCCACCCATGCTGGGGAGATCAGAGTGTAAAATTAAATTTTCCTATGGTTGTTTTTAAAGGGTTCATAAACAAAAGAGATAATGAGAAAGTCAATCTTGTGATATAATAATTGATTTTTAAATCATTGTGACAAACAAAACATCACATTAGCTCACATAATATATCTAATGCTATAAGGATTTAAATTGATACCAAAGTTTTGAATCATGATAACTAGGTGAAAACCAAAACTAACTTGTAGCCACAAGCAAAAAATCACAACAACTCATAGAGTATATACAAGGTTGCAATGAATCGCATAGATAGTGATGGACCTCATGGGAATTTTAGTGCACATAAAACACCACCCTAAAAATTCTATACTCTTGATCAATTTAGAATAACCTAAGATCTCTAGATTGGATGTCGAGGTGGGTGGTACAATAATTGAGGATGCTTCTTAAAGGGTAAGGAAATTTAGATACTCTATCCTTCCACCAAAGCTATAAAAAGTGAGACTTGTAGATTATAGTTTTAATAAATTGACACTATGTGATTAAGAATAAGTTGAAAACATAAGTAATAAGAGGAATGTACATGAGGGCCATGGTAATTAATGTTATTCTTTGTACTTCTTTTATTTAGAATAGTAATTTGTATTTGTATTTTTTTAAATGAATACTGTTAAATGTGTAATTAAGTAAAATGTATTAAATTGATATTCTAATTTTTAAGATATTTATTTCAGAAATTAAAAGTATGGTGAGTTTTATTTTATTAACCTTTACTCTAGATGTGCAGAGAATGAATATATCTCAAGTCCCAAAAATGATTTTTATTTCTCTTATTATTCTAGCTTGCAGTGGTTGTTGCATATAGGAACATTTAGATATAATAAGAAAAATGTGATACTCTATTGTAATTTTCTCTACAAATGTGATGGCAAGTGTTCCCTAAATGTTGACAATTTCATGGTTAATGTAGTATAAGGTACATGAAAATTTACATTCTTGTATACAATATCAAGAAATCTATGCCCAATATCCAACACTATAGAGCAAGACATGTTTACCAATCCAACAGTTGCTTCCAAATCTCTTTCAGTGCTAGAGTTTTTTTCTCAATAAAATTGTTTGTTCTGATCTTGATGAAAGCCATTGTTGTTGCATATAGGAGCATTTAACTCTGATAAGAAAAGTGTGATAATGTGTTATAATTTTATCTACAAATGTGTTGGATTTTTTTTCTCAAGAAACTTGCTTTTACTGCTCTTGAGTGATGACATCCATAGTTGTTTCATATAGGAGCATTTAGCTTTGATAAGAAAAGTGTGATACTGTGTTATAATTTTATCTACAAATGTGTTGGAGTTTTTTTCACAATAAACTTGTTTTTACCGCTCTTAAGTGATGAAATCCATCATGCATATAGGAGCATTTATCTCTCATAAGAATAGTGTGACACTGTGTTATAATTTTCTCTACAAATGTGATCGAAAACCTGCCATGAATTTTGGCAATTTCATTGTTAATGTAATATAAGCTAAATAAAAATTCATTTCTTCTACACAAGGTTAAGAAATCTATGTTGAGTAGCCAACACTAGAGAACAAGACATGTTTGCTAATTCCATAAATGCTGTCGAATCTCTCTCGGCATTGGATTTATTTTCTCAGTAGCCTTATTTTTACTTCTCTTGAAGTGATGAAAGCCACCTCTCTATACCTTTTTTGCTATCTTTACAAATAACAAAAGAAACCAAATTCATATCAGCGACACTGAGAAAACAAGAACATGGTAGACACTAGGGAGATCACTGATTTTTTGAATATTTTCAAACATAATAAAAAAATAATACATAGGTGACTCAATAGGAAGTGGTAAAGATTAAATATGGAGGAGCTACACCAAAATACCTTTGATATTGAAGGTAGAAAATCATGATCTATTTCTTCATTCATGAGGCATTCATCTTGGCATGATCAGACAAGGTCTTTAAATTAATTTTGACAGAGGCCTCATGATTTGTAAGGTTCAAGGAAGCAATATTGCAATAACATTTCACTATAACATGGTCCTTGCCATTTCTTGATATAATTATTTGTTATTAAAAATTATTTATTTAATGTATTCAAATAAATTAATTTTTTTATTTTAAATTAAATTAAAACACACACACGCACATATATTCTCTTTAGCTATATCTTATGAGTTAAGTATGTTTTCAATCAAGAAGAGGCTTCAGATTTTAAGAACTATATCTTAGATCTGAGCACATGATTCTATTAAAATTTATGAAACAAATTCAATTTTTACAACTTGTATGTTTTAATAGAAACAAATTCATTTTTTACAACTTGTATGTTTAAATATGTGATTTTGGAAGTGATGATGACTTCTTTAGACACTTGATTGGTATTGTGAAAGAAATTTGAGTATATCATTAAGGACTATGAATAATTCGTGTAAAAGTTGCATTACTTATAATAGAATTTAATATTGTTTCTTGCTGATACATTATACCTATTCCATGAAAAACTATAACCATGTTTGCAATGATATATCCTAATCATTTCAGTTTTATGTTGATGCCAACAAGCATGAAGATGTTTCTAATTTTCAATGAAGTAGTCTTCAAAAGTTCCTAGCTCTATTTTAATTACATAAATGCATTGAAAACAATTTGATAGTATTTACTTTAGTTGTTTTATTTGGACGTGTTGCAAGCTGACATATTGTGCCAAGAAGTTTGCTATATCTTATCAATTTCGTATTTTTTCAATCAAGAAGAGGCTTCGGTGTTTAAGAACTGTATCTTTCTGGTTGATAACTCTTATCATCAATATCTTTGAAACCTCCATGACGTGCGTCCATGGAAGTAAAATTGGCCAATCATTCCTTCACGATGGCTTCTTCTCTGCAACATCTTATTTATTTTAAGCTACTCTTTCCTATTCTATTGCCTTAAGGCGTTTCTTTTGCAACATGTGGTGTAATTGCTAGTATGTATCCATGTGCACATAAGAGTGAGCTTTAGTGTATGGTTCAAGAAATGTTAGAGGATGACATCATTTAATATAGCTAAAGTGATTTCTCTTCACTAGTGGTTATGTTTATAAAAAAGGATGGTTCATGGTGTATATTTCTATATTATAGAAAACTCAACAAAATAAAAATTAAATATAAGCTTCATATTATTCTCATAAATGAATTATTAGATGAATTGCATGAAGAAATTTTCTTTAATATGTTGGATCTCTGTTCTAGATATCATCAAATTAGAATGAGGCAAGAATACATTCTGAAAACAAACTTTAGAATACATGAAGTCATTATTGAGTGTTTAGTTGTCATTTGGAGTTACGAATGCACCTTATACATTTCAAATCTTGATGAATTATATTTTTAAACCCTCCCTTAGAAAAATAGTGTTCATATTGTTTGATAACATACGAATTTATAACAAATCTTGGGAAAAGATTGTATGCCATGTTGATAGGGTCTTAACACTACTGGAAGAGAAAAAACCATATGCAAATCCTTCTAAGTGTGCCTTTGAGGTTTAATAAGTGGAATATCTGGGTCATATTCTATCCCATGAAGGTGTCAAAGTGAATGCTAACAAAATCAAACCTTTGACAAAATTGCCAATTCCCAAGACCTTGAAGAAACTCAAAGGGTTCTTAGGTTCAATGAGATATTACCACAAGTTTTTTAATAATTATGGTCAAATAATCATGCACCTCTAATGAAATTATTGAAAATCAAACATTTTCTTGGACTAAAGAAGCTGGAGTCAAAGTTGTTGAAAAAATTAAATGGAATATGTGTACAACTCTTGTCTGTCCACGCATAACTTCACAACAACCTTCATTATGGAGTGTGAACCCTTGGTTCATAGAATTGGTGAAGTGTAAATGCAATAAGGAAGGTTCTTTTCCTTTAAAAATAGTAAAGTAAAAGGAAAGAACTTAATCATACCCTTGTATGAAAAAAGAAATGTTGGTCATACTACATGCAGTTAAGAAATGACATCCATATCTAATAGGAAGTCACTTAGGTCATGATATTTTAAAGTAATTCCTAGAACATACAATTTATTTTCAACATAAAGAAAATAGGGTTACAGATATTCTTGGTTATGACTTTAAAAGTATCTTCAAAAATGGAAAACAAAATATTATGGAAAATACACTCTCAAGCAGAGAGGAAAACATAGAGGATTTACTATGTGCTATTTCCATTCCACACTCTGATTGGGTGGAATATGCAAGGATATAATGGAAGCAAGGTGAGAAGTTGTGCAAAATAATTCAATAACTATAGGAGAATCCTAATTCAATAAAAAAAAATATGTGGAAGAATTATTTTATGTGGTATCAATATCGTTTATACTTATGTAAGAATTACGAACTCAAAGAGAAGGTACTTTTGGAATTACACACTTTCCTTGTAGGAAGACATTTAAGGTTTCTGAAAACATACCATAGAATCAAGCAATATTTTTTTAGGAAGGCCTAAATCCACAGGTGTAAAGTTTTTTGTCTAAATGTGTGGCATGCCAACATAATAATAGAGAGACAATCAATACCCGCAGACTTTTAAAACCATTATCCATGTGAAGTGATCATTGGAAATGCGTTCCAATGGATTTTATTACATGTTTACCTATATTAGACTCCTTCTCATCCTTTCAAAGAAAATATATTGTTAGAACCCTTCATGGAAATAATCCAAAAACTACATGGATTACAAACGATTATTGTAAGTGACACATGTCCATTTTTCACTAGAAAAATTTGGACCAAATTATTTTCTTGTTTTGGTACTTAATTAGCTCAAAAATCATGTTACAATACTCAATTAGATGGGATAAAATGACATTATGAATACATTTTTAGGAGGATATATATACATTTCTTGGCATCTAATAAATATACAAAATGTGTTAAGTGGTTTCGCTTAGAAGAGTGGTGGTACAACACATCCTTCCATACTTCATAAAAAAGCTCCCCATTTATGTAAATATATGGATATCATCCTCCATCCATCACATTACCCTTGAAATGGAATATAAAGGATCAATCAATGGAACACCACATAGTGCACTAATAAGAGGTTTTCAAATTATCAAAGGACAACTTGGCTATAGAAACAAATAGGATAAAATAACATGCATACCTACATCGTAGTGAAAAGGAATTTGAAGTAAGGGATTGGGTATTTGTGAGACTACAACCATATAAATAAATTCCCTCAAGAAAAAAAAAAATGACACTAAATTAGTACCAAGGAATTATGGCCCCTATAAGGTGTTGTAGAGGATTTAAATTATGGTTAACAAATTGGATTTTCCTCCATATTCATGTGCACATCCAATTTTCTACAATTATTTCTTAAAGAAGGTAATTCATGATAATATCGCAGTCTAAACTATTTTACCAGAGATTAATGAAGAAGGGAAAATCTAGTAGAACTAGAAACAATTCTAGAAACAATGATTAATTAGTTGAGAAATTAGGGAATTTTTTAGTACCTCATCAAATGGAAGAACCCATGAGGGGAAGAGACAACATGGGAATATGAGTTATTCATATAGGAACACTTGTAGCTCATCAAGTGTTGAGAAAAAATATTGTTTGAAGGGGAGGGGAATGTTAAGTCTTCTATAAGCTCCATGTTGACCCTAAAACCCCTTTTTAATCCCTATATATTGAGTTATTACATTTCTATTGTTATATTGTCATGTCAGCTAGAACCTTCCATTATACCATTTCATTATAATTGTACCATTTGTATCACACACACACACACACACACTAAGGAGACCTAGTCTTAGAATCATCAAATCTTTTCTTATACAATTTACTCATTGTGAAAAGAGGTTTCCCCCTTGAAGTGTACTATAACGATTGAATTATTATCGTTTTAAGGTGTAGGGCTGATAACATGTTGGAATATTAATACAGTTTGTTGGAAATATCTATGTTGTAAACTTGAGAAACATAGTGACTATTGCAAAAGTAATTAACAATACAAATATTTACAATTATGTGCTACAATACCCAAAGTAGTGTTGGAAATAAAAAATAAAGAAATATTAGATTTATTTCTTTGGCATCACAAATTTGGGCATGCAAATACACATTCACTTGAAGTATTAAAAGAGAGTAATTTGTAGAATATTTGAATATAATCTCACAATGGGGTTGGGAGTATGAGAAGCTTATTGTTTAGGTAAGCACCATATATTTATTTTCACAAAGAATGGAGCAACAAGAGCAAAGGAGAAAAAGGAGGTCATACTTTTAGAGATTTGTGGTCTAGTGCAATGACACACAAAGGGGAAAGGTACCCTATTGTTTTTATTAACAATATTTTTGAAATGGAATTTGTTTTTTCTTTAAAAGTTAATCATAATAATTGGAAATGTTTAAATTTTCAAATCATTTGGTGAGAAGTGATCGAGAAAAACCTTTTTAGAGAGATTCTATGTGATAATGGGGGTGAATATTGGTCAAATGCTTTAAAAAAATTGCGAAGGAAGGAATCAAATTAGAGTACATTGTTTCCTATTCACCACACGTTAATGGTGTTGCAAAAATAAGGGATACGGTTCTTGTTTAAATTCATAGATGCTTAGATAAGAGTTTTGGATTCTATAATACTTTTTTTGTTTGAATCAATTCCTAGAGCTATGCATGCACAGAAGAAGTTGTTAATTTCCACATTGCATCAGAAGACACATTTTGAATCATTCCATGGAAGCAAGCAAGTGTTAAGGATTCAAGTTTTTTGTTTTCTTAGAATATGCATATGTACCAAATGAATAATGAAGGATAATGGATCACAAGAACAAGAAATCCATAATGTTTGGATTCAACCTAAATTCAAAGGAATACACAATTTATGATCCTATATCACATGATATGGTAGTAAAAAGAGATGTCATTTTTCACAAAAACTCAGTGGTACACGAATAATAAAATATATAAAGTGTTAAGTATTTAGGAGCAAAGTGTTATGAACTTATATGTGAAGAAAAATCCAAACACTAGGATTTTTCTACAACAAGAACTACAGAATTTGTATGCAATAGCACATAAGAAATGTACAAGGGGGCTTGCAACTTCAAATATCAACAAGAACGTGAAATACTACTTATAGGGCAATGGAATCATGTGCACTATATGTAAAAGTTGATGAAGCCATGAATGTTCAACAAGTACCTGAAATAATTTATATTGGACGATTGCAATAGATGCTAAAAAAAATCATCCTTAGAAAAAATAGATTGGGAGTTCATAAGCTTTCCACCAAGAAGGTGTAATTGGGTGCAAATTATTGTTCAAATAGATTTAAAATATAAGTTTCATAAATCAATAAACCATTACAAGGATTCTTTGGTGACAAAAGAATACACCAATTACATGTTTGGTTGTCATGATACCTTACTTGTAGTCAAGATAGCATTCATCGCAATTTTTTTCACAATTGTAGTAACAAGAAATATACATGCATATTAGTCATATATAAAAACATTTGAAAATGTGTTTTTACAGAATGAAGTTTTCAAGAAAAAACCAAAAGGATACATACAAGAAGGAAATGAGTTGTTCACATGCAAGCTTCTAAAAGACATTATATGGAATAAATCAATGCTTAAAAGCATCGTATGATCATACGAAAGGGTTTCTCCGTAATGAAGGATATATAAGTTCCAATGTTAATTTAAATTTCTACATCAATGATATTGGCTAGCCAACATGCTATCACATGAAAATCGTAATATTGGTGTCCTTTTAACGATGGGCCCACCTCGAGCGAAATTTCACAAATAAACAAAATAACATTTTTAAATGAAGGAAATGGATTAGACATGTTTATTAGGATCAATGATCATATTGGAGTTGATAGAATCAAATTTCAAGCTATAGAAGTATGAAAATTGGTTTTTTTCCATGGAGACCACTTTAAGTAAAATTGTGATTTTGGTGAGATGAATAATTCAATTGCAAAAATGAACTTATATAAGTTTTTGTGATAACTAATTATGTTGGAATTAACAAAATGAATAATTCAATTGCTAAAATGAACTTAAATAATTTTTTGTGATAATCAATTATGTTGGAATTAACAAAATCCAAGTCTAAATTGCAAAAGTATGAAAATGCAATAAAACTTGGTTAAGCCAAACTAATCATACAAACATAATAATGCATATGAGGATAGAGATTTGCCATATATATATTATGAAGGTCATTAAGCAGCAAGGAGTTTATAGAATTCAATTTTAATGAAAAATAAAATATGTATCATTTAAAAAAATATATTAAACTTGGCGTAAGTTACAACAGAAATTTTCATAGAGAAACTCTACTCGCAAATTTGAACTGAGAAATTCTCCCAACGATCTCTTTCATCCTCCTCATGTTGGACCGTGTATATTTTTTTGGGGGGATTTATGGGCATTTTCTCACAAGGAGGAAGGCCTTTCAATAGTAGATGCCAGGTTGGTACTAGCTTCAGCAATTCGACATTTTTGTTGATTTATGGTGTGAAATAAGTGTGTTTACACAGAAAAAATAATGGACCGTCATAGATTTGAGGATAAATTGAATCTAATGGTCATAATTTAAATCAAATTTTTGAAATGGACAAGAGGTTCTAGAATCCTGCAAGTCACTTCGCGGACTAATCTCCTTTATCATCTAAAATTAAATATTAAACACGAGAGATTCCTCCATTATCATCTAAAATTCAATATTAAACATGCAGTACAAGGAAAAGACCCTCTAGTGGAGGTTATAAAGGAGGTTTTTAGTGTTATAAAATTAGCCAAAATTTTCAAAAAAACATCTGCTACAACATCCGTTTATGGTCACGGAGGTTTTGGCGGAGCTTTTAACGAAAATTCAACACAACTAAAAAATCTGGGTGGTCGGAGGTTATTACGGATGCGTTTTTAATCGGTGTGCTACTAAGATGTCAATGAATCAGTGCATGTCATCTACAAGGTGGCCCGGGGAGGTCAAAGGTGCATGCACTGGGTCATCAAGGTATAAAACCACATAGGGTGTGGTGTTGGTGATACAACGCATGCGGTCGTTCTAATTGGTCTTGGGATTTATGCAGTTCCTGTAGGTTGTCTCAATGCACCTGTACATAGACTTATATAAACACACCAGTGTGCAGTATTAGACAAACACACTGATTTTTCTAATTCGTATTGGTATTTTTGCATTGCCCATAGGTCGTAAAAATGCAACGGTGCGTAGTCTCACATAAATGCATCAGTGTGCAGTATCGCACAAACACACCGTGATTTATAATTGGCATTGGTATTTGTGTGGTGCCTATAGGTTGTATAAACACACCATTGTGTTGTGTCATACAAACACACTGGTGTACAGTAACTCACATGTACCGGTGTTCATTTTGTATTTTTTAGAAACATCGACCTGTGACAGTGCAATTATTATGATTTTTTAAAATTCATTATTCATCAAAAGTCGATACATCTTATAAAAATATTCATATTAATTAATTTTTTATTAATGCATTTGAATTTGATGTTTGGATCAATTTGTTATATCATATCTTAAATATTGTCATTTTTTGAAAATTCATTATTCATCAAAAGTCGACACATATATATCTTATAACAATATTCATATGAATTAAATTTTCATTAGTCAATCTGAATGTGATGTTTGGATTAATTTTCTATATCATATCATCAAATTTCACATCTCTTCATTATAATATTTAATCATCCATAAATTTAATCAGTGGTGTTACATTTCACAGTGAAAATGGAGAACGCAATAAAATAAATTAAAACATATATATATATATATATATATATATGTATATGTATATGTATATGTATATGTATATGTATATGTATATATATATATATATATATATATATATATATATATATATATATGAAAAAAACATCCTTTGTCATACAAAATGGGACAGTTATTGGTATCCCTTTATCTTTTAATTGGGACACTATGTCTGTTACATTAAACAAAATGTCTGATTTCACACACAAATATTTCAAAAAATACAATGGCTTGCTTTGATATCCAAACATAGTGATCATCATTCTTCACTTGAAATGCTATCACTGGTAGAGCTACTTCCATGAATTGGGTTATTTTCAAGAATGTTTTGTTCACAGTGTTGATTGTTTTCTTCTTTTTCACCTTCCATCTACAAACATAAAAATACACTGTAATGAGTGTATATACATTGGTGAGAATAATGAAAATTGCAATATTAAATAATATACATCAATGTAAATTAAAAATAAATGGCGTACCATAACTACAATTGACTATACACATTCTTTCAAAACCATGTAGTATGTCATCTTTCAAGATTTCCTATGTTGGCATGGTTCCATACTTTGTTTCTAGCAATTTTTATACCCCATAACAAATCATATATTTAATATAAAAGATTTTTTTGTTCTATTAATTATAGATAGAGCTAAGTAAAACAAGATCGATAGATGCTTACAAATTCCATAACTAGTTTATGATATGCCAACATATACTCACAACCCATATTTAACCCAATCTCAGTCAATTGGTCTGATGCTTCTTCTTTGTATGTTAGCACTTGTTTGAAGACAATCAATGATGATTTTTTTAAAACAACTTAAAAAATACAAAAATGAAATCCAGTTAATTTGTTATAAGAAAGTAACAATTACTTACAAACTTAGATATCAACCCTTTTCTTCCTTGTCGTCCTATTTTATGTGCTCAATGGGTTCCAATTTCTTTTCTTTTCTACAAGAAAATACTTGCAAATTAATATTGAATGCTAAATTGTTTATTTATTGTACCTAATGATCGAAAAATTCAATGATTACATATTACATTTGAAGCACGTTGTTGTTAAGATGGCTCCTCCTACAATGCAATTTTGTCTATTTCTTTGACCATCTCCTTGTACACCTTTTTGGACATTCCTACTAGCATATTTTTGATATCATCTCGTTCATCTTTTGAGTTTTTTCATAATCTTCCTGAAAATATAACATGAAAATAAACTATTTAATTTTATATTGATATATGAAAAGTAAATATAGAAAAGTGATATTTATAAATAATTCTAAACAAACATTTAAAGGAATATTATTTTTTCATTCCTTGTTTTTGGTTGTTGTACGTTTTTTCTATTAAAAGTCCGACATGTCTCATTGACCAATTCTCTGGAAACTCTTCCTGTAGTTTAGATAAAATTTGGTTCTTGGAATCATTGGATTGGTTTTTGTACTGTAAGTGGAAAGAATGTCTATACACTTGTTCCACTAGATCCCTCAAACTTTTGTAAAAGCTTTTCCCCCTTTCATTAACCTCTAGCACCACTGTAGATGAGCTAAGGAGGAATTCATTTTCATTTGCATGTTCTATTTTTTTTCTTAGAACAACATTCATTTTCTGAGTTGTTGGTCCCTGTAGAACATTAAACATATCTGAATTAATAGATTTTTTGACACATGTTATCTAATAATTGTAAGTATATTCTTAACGAAAATTAAAAAAAGAAACTCATATTGGATCAATAGTATTTTTTCATTTAGCTCATTCATCCTTTTGCAATTTTTCCATCAAGATTTTACATTATTCTGGTCCTATATTAGAAATAATCTTATAGAGCTTCATCATTTTGTGGCTCTGCATGATACATAGTAAACAATACATAATAGTTAAACTTACTTAGAGTTCAAAAATAATATTTTTTGTAAAGAATTTACAAAGAACTTTCCTTTTTTGCTTTTCTTGATGTGTTATCAGTATTTTTGTTACTTGATCTCTTGTCATCCATTTATTTATCAATATGAAACATGTACCATATCATTCATTAATTTATTTTATAAATAAATTGTCAACTTTTGAGGTAAAAATAAAATTATCAAGAAACTGGTGCGTCATTCATGGTGTACGCACCGACGTCGGTGCATGGGGGTCTTATATATTTTACAAAGATCTTGGTTTTGGTTTGAAAAATTTTATTCAAAGTTTGGATTTAAGAGCATTTCTTGGAAACAGACTGATTTTGCAAAGAATTTTTTTGGGCTTAAAGAATTTTCTTGGAGGACATTTCTTGGAGGCGGCCGGATTTTGCAAAAAATTGATTTGGACTTAAGAAATTTTCTTGGACGTACATTCAAAGGACATTTCTTGGAGGTATGTAGGTGTTTTGAGTTGAATTAAATCTTTTGAGCTTCGTTTCATTTTTATAAGACATTTTTCTCTCGAATTTTTTAAAGTAATTGTTTTGGATTAGAGTATGTATTTTTTGCAAACAATTTAAAATGAATTTTTTAAAATTAAATCTTTTGTGATGTTTTTTGTAATTGAGTTATTGTCTAATTTTTTGAAGGAAAATTTTTGAACTTCATACCTTATTATCATGGGAAATCGAAGAACTTGTGCGAGAAAATATGATCGAAAAAGAGACCCTGAGGAACGTAGAGAAGAGACGAGACAATCTCGCAAAACAAAGTTAGAAGCCCTCTCAAATATTGAAGAGGAAAATCAACCTCAAGAAGAAATTGAAGCAGGTATGTAAATGTAAATATTATGATCTATTGATATATTTAAAATTTTCCTAATGTAAAATATGAAGTTTAATTTTTATTTGATGAACTAATTTGAAAAATATTTTGTTTAATGTAAACAGATAGAGATATTCCTCAAAACATTGATGATGAGATACAAAATTTTGAAAGAGAAAGTGAAAGAGATATTGAACCAATGATTGAAGATGGTGAAAATATTGAAAGAAATCCAAATAAAGAAATTGAATCATAAGGTATGTACATATATATATATATATATATATATATATATATATATATATTAAACACATGCACGTATTATTGAAATTATAGATATATTTATTAATTTAGTTATTTATTGAATATGTACTATTTTTTCGAATATGTACAGATGAAATCATTGTCGATGATGAAATGTTAGAAAATGTTGACACTCACATATATGGAGATAAAAAACCAGACCATGCTATATGATATTGTGTTAACTGCATTTTTGAGAAGTATTTCTTAAATGAGCGGGTGACAGTTCAGGCTCAAATGTTGAAAGGTCTCCTATCATTAAGGAAATTAAAAGAAGCTACGACACTATTGGGTATTCGAAAATCAACCAAAGATTAAAAAATGAAGGAAGATGTGATAAAAAATATGAGTAGTGCTATAAAGTCAATTAAGAGATCTAGAGAGAAAGATGTTTCAATTGTACGTAGAGGAATACAGATGGCAATGGTTTCATCAAGTACTCAAGAGAATCGTTTGGTAACATCTATGGCACGAGCATTGGGAACCTCGCGAAAAACTTTGCACAAACATCGGAAATTTCAGCTGAAAATAGATGTAAATGATGAACTCGCTTGTTGGAGAGCTATTTGTAGGCAACCATACAAATATAGACTTGGAGAAAATGTTAAAAAAATAATATATGAATATTGGAAGAACAATTCGCGTGTTTCACCAATTGCAAGACATGTGATGCGAAGAAGAATAGCACAAAATCAGTACGAAGAACATGAAAAACATCTCTTGGAAACCACTCAGATAGAGTTATTCAACAAGTTCAAAAAAGAGAATCGTCAAATTCATGTTTCACTCGGTGCTTTTGTTCAACAAAAACCATGGTATGTAAAACCTATCACCGTACGCGACACTTGTTGTTGCCGTTATCATGTGGAATTTGAGTTATATTATGACAAATTCCTTGATTTCGGTAGAACATTATGGAAGGATTCACCTCCTCCTTCCACTATCCATGATTTCATATCTCAAATTCTATATGAAAGAGAAAGCGATGAACTATTTTACAAAAAGAAATGTGTTGGTGGTAAAAAATGCGATGATTGTGGAAATTTGACTAAATTTCAAAACAAATATCATATTGATATAAATTATCAATCATTGTCCAACATGAAAGTGAAATGGAAGAGATATGATTATATTGATACATCGATTCAAGGTGCCAATAGTGATAAAAGAATTGAATTACTAGAAGACGAAATTTTTCTGATAGACGTTTTGAGAAAGTTTGAGGCAGAAATTTACAAATACACCAAGAATTGCCATAGAGCTCGATGGCAAGAATTGCAATTCAAAAAATCTCGTGAATTTTTTCCACCAGGGACCATTTTGTTAGTGATTGATTTTGCAGAAAACTACACATTTGTTCCACAAAAATAAATTCAGAGTGAATACTATCATTCTGACCAAGTCTCCATGCTCGTCCATATTCTATATAGACATGCTGAATAAAATGTCAATCATATAGAAAGCACGAGTGAAAATCGAAATATCATTAAAGAATATCACTTTTATATCAGTGACGATCGTACACATGATACATGTTTTGTACAACATTATTTTGGAAAAATTTATGATTCCTTGAAAAATCATGGAATAACATTCAACGAACATTGGATATGGTCAGACGAATGCACAGGAATTCAAATCTGCACGAGCATTCTTTTGGTTGTGTTGTCTTCATAAGAAAACCTGTATTAAACATTGTTGGAATTTCTTTGAGACTAGCCATGGAAAAGGAGAACATGACGGTGCAGGAGCATGCATGAAACGAGCACTTCGAAGATATCAAATGGACCACTCTGCAAGCCGACTTGTGAACGCTAAAGAAGTTGTTTAATGGTGCATTACTGCTCTAAGCCATGAGACTAACCCATCAAGGGAAGTGCGAAGCTACATTAAATTTAATTTATATTGGAAATCTAATTTTAAACATTGTACATTTATCATGCAATGATTATCTTTTATTGTATTTTGATATCATATTTACAAATTCTTCTTCTAATTTTCCATATAAAGGCTTTTCTGGCATATTGGGATCGAAGACGTAGATAGATCAATTGGAAGTGACATTGAAACAATAAAAGGGACTTGAAAATTGCATTCAATTCAAACAAAGTCGTCCAAAAATGTGTTTTCATTGGATAAAAGAAAATATTCTTTTTTTTGTGATGTTTGCATAGACAACACAAAATTAAATGACGTTTGTGAAAACAAAATGTATGTGAACGATTGGAAACATACAGAGCTAAATACAAAGGGAAAAATGTCCATTGCAATGTTTGAAGAAATGCAATCAAAGGAAACTACAATATCATCTGATGGTGATCGAGTTTCTGATCTTGTTAGAGAAGGTAACATTTGAATTACTTTCTAATGATTTAAATATCTAGAAATAAATTTAAATATGTATAATTTTTTTAAGTTTATTTTATTGTGCAGGAGATGTTTTTGCTGTAATTGCACCTATTGACAATGATGAAAATGTGAAGTACTATTTGATGCGTTGCACTGAACGAAAAATGAAATTATTACAAAACTATAATGATCATGGATTTCAATATGACAGAGGGTCTATTATACTGAAAGGTTATTTTTTCAGACAAACTCATAAAAGTGGAGACTTTGTTTACATTAAAGACTATGAACCTGATTCCATAAGTTGTCAATATAGTCACTTGGTGTGTGCAACACGCATAAAGTTGATAGAAGTTCAATCAAAGAAAAAATCAAAAATTAAGAGATGGAAAATGTCAAAATCCGATCATGAACGGATTATTGAAGATGGAATTCCATTAGAATTTTTTTGAGTGAATTGTCCAACAATTTATTCTCTTTGGATTAAATATGTTTTAGAACTTCCAGTACTCAACTAAAAATTGAGTTGCTTATGTTATTTGTGCAAGTGTTTGCACATGTACAAATTGTTTTGGTAGAAGCACGTGCTCTAGTATCAACTGAAAGTAGCTTTTCTATACATGTGCATTGATGAAAAATGTTATATATATATATGTTATAGAAGGAAATTAATTGTTCTAGTTTTACTATGTGCATTGATGAAAAATTATTTACGTACTCAATATATATGTTCTAGAATGCAATTAAGTGGAACTAGTTTTTCTATGTGCATTGATGAAAAACTAGTTGGATTTTCTGGTAAAAAGTATGGACACAATGTAAATAAATCATCTGCAGTATAGTTTTGTACAAAAATTCCTTTCAGACAAGAGACTCAGAGCACTTCTCTGACTTTTGGTGGGATTTGACCCACATATCTATTCCTGATTGAAAATCTAGTACAAAATTTGTTTGTCCAATGGTCGGATATGTTCAATGTGCATTGATGAAAAATGCTACTTGTATTGGATAGATATGTTCTAGAATGCAATTAATTGTTCCAAGTAGTTTTTCTATGTGCATTGATGAAAAACTAGTTTCATTTTCTGGTAAAAATTTTCCATAATGTAAATAAATCGACAAGGCTACCTATTTGAGTGCATTAACGACATTGACCCAAATTCAACAAACATATATATGTACTAGACTTATATTTCCAATCAAAATTAAAGGGATAATTTGTACATATATCTACTTCTTTAAACTCTTTTTTCAATTAGATCTCAATTGATACATGGTTAGTTGCATTGAAAAGCTATGTTCTTCCTATTGGAAATTTTTTCATTCAAACAAGACTACATGTAGAGATCAAAAACAATCTTAAAATTCCAAATGTACTTCAACCATCCAAAAGGGATTTTTGCAACATTACTTGACATGCCATGCCAATTATAGTGAACAACTATCCAATAGAAACATTTAACATTATATACCACATGTGCCAAATGTAGATTGAAACCATCCAAAACTTTAAAATTTTAAAAACTTTTGATAATATATCGTGCAACATTAAAACATTAAACATTTAAAAAATTAAATATCACATGTGAAATGTAGATTGAAACCATTCAAAACTTGAGTTTAAAAAACTTTTTGATTATATATATCGTGCAACGTTACTTCACCTGCCATGCCAATTATAGTTCAACTAGATCCAATAGAAACATTTAACATTATATACCACATGTGCCAAATGTAGATTGAAACCATCCAAAACTTTAAGTTTTAAAAACCTTTGGATTATATATCGTGCAACATTAAAACATTAAACATTTAAAGTTCATTAAATATCACATGCAAAATGTAGATTGAAACCATCCAAAACTTGAGTTTTAAAAACTTCACATGCCATGCCAATTATAATTCAACTATCCAATAAAAACATTTAACATTAAATATCACATGCGAAATGTAGATTGAAACCATCCAAAACTTTTAACTTTTAATTTAACAAAAAAATATAGATCACAACATTACTTCACATGCCAAATGTACTCCAAGCATCCAAAACTTAAATTTAAAAAACAAAACAAATTATAATGATGTATGTCATTACATAACATGCCAAATGTAGTTCAGATGACAACATTAATTTATAGATGACCACATTACTTCACATTCACATGTCAAAAGTACTAAAACCATCCAAAAATTAAATAAAAAGCAAATTATATTAACAATGTAATAAAATATGTCCAAAAATTGTAGATCTCACAAGTATCAAACTGTATCAAGTTTAACAAATTCTAAGACCATATAAATCTTGAAATCAAATCTACAAATCATGTCCATCAAATAGAGACGGATCTAGCATCTTTCCTATCAGGGTCTCAATCCGCGCCCTATCATGTGAAGCATCATGGGAAACCTACATACACAATGCACATGTACTTGAACATTAAAATTTGATGTTTTAAAAATGAGTGAGAATATATATATCTAGAACTTCATGTAAAAAAAAAAATATAACAAAAAAATCATGCAATACCTCATGAGGTTCCCTCTCCATTTGATGAACAAGTTCTCCCATAGGAACATCTGCAGTGGTAAACTATACAATATACATGTACAGTTATATATATATATATATATATATATATATATTAAAAACTTTCAAATGAAAATGCACGTGTACATATATAAACTTATTTTCAATAATATTAAAAAAAGGAACTAAAGACAACTTGTTCAAATGTTGTGGATGTTCCTATCTCCGTCGCTAGAGTCCGCAGATTAAAGAAATCTTCTATAGGAACCTAAATTCAAAAATTTTTAAATAACTCAAAATATAGATCTCTCTCTCTCTCTCTCTCTCTCTCTCTCTCTTTATATATATATATATATATATATATATATATATATATATATATATATATATCTCAATTTTTAATGAAACTTTTTGAGGTAGAATATATATATATATATATAACTTTTAAACATAAATTTTAAACTTGTGAAAAATTGTCCATACTTGTGGCTCATCTCCCAAGGAAGTAGAAGGTACATCTCCCAAGGAAGAAGAAGGTACCTCCATCCCAAAAACATCAGACGGAATCAGTATCTATTAAAACATTTTATCAAATTATATATATACATACATGTATATGTGTGCACAATTATTTATTTTAAAGTCACTTAAAAAACACTAACATTTGCCAACATATCTTGATGGTCAGACCTGTTAGTTCCCAAATCCACCTTAGGCTGAAATAAGGCAGAAAAGGGACAACACCAAACCACGCTCAGCCTCGTAGCTAGCCCTACGAGGACAGGAGAGGGCTCTCTCCGGGTCAACCTCAAAGAAAATATTCAAAGGGGTTTGAGATGACTAAAAAAACAACTGATCTTAGGCTAGATAAACAAATATGAGAGTTTGATTTGATTTTTTAGGGGTTTTTGTTGGAAAAAGGGAAAAACAATTTTAGGCTTGGGGATGAGGCCAAATTCTTGCAGAGTTCAAGTTGGGGCAGGGTAGGCAATGACTTTGATGTCTTAGATTCAATGAATGGATAGAAAAGACTACTGAGGAGCTGAAGAGGGAAAGAGAGTGCACAGATCCTCTTCAAACTGACGAAAAACATGTAAAACTAAACAAAAGTTTAAGGCAGAGCACCAGCAAACTAATGAATTCTACCTCAATTACTCATTTGTTTAATTCCGAAGCAAAGAGAAGGGAAATGGCATACATATAACATTAATGAAACTGAAAATAACATGGAGAAAACATCATCAAAACTCAAAAGCCACAAGGATCCCAGCAAGTGCTGCGAAACTCTGGTCTTTCCTTTGCCAAAAATCTGAAATGAATATACAATGAGGTGCCAAACTTTTCCCAAGTATCCAACCCTAAAAATGTCTCAGAAAATACAATATATAGACCATCCTAACCCCATCCCATGCCTCTAGGGGTCTAACTCATCCTTCTAGGAGCTGTTTCAACCAATTCTAAACATGGAGCTAAAATCTAGGCAGCCAAACAACTTACCTCTATATGCTAGGAAACTGATCCATTCACTTAATTTTCACTTTTTAGTGAATGAATCATCTAGAAAAAGTAAAAAAATGCCAAATTTACATCATAATCATCAAATTACATCATGGTAGGTCAATCATCACATGAAAAAGTAAAACTAGTCAAAAATGGGCGAATTTCTGAGCTGAAGAGTGAAAATGAGGCAAAAATTTTCTATGCGCCGCGCTCAAAAACTCAATGCGTCACGCCACTTTGAGCCTGTTTTTGGGGCACTTCCCGAAGTCCAAATTGAGCACATGATAGCTCGTTGGAAAGCCCTGGATGTCTGCTATCCAACCCAAGTAGAATTGTTCAATTTGGATGTCATTTTCCCCTCCAAAACTGCAATCTCCCAAGACTCATTCCTGCTGGTGCAAAAAGTGGCAGAAAGGCCATTTTTGGAGTGTTTTTGACCTTTAAGACCACCCAAAACTTCATGAAATTTATCAGCCATTCCTGAGCATGCACAATTTACCATAAAAAACTCAAAAATATCAATTTTTCCTCCGGAAGATGTCCCAATCATAAGCATGCGTCGGGTGGCACAACGCGTCGGGCGGAAAAACCTGTTTTGCAACCAAAATTTTAAAAAATGACAAAATCTTCTCCAAATTTGCTGAAATTTGGAGTGAAGGTCTCCCATCATGTCTCATGCTCATCCAAGGAAGCTTTGACCAAGATTCGGAGTGGATCCGGCCTTTTCCGACGTTTCAGTGCTTTTCTCAACCTCGCCTTCAAGATCTCCATCCTGGCTCTGCAAATGTGTGTGTGGGCCCAATAGTGGTTTTTCATATGTCTGAGCATGTCTTTGTCCCTATTGGCCTTTTCCAACAGCTTCTCCAGATGAATTTTGACTCTCGTAAGGTAAGTTTCTCGCTCAAAAGTTGTCATGTCACCTGGTCTCTTTCGGGCCAATTCCAGGTCTTCATGGATTTTCCGCAACTCTATGAGTGTCTGCTGATCCTCCAGTTGTTTATTCTACTGCTCCAAGTAATTTATAACCCACTGAGCTCTCTGCAACTTCACGGTCAAACTGTCAATCTCATCTTTTTGTTCCTGGATGGTCTCTCTCATCCTTGAGCTAGGAGAGGTCAAATCAACATCGATGAGTGTAAACTCAGTGTCTTGGCCTCCTAAAGGGCCCTCATCATGCATAGGATTCTTGCCTCTGTCTTGTACCTGTGCTGGTGTAGAAGGCGAGACCCCTTCCATGCCAAGTGGAGATAGTACTTGCGCTGCGATGAAGATAACGAGACCGCTTCCACCCCTGGTGGAGATAGTACTTGTCGTGCTGCTGAAAATAAGGCTCTGTGGCCTCTTTGATATGTCACACACACTGCAGCATTGATAGGCTCAGTCTCAGGAACCTCAAACTGATGTGAAGGCTCTGCCTCGTCATGAACAATCTTGGGAGGAGGCTGGGGGACTGCAAAGAAATCACGGGAAATGAACTCATCCCATGTGATGCCCTGCAATCCAAGCTGATGTACTATGATGATTTTGATGAGTGCGTAATGATAAATACTGTTATGCTGCTGCTCCGGGATCTTCCTCTGCACAAGGGTAGTCATCCGCTCTATGTTTCGGCACATGACGTATGGAATATTCATCAATCTCACTCTCGTGAAATGCATGAAAAGTCTGATATGATATGCATAAAGGCATGAGAATCTACCCTCACAGCTGATGTATCTAATGATGAGCTTCATTATTGGCGCATAGGACTCTTTCAGAAACCGAAACGGAAATACCCTGCTCAGCTGCCTGAAATATCCAGGCCTGATGTAAGGTTCATAATATGCTCTATCCAGCTGCTATCTTTTATTCCACTTCTCATCTATGTTTGGTATCCCGGTTGCCTCAGAAATGGTCTCTGGTGTCAAAGTGAAGTTCACTCCAGCAAGGTTTCCATGAACATCACGTAAATGTAGGACAAATAAGCGAACCAACTCCGGATGGTGCTGAATCTGAGATATCATCTCACAATACCGAAAACATGGATGTTGCTGAAAGCATGTCACTGCAAGCGGGAAGGCCTGCAATTGAGCCAAAGAAGTGGGCTCCTCCCTGACGTGCCTGCCACTTTTATGAGACCTCCTTGGTACATTTAGCTCTGCGGTTGAATCACTGTCCTACTCATATCCCTGCTCATATGATGAATTTGTCTCTGACATGATGCTGAAAACAAGGTGTTTAAAAGGTATGTGTTGATATATGTATGGTGAAAACAAGAGTTTTTTGTATGTTTTTAATGCCACATGTGCCACATATGTAATGAGAGGCTGCAAGGCAATATCACAATGAATACCATAGACTGTCAAGGGAATTTGGAGCCTTTATAAGTGATATAGGAATAAGTGATAGTGATGGTGGTATGATTAGATAATAGAGACAGCCCTTGAATGCTTTGGAAATTAGGATTTCACCAATGATAGGAAGGGAGGGAGATGATGGAAAATGATAGGGTTTGAGTATTCAAAAACATGGGAACAAAGGGTATAAGGAATATGGGACAATGGAAATAGGATAAGGACTATGGCATGATAGTGTGACAGTAATAGCAGTGATAACAGTGATAACAATGATAAGAGCACAAATGAAAATGGAATGAGAGTGTTTTGGCAACAAAGTTCAAGTTTTGACACCCAATTTCAAACCCTAGGAGCAAATCAAGGATAATTTTAAGGATGGAAAATTATTTTGAAGTTTAAAATGTTGGCGAATTTCACTAGTCCCTAATATGTGAATTATAAAATTTTATTGATATGTTTGTAAAATTATACAAAATTATAATGATTTTATATATAGTCTATATAATTTTGGCTATTTTTAAGGTAAAATAATTTTATATTGTGAAATTTGGGCGAATTAGTTTTACAAAAAAATGGAAATTGGCAAATCTTTTTTTTGGAAAAACCATGGAAAATTAGCCCACTTGCGAATATTAGCCCCTAAAATTTTCCATGGAGAAAATTTTGATGTGAATATAGGGTTATATTTTCACCATTTAAACTCTTGAATCTTCCCTCCAAACATCATCAAATAAGATCTAACAGCAGGGGCAAGCATCACACACTTACTTGGAGCAAACAAATTTGAAATCATTTTGAATTTGGAGCAATGATGATGATTTTTAAGCCTATCGACCCTGTGCGCCGCGCGCAAACCCAATGCACCGCGCTCAGTGGGTGCACCGTGCCCTTAGGAAAATACACGGTGTGTTTTGGCTCTACTCGCCGCGCTATGTGGATGCGCCATGGCCTATCCCAATGCGCCGCGCTCAAATTAAACACACAGTCGGCCCTTTCATAAAATCATAGTTTTGCTCTTTGAACTCCAACTCGACTTTCTCTCTTAGATTTTCCCAATAACTCTTGATGCAGATGAATGAATGGCTTTGAGAAATATCTCATATAGACATGGTTTTAATTTTTGCTTCTTCAAAACCCATTTTGTAATGTTTTTGACTCTGGCACTTTTTCATTTAATACAACTTTGTCTTTTGTTTCCTCACTGACTTTCTGAGCTTTGAATGATGAAATTGGTTGTTTTTTTGCAGGGATGTTGGCATTGAACGTTGGCAAAGGATGACCAGAGTTTTCATGTGAAGAACTTCATGGCGGAAAAATACATATTTATTACAAAAACAATTTTGACAATTTCTTCTTCAAAACAGAGTTTTGAAGAAGAAACATCCTCGAGCATATTTGACAATGTAAATCTTGAAATGACACTTGTTGAAAACATCCTCATGGCCTGCGGGCATTGGTTAATATTACTAAAGACCAAACCCTAGACCTAGAAACTAAAATGACTTTTTTGACCAAAATAACCATCTATGACTATAAATGACATGAACTGAACTTTGATGAATCTTGATAACTTTTGACCAACCCAGCAGGTACAAGCATGAGGGAAAATGAGAGAACAAAACCCTTCCATCATACAATGGCATGCCCCTAACGGAATGCAGATGAATGAGCAGAATGAGACACCTAAACAATGAAATGCAATAAGAGAAACTATCTCTAACGGAGGGATGTAAAGACTGACTCTAAAATTGGCTCCAATGGGGATGGTAGCTCCTTGGAGGTGCCAAGAACGGTAGATCTTTGGGAGAGTAGACCAGTGCCTTCGTCCATTGGGCTATGGAGTCCATTATTTTGACAAAACAACTCAAGACCTTTGACTAAATTTATTTGACTGAAACTTTAACTTAAACTGACTCAACTTTTAAAACAAAAATGACTGAACCAAACTGACTAAACAGACTCAAACGAAAACTGAAATCCTTCTTCAGAATTATAGCCTTCACTTCGGGCCCCAGACTGAAGAAAAGACTACAGTGCACACTTACAATGAAATTGAAATACATGATATGTACAATGACAATGTGATCAGCAGAAAACATCTTAGAAATGGTACCGCTTGAGCAGCCGAACATTGATCGACCCTCCTGGATAGTCTTCACCATTCATCTCCTTCAAAAGAAAGGCGTTCTAACCTCGATATGCTGCTATCTTGAATGGACCTTTCCATAGATTTTCAAACTTACCGTGTTTACCTTTGTCCTCATTCCTAGCATCCCACTTCAGTACCACTTCCTCCAACTGGAATTTATCCGCCTTCGCTTTCCTGTCATAGATCTTTTTGATTCTCTCCTTCAAGTTGAATGTGTTCTGGAAGACCTCTTCTCTCGTTTGCTGCAAATGAATCATCTGATTTATCCTTCTCTTCATATGGCTTTCTTCACTACCAGCTTCCTGAAGAAGCTTGACTACCGGAATAGCAAGTGAGGTAGGAAAGACTGTATCAACTCCATAAACTAACTCAAAGGGGGACATACCAATGGACTTCTTTTGACTTACCCGATCAGCCCATAGCGCATTTACCAGCTTCTTATGCCAACTCTTCTTATTTATGTCCAACAACTTTTTAATGATATTGAATAGAGACTTATTAGAAGATTCCGCCAAACCATTGCCTTGCGGACGATAGGCGGTTGAATGTCCCAAAATAATTTTATACTTAGCACAAAACTCAATCATATTTTTTGATTTAAAAGCCGTTGCATTATCAGTGATCAATTTACTCAGGCAACCAAAACGAGACAAAATGTTGTTCTCAAGGAAAGAAATAATTACCGAATCGGTGGCTTGCCTTGTAGGAACTGCTTCGATCCATTTCTTAAAGTAATCGGTGGCTGTTAGAATCCATCTATGTTGTCCTGAGGAAGGAGGATAGATCTCCCCAATGAAATCCAAACCCCACTACTGGAAAGGGGCGATTACCTCAATAGGCTTGAGTGGCAATGGCTGTAATTTATGTCTTCCTTCGAAAATCTGGCACTCATGGTAGCCTTTGACTGTCTTATATACATCAGCAAATAATGTTGGCCAATAGTACCCTGCTCTCAAAATCTTATTGGCAGTTGTTTTCCAAAAATGATGACCCCTGTAGTCTCCTTTGTGAAAATTTTCCATTACCTTCTTCGCTTCTTCCTCCACCAAACAATTCAATAACACACCACCCGAATCTTTCCAATAAAGTGCAGAATTCAAAATACAAAATTTTGCAGCCTTCAGTTTCAAAGTTCTACCTTTTTTTCTAGTCATGCCAGGCAGTGATGACAAATTTTGAAGAACATACACGATATCTGAATACCATGGGGAAGCAACAAACATTTCTGATACCTGAAGTGGTGAATTCTCCTCATCCTCATCAGACATAGAAGCAATCAGATTTATGTCTAGCGCATGAAAATTCGATTCAGCCATAAGCTTCGCCAGCCCCTATCCCTTGATAAATTTCGTGGGCTTTATTTCCACATCATATTCCAGCAAAGCTGCAATCCACTTGCCACGTCTTCCTTCCGGATCAGTCTGTACTAAAACATCTTTCACGACAGCGTTAGGAACATAAGCTAAAATATGGGAATGCAAAATGTATACCCGGAAATTCTTCAATGCCTTTTACCAGTGCCAGAGCTTGTTTCTCAATGATGTTGTATTTCAAGGCTGCGTCTCTAATAGTTCGACTGAAAAACGCTATGGGCTTCTCATGTCCATCTCTTTTTTGCATTAACATAGCTGCCATGGTATGCTCTGAAGCAAAGGAAAACAAAATAAAATCTTGGGTGTAATCTGGGCTGATTAACACCGGAGCTGAAGATAGTGCCAACTTCACCAAATTAAAGGACTTTACCACCTCTTCAGTCCACTTCACTTGGCTGTCCTTTTTCAGCATATTTGTTATCTCTCTTAAATGTTCAGCAAGGTTAGGGACAAAACGGCGTAAAAATTTCATCTTACCATTAAAATACTGAATCTCCTTCTTCTTCCTGGGAGGGTCAATTTGCTGAATTGCTTCAACACGTGCTGGATCAATACGAATGCCATCTTTGGAAATAATGTGACCAATTAATTTGCCTTCATCCATGGCAAACAAGTTCTTTTTAGGATTAAGCGAGACACCATATTTTCTGCACTTTTGAAAAACAACTTTCAAGTGATACATATGCTCTTCATCTGAATTGGAAAAAACCTTCAAATCATCAAGGTATATAACAAGGAAAACATATTTTTCATTCACAAAAGCTATGTCCATCACCCGCTGGAAAGTCGCACCAGCATTCTTCAAACCGAATGGCATCTTGGCATAGTGGAATGCCCCCCACGGAGTGGTGAATGCTGTTTTGTCATGGTCGTCCTCATGAACCAAAATTTGGTTATATCCATAATAACCGTCGATTAGTGACATGCAAGATGCACCCACTACTCGTTGCAATATATGATCCATCTTAGGCAATGGATAATTTTCCTTCAATGACACCTTGTTCAAATTTCAGAAATCAATACACAACTGAATCTCACCCGTCTTTTTCCGCACTGGCACTAAATTGGAAATCCAATCAAAAAATCTGATGGGAACAATGATTCCTGCTTTGTACAACCTGTTTACCTCCTTCTCAATCGATGGCAGCAACTTCGGATTGATTCTTCTTAGCTTTTGTTTGAAAGGCTTCTGATTAGGCTTAATTGGGATAGTGTGTTGGATTATATTGGTGTCATACGTCTTTAAATCTGAGTAATCCCAAGCGAAAGCATCAACAAATGAGGACAACAAACTCACATATTTGGCTTTTACCTCCGGTGGCAATGATTTCGATAACTTCACCATTTTGGGGTCTTCAGCGGTCCCAATATTTACATCCTCAACTCCTTTTTCAGTTGGCCGTAAGGTTGGTTTCTTGGCCACATCATCCTGATCGAAGAGTTGTTCTAAAGGTATCAAACCTTTAGGAATAATGTTATCTTTCAGCTGAAACACTTCCATTTTATTTACTTGAACATAATCACCATTATCATATTCTACATCGATTGAGGTATCTTTGAACTTACCTTTACTTTGCAGAAAATCATTAATCTCATCATTATCTTGGAAAACTTGCCAACATTTGTGATTATCTGGGACGGTAGGACGATTCTTCACATGGATTTCGAACTTATTACTTGAATTCATTGGGATCTTCAAGTTACTTGCTGCCTTAGCAAGTGAATCTGCAATTCCATTTTGAATGCGAGGAATACAAGTCAAGGTATAATCTAAAAACTGCTTCAAAATATCCAGAACAGCATTACGGTAAGCTCGCATCCGGGGATGCTTCGTTTGATATTCACCCTTTACCTGCTTAATCACCAATTCAGAGTCACCATAGACTGCAATTCTCTTAGCATTCAGCTTTTTAAGAATCTTTAGGCCAACAATCAGAGCTTCATACTCAGCCTCATTGTTTGAACAATCGAATGTTAATTTGTAAGAACATACCCGTACATTGCTCGGTACCTTTTTTGGAGCGGAAAAAGGACTGTGTACCCAAATACCAATTCCAACACCATCATTTCCGACTGCACCATCGAAATCCATGGTCCATAGACCCTCTTCATCATCCTCTAAGTGCTGAAATTGTGCTAGCTCTATTTTTTCTGCTTGTTGTCCACTATCTTTAGCTGATTGCTCAACTGTGCTTTCCTGTTGTTGCCTTTCTTTCTACAAAACTTCTCTGAAATTCTCGGTAATCTCTGGAATATCTTCTGCTTGAACTAACTAACTATCTACATCATTGAAACTATTGGAAAACAAAACAAAAGACTCTAAATCTGTATGTACATAATTAATCGGATGATTAACCGGTTTCTCCTTGGTTGTAATCATATACTTCATTTTTTGTTCCCGGTACCACTTTCTCATTTGACCAAACACAGGAATCGTCACATAGGAGAAATCTAATTGTAATTTCCCTTTCAATTTTCCCCCCCAAGATCTGGAAAGCAACATACCAAATCTCGGAGGAATGTCTGCTACAACAACGTCCATCAAAACATTATTTGTGGGAATCTGATCCAAACTAACAACCAAGTCTTTAATGAGCCCAATACATCTCACTCTGCTAGAATCAAATGAATAAAGATCATGGTACTTCCTGGTAATGTCTAAACCCAAATTATCCATGATTTCTTTCGGCATAAGGTTGTGGGAAGCACCGGAATCGAACATGGCATTATGCAATAAAAACTCATGCAATCGAAGACTGATATAAAAAGGAGGTACTTCGCTGTCCGGAGACTCACCATCTAAAGCTGGTCCAAATATCAGTTCTGGTTGATCATCTTCAATATTCACCATATCAGACATGGGATCGAAATTCAAAATTCTAGAAACTTGACCTTTATAACTGTTGTTCCTCATTAGTTCAGTCAAGGGAATGGATACCTTTAATTTAGAAATCTCATTCTCCAAACTAAAGGCTGAAGTATTTTCGATCTCTTTGGCTGGAACATCTTTCTTTTTAGCCTTCTCCCTTGATGTGATTGGCTGATTTGATTTTTCTGCTGATGATGACTTGGTGGCAGCGGGATCACTTATCTCTTTTGCTTTCTTTTGTGCAACAGGTGAATCATTTTTAGGTGTTGAAAATTCCTTTCTCTTTTGAATTGGATTGACAGGCGCATCTCTGTTTCTGAGAGAATATTGCTTCTGCTGGGCTGACAATGAATTCATATATCCTCTCTGATACTCATCCGACTCTTCCTCAAGGGCTGCATCATTAGCCAAGATAAAATCCTCATCTCTGTGTACCGCTGAAATTTCTGCATATTCCTCATCTTCAGTAATATAAATGGGCAAATCATCAGGAGTAAAGAAATGATTTTCCTCCCCTACTACATCATCTTCATCATCTGAATCCTGACCAAAAAATTTCTGCTGAAGAGGTGTCTTTACTTGCTGCTGGACTATTGGTTCTTGTGCTCGCTGTTCTCATTGCTTAATCCTGAATTGGGGCTGTTGCTGACCACGGAAGTTGGGATTTCGAACCTGTGGTTCGGACTTATCAAGATTGAACCTTTCGAACATTTTTTCCACCTTGCGAAGTATCTGATCTGTAGATGTAGAAGCTTCTTCCTTTATCACAACTTTCTTCTCGGCTTTCAATCTAGCTCTCTTATCATTCAAATTTGCCTCAACACTCACGGAAATCTTCTGCATGTCCTCTAAAGTGGGCGGATCTCTGTCTCGTAATGAATAGGCCATCTCCAAATTGAAACCATCTGGGAATTTTAACAAAGTTGACTTCTTAGAAGGCCTCAAGTCATCAGGAATTGCATTATAAACCGCATTAAATCTGATAATATAATCTTGAACGGACTCACCAGGATTGCGCTTGATCTTGGTATAATCAGAAGTGATTTGAAGTGGATCTTTCTTCATTTCCCACCAATCTAGAAACTGTCTCTGAAGCTCTTCTAATGTATTAATACTTTTGGGCTGCAAAGCTCTGAACCACTTGCGTACCTCACCTCCAAAATTTTGCACAAACAATCTCTTGGAGACATTCTCTTCATCAATTTCATGGAGGTCAAAAAAGTTTGTCATTCTATCGATATGCTGCTGAGCGGGCACACTTTGAGGAGTACCATCAAACAAAGGAATTTTACTCTGATAATCGGTGGGCATGGGATCCAAGTTCTGGGACAAAACAAGAGGTGCGAATCTAGCAGCCATTGCTCTTGGTGGATTTATGATCTGTCTTGGAGAAACGAGTGGAGAAGGAGTAGTAGGTGTACGAGGTGTATGAGGTGGAGACGGAGGAGGAACTACTACAAATTTTTTATTAGAAATAGATGGTTGCAAGGGAATGGTAGGAATAAAAGAAGGGTCAGCGTGAACTTGTGAATCAGAAGTAACTGCTGATGGACCAAGAGTTTCAGAAGAAGATTCGATAAACTCAAGAATATTCTTTGCCACAATAGAGTTTTGAATGTTCAAGATGTAACTATCAATGGATATATTAGCTTGTTCAACCTCGAGATACTTGATAAACTTAGGATTTATGATGGTAGAACCAGTAGCACTTTCAGATTTGGTTTCAAATAACAACAACTCGAACTGATCATCAAAATCAATATCTTCAAGGAATTCAAATACAGTCGGGCATGAATGAGATTTAAACAAAGGAATCACGGGACTTTCTCGACGGAGGATTCTTGAAATCAGATTAGGATTCTCATACACTAGAGGTGGATCAGGATCGGGATTTGATCTAGTATGTCTTCTGGAAGCCAGTGTGTTGATCTATTCAAAAATCAAAGGACAAAACCGATCTATTCAGCCTATCAAATTCCTGACTCAATCACCCAAAAGTCCAGAATGATGTAATATACTGGGGTAATTCTCAAGTCAAATGTCACGTTCACAAGCTAAACTAGAGATTGACTGAAGCAGCGTTTATCTACATCTGCTAATGCAAAGAAAAAGTGTTTCGAAAGCTACCTGGCATAACTTCAGGCTCCGTCTATAACTTACGAAACAAATAACACCAACAAGCAAACCATTTTCTGCCCAGTATGGTCGCCACTATGTTAGTTCCCAAATCCACCTTAGGCTGAAATAAGGTAGAAAAAGGACAACACCAAACCACGCTCAGCCTCGTAGCTAGCCCTACGAGGACAGGAGAGGGCTCTCTCCGGGTCAACCTGAATGAAAATATTCAAAGGGGTTTGAGATGACTAAAAAAACAACTGATCTTAGGCTAGATAAACAAATAGGAGGGTTTGATTTGATTTTTTAGGGGTTTTTGTTGGAAAAAGGGAAAAACAATTTTAGGCTTGGGGATGAGGCCAAATTCTTGCAGAGTTCAAGTTGGGGCAGGGTAGGCAATGACTTTGATGTCTTATATTCAATGAATGGATAGAAAAGACTGCTAAGGAGCTGAAGAGGGAAAAAGAGTGCAAGGATCCTCTTCAAACTGACGAAAAACATGTAAAACTAAACAAAATTTTAAGGCAGAGCACCAGCAAACTAATGAATTCTAACTCAATTACTCATTTGTTTAATTCCGAAGCAAAGAGAAGGGAAATTACATAAATATAACATTAATTAAACTTACAATAACATGGAGAAAACATCATCAAAACTTAGAAGCCACAAGAATCCCAACAAGTGCTGCAAAACTCTGGTCTTTCCTTTGCAAAAAATCTGAAATGAATATACAATGAGGTGCCAAAGTTTTCCCAAGTATCCAACCCTGAAAATGTCTCAGAAAATACAATATATAGACCATCCTAACCCCATCCCATGCCTTTAGGGGTCGATCTCATCCTTCTAGGAGCTGTTTCAACCAATTCTAAACATGGAGCTAAAATCTATGCAGCCAAACAACTTGCCTCTATATGCTAGGAAACTGATCCATTCACTTAATTTTCACTTTTTAGTGAATGAATCCTCTAGAAAAATTAAAAACATGCCAAATTTACATCATAGTCATCAAATTACATCATGGTAGGTAAATCATCACATGAAAAAGTAAAACTAGTCAAAACTGGGTGAATTTCTGAGCTGAAGAGTGAAAATGAGGCAAAATTTCTCTATGCGTCGCGCTCAAAAACTCAATGCGTCGCGCCACTTTGAGCCTATTTTTGGGGCACTTCCCAAAGTCTAAATTGATCTCATGATAGCTCGTTGGAAATCCCTGGATGTCTTCTATCTAACCCAAGTGGAATGTTTCAATTTGGATGTCATTTTACCCTCCAAAACTGCAATCTCCCAAGACTGGTTCCTGCTGGTGCACAAAGTGGCAGAAAGGCCATTTTTGGAGTGTTTTTTACCTTTAAGACCACCTAGAACTTCATGAAATTTCTCAGCCATTCCTGAGCATGCATAATTTACCATAAAAAACCCAAAAATATCAAGTTTTCCTCCAGAAGATGTCCCAATCATAAGCGCGCGTCGGGCGGAAAAACCTGTTTTGCAACCAAAATTTTCAAAAATGACAAAAAATTCTCCAAATTTGCTGTAATTTGGAGTGAAGTTCTCCCATCATGTCTCATGCTCAACCAAGGAAGCTTCGGCCAAGATTCGGAGTGGATCCGGCCTTTTCCGATGTTTCAGTGCTTTTCTCAACCTTGCCTTCAGGATCTTCATCCTGGCTCTGCAAACATGTGTGCGGGCCCAATAGTGGTTTTTAATATGTCTAGGCATGTCTTTTCCCCTATTGGCCTTCACCAACAGCTTCTCCAGATGAATGTTGACTCTCGTAAAGCAAGTTTCTCGCTCAAAAGGTGTCATGTCACCTGGTCTCTTTCGGGCCAATTCCCGGTCTTCACAAATTTGCCGCAACTCTATGAGTGTCTGCTGATCCTCTAGTTGTTTATTCTTCTACTCCAAGTAATTTATAACCCACTGAGATCTCTGCAACTTCACGGTCAAACTGTCAATCTTAGCTTTTTGTTTCTGGATGGTCTCTCTCATCCTTGATCTAGGAGAGCTCAAATCAACATCGATGAGTGTAAACTTAGTGTCTTGGCCTCCTGAAGGGCCCTCATTATGCATAGGCTTATTGCCTCTGTCTTGTACCTGTGCTGATGTAGAAGGCGAGACCCCTTCCACGCCAAGTGGAGATAGTACTCGCGGTGCTGATGAAGATAACGAGACCGCTTCCACCCCTGGTGGAGATAGTACTCGTCGTGCTGCTGCAAATAAGGCTCTGTGGCCTCTCTGATATGTCACACACACTGGAGCACTGATAGGCTCAGTCTCAGGAATCTCAAACTGATGTGAAGGCTCTGCCTTGTCATGAACAATCTCGGGAGGAGGCTGGGGGCTGCAAAGAAATCACGGGAAATGAACTCATCCCATGTGATACCCTGCAATCCAAGATGATGTACTATGATGATTTTGATGAGTGTGTAATGATAAATGTTGTTATGCTGCTGCTCCGAGGTCTTCCTCTGCACAAGGGTAGTCATCCGCTCTATGTTTCGGCACATGAAGTATGGAATATTCATCAATCTCACTCTCGTGAAATGCATCAAAAGTATGATATGGTATGCATAAAGGCGCGAGAATCTACCCTCACAGCTGAAGTATCTAATGATGAGCTTCATTAATGGCACATAGGACTCATTCAGAAACTGAAACGGAAATACCCTGCTCAGCTGCCTCAAATATCCAGGCCTGATGTAAGGTTCATAATATGCTCTATCCAGCTGTTGTCTCTTATTCCACTCCTCACCTATGTTTGGTATCCCGGTTGCCTCAGAAATGGTCTCTGGTGTCAAAGTGAAGTTCACTCTAGAAAGGTTTACATGACCATCACACAAATGTAGGACAAATAAGCGAACCAACTCCGGATGGTGCTGAATCTGAGATATCATCTCACAATACCGAAAACATGAATGTTGCTGAAAGCATGTCATTGCAAGCGGGCAGGCCTGCAATTGAGCCAAAGAAGTGGGATCCTCCCTGACGTGCCTGCCACTTTTATGAGACCTCCTCGGTACATTTAGCTCTGTGGTTGAATCACTGTCCTGCTCATATCCCTGCTCATATGATGAATTTGTCTCTGACATGATGCTGAAAAAAAGGTGTTTAACAAGTATGTGCTGATATATGTATGGTGAAAACAAGACTTTGTTGTATGTTTTTAATGCCACATGTGCCACATATGTAATGAGAGGCTGCAAGGAAATATCACAATGAATACCATAGACTGTCAAGGGTATTTGGAGCCTTTATAAGTGATATAGGAATAAGTGATAGTGATGGTGGTATGATTAGGTAATAGAGACAGCGCTTGAATGATTTGGAAATTAGGATTTCACCAATGACAGGAAGGGAGGGAGATGATGGCAAATGATAGGGTTTGAGGATTCAAAAACATGGGAACAAAGGGTATAAGGAATATGGGACAATGGAAATAGGATAAGGACTGTGGCATGATAGTGTGACAATAATAGCAGTGATAACAGTGATAACAATGATAAGAGCACAAATGAAAATGGAATGAGAGTGTTTTGGCAACAAAGTTAAAGTTTTGACACCCAATTTCAAACCCTAGGAGAAAATTTTGATGTGAATATAGGGTTATATCTTCACCATTTAAACTCTTGAATCTTCCCTCCAAACATCATCAAATAAGATCTAACAACAGGGGCAAGCATCACACACTTACTTGGAGCAAACAAATTTGAAATCGTTTTGAATTGGAGCAATGATGATGATTTTTAAGCCTATCGACCCTGTGTGCCGCACGCAAACCCAATGCGCCGCACTCAGTGGGTGCGCCGCACCCTTAGGAAAATACACGGTGTGTTTTGGCTCTACGCGCCGCAGCCTATCCCAATGTGCCGCGCTCAAATTAAACACATAGTCGACCCTTTCATAAAATCACAGTTTTGCTCTTTGAACTCCAACTCGACTTTCTCTCTTAGATTTTCCCAATAACTCTTGATGCAAATGAATGAATGGCTTTGAGAAATATCTCATATAGACATGGTTTTAATTTTTGCTTCTTCAAAACCCATTTTGTAATGTTTTTGACTTTGGCACTTTTTCATTTAATACAACTTTGTCTTTTGTTTCCTCACTGAATTTCTGAGCTTTGAATGATGAAATTGGTTGATATTTTGCAGGGATGTTGGCATTGAACCTTGGCAAAGGATGAGCAGATTCTGCAAGTAAAGAACTTCATGGCGGAAAAATACATATTTATTACAAAAACAATTTTGACAATTTCTTCTTCAAAACATAGTTTTGAAGAAGAAACATCCTCGAGCATATTTGACGGCGTAAATCTTGAAATGACACTTGTTGAAAACATCCTCATGGCATGTGAGCATTGTTTAATATTACTAAAGACCAAACCCTAGACCTAGAAACTAAAATGACTTTTTTGACCAAAATAACCATATATGACTATAAATGACATTAAATGAACTTTGATGAATCTTGATAACTTTTGACCAACCCAGCAGGTACAAGCATGAGGGAAAATGAGAGAACAAAACCCTTCCGTCAGACAATGGCATGCCCCTAACAGAATGTAGATGAATGAGCGGAATGAGACACCTAAACAATGAAATGCAATAAGAGAAATGATCTCTGATGGAGGGATGTAAAGACCGAATCTAACAAGACCCATCTGCATTGTTTGAACCAGAGGTCCTGAACGTGATATTAACATTTTCGTCACGCATCATGTGTGAGAACTGCAAATGGTGTTTTAACATATAATCATACATTTTCGTTAGATTAATGTACACATACAAATAAATGTATACATGTACATACACATGTATTTATTACAAATTGTACACATGTATATGTATGTTAAAATAATTTCAAACCCTAAGGTCACTAACACATACCATTCTGGTGCCCTCTTCCTCATGAAAAATTAGGTCTTGCAAACCATTGCGACAATTTTTTGCATATATTCGGAGATCTTCAACATTCATGTTGTCGATCTCCTCATCTGTACAATACACAAAATTGGCATGTGCATTTTCACGTGCTCTTTGTTGATTTAAAAAAATATCGACTCCACCCAATCTGCTATGAATATTATCGATCATAACATCCCTTGCTTCTCGACTTATTTGAGAAGTTTCATCCATCTCTGACTGCAGAGTTTTGACTCGAAACGGTCGACTCACCAATGGCGGCTCAGGGCGAGGAAACTCCACATCTCGCTTAGCGCTCTTACGGTCATATAATCGACGTTTCCCCAAGCCAAAAAATTATGACGGAAGGTCATTGTAGTTGGGTTTCATACCCAATTTTTTTTTTGCATAAAACATTTGTGAAAAATAAATAGGAACCTCATCGTTCCATGGGAGACTTCCATAGGCTGCAAGGTGCCTATCATACAAATAATGAGCTATGTCTGGGTGCTTGAAATACTGCACCTTCAACATTTATCTTTTTGGCCCTTCCTTGTAATTGAACATTGACTTGGCCACTTCTTTTGTAACTTTTTGTTTTACATCCTCCCGTTTATCTGGACCCATTACTGTTTCTTTTCTCTTTCCAATCATTTCTACAAACGTATCAGTCGTTGGCCTAATATTTCTGTACACATTTACAATTTCGCCCAATGAATGTGTAACTATTTCAAGGCTTTGTCGACTCTCAGCAGGTAGAGACAAAGCCATGAGATCTCTTTGCAATTTTGCATGAAGTCTTTCACACCTTTGTAAGGTGCATTGCGCCATGTTGGTTTCCCATGGTATATCAGTAATCTCAGCCGGATAAGTTGTGCTCGGTTGACAACCTTCTTCTTGAATGTAGCGGGCTACCCTGTGTCTATTTTGACCACTAGTTCGAACATTTTCGGCCTCTGAATCAATATATATAAAATTCCGTATATTACAAAAAACACATGTCTAAAAAAAGTTGTACAAATTTAATGAAAAAATATTGAAATTGATGGCAACCTTGACGTTGTTGGTTAGCATCTTCTCCAACATGACCCTGACGAGAACCAGACCCAGAATGACCCTGCTGAGAACGAGACGTAAAATGACCCTGCTGAGAACCAGCAACCGTTGATTGGCCTTCAGGGGAATAAATATCACCCCCTTCATGCAACCTACTACCACTCGTTTATGGCCCTCTAGGTTGATTTAAACCACCACCAACCTCTCGATACGAGGGAGAAGCTTCATAAACAAATATGAATTTATAATCAATTTAAAAATACATTCATGTGTACATATAAATACATATACATATTCATTGATTAAATTGCGTGAACCATACCTCGACTGGTTGAACCATGGGCATGCTCCATGGATGGAGTAGAAACCCTTCTCCTCTTACCTCCTAAAAACTAAAAAATGAAACTTATTAACAACTAATTTAACTCACAAAGTTAATAAAAAATAAATTCCATATGTACACACATGTATGGAGATTTAAGCTTATATTTAAATACCGTGAACATCCCCCGATCCCTGAACCTCCATATGGGATTCGGCGGATCTTCGTCATTCATCCTCCATGATATATATATATATATATATCTATTGGTCAACATTTCCACAAAATAGATTTCAGAAAATCAATTTGTAATTTAGTGTACACAAATTAAGTAGAACACAACTTTCAAAGCAATAATTGATGTGTGAAACTAAATTTAATCGAAAAAGAAATTATAAAAATGATAAGTTCACCAAATTGCGCTTTACATGGTGGGAGCACACTTGGTATAAAATTTACAACTTATACACTTTAGTTTGTGGGAGAAATGACACATGTACATAGTTTACCTTAAAGTTGTTGTGTTTTATGGATATTAAAATGAAGAACTTATATTTAGATACATTCCAGAGATTGACTGTAGGGGCATTTACTAGATATGTCACCTTTCATAAAAGATGAGATCCATAGGCTACCTGGCCCTTTACAGAATCTGCCTATAAAACTTGTAGAAGTAAACACTAGAGGCATTAACAATATCAAAGAACATTTTCATGCTCAGACATGGGAATGTGTCTCTTTCCCTACGCAAAAAAATAGTTCAAGGTAGTTAATCTTCATATACATGTCATCAAGTAGGTCAATGTGATCATCCCCAACTTACTTTTCATGAAATTAGGCTTGGAATCCTCTACAACCTAGTGGATGGAGTTGAATGGGATCTAGTTCAAGGCCTTTACAAAATACATGCTAGTGAATAACACTTACTAGGTTATGCCAACAAATAAAGTGGGAGAAATGTTTTCACCTCGAGGTTATCCAATTGGGTGTGTAATACCAACTTCACCCATTTCCTAATAGGTTTCTCTCTTAGGTTACAAAGTGTCTTCACCTTATTAGTTATATATTTTTCAATTTCCCATGGATTCCTTGAATTTTTTCTCCTACCATATCCCTCTCTCACTCCCCAAATTATTGTCATCAAACATGCCCCATTGAGGATCTGGAGCAATTTTTGCACCATACTTAGAACTGTCATTGCTTATAATTGAAATTGGAGAGTCATGTATAGTAGATTTCTTGCTTAAGTGGATCTTGCTTGGACAATATCCTGAGATAAGTTTGACATGATGGTCATATGAGGCTGGAAGCTACTTGGTGTAATTTTCCTTAAATCTTGAAAAAAACAGAGCAAAAATTTCATTTTCGATCATTTTTTATTAGCTTCTGCATACAACAGATGTTATCACAATTGCAACACAATCATGTTCCATGAGCATGAATTATGAATGTTGCAAGCCAAATTTCAAGGAAATTTGCATTCATTTTAGGCAAAAGAAGGCTATGACATTAAGGTCCATGCTAGAAAAAATTATGCAAATAAGGTTGGTGAGTCTTGATACTTACCATGTGTTTCAAAGCCATAGCAAAGGTTGGCTTTGAGAGTGTCCTCCCAAAGCCCTGTCTCGAGATGAAATTTAATTCAATTTCTCTTAGAGTTGCAAGGTGGAGTTGATAGAACTATTTGATTTCTTTACCATAGATGGATATCTCCTTTCATCTATACCTTTATCTACTATCTTATTTCCAAGTGAAATGGGAATTTTCACATTTTGAATGCCATTACCATGTAGTTTGGTACTTTGCTAGCTAGATCTATCACAAGAAAGGTTGTCATACCAAACTATTTCTCTTGCTCAACTCAATGACCATGACTCTCTTCTCACACTGCTTACCATAAGATCTTCAATTGTACATGTCATGCAAATTTGGGGGTTCTAGGTCGACACCTATTAGGTAAAGAGGTATTTTATGGCATTCTAGTCCTTAAATTTGGAGGTGTTCCACTTGAAAAAGTAGGCATTAAATATGGATGAAAAGGATTTGTTTTAACTTTGATAGAATTTCCTTGTGGAATTACTGAATTTCTTGACGACATCATGCTAGCTTTGCTCAGAGAAGAAGGTTTTGGAGGAGAAATTGAATTCTTTTGACTTATTTTTGGCATTGAAGTTTGAAATAGTAGTTTTGATGACTCCATTGATGACCTTGCAGAGGAATTTGATGCACACAATATTGACTTTGAAGATGGTTTAGAAGACGTTGAGGAAGTTGTATACTTTGGTGTTGTCACTGAATATTTCTTTGTTGTTGGACTTGATCAAGACACAATTTAACTTTACGAGCAGATTGAAGACCTTGAAGAGGTTGTAGATTTTGTTGTTCTCACTGAATGATTTTGTCTGGTTTTTTTCTTAAACCATCATTTCCATAGGACATTTTTGGTTAATATATTCTTGACCTTGATGAGAGGATATGATACCTTGAAGAGGCTACATCTTTTTGTGACATCACTAATTGTTTCTCTATTATTATGCTTGTTAAACTTTTTTATCCCAGAGGAGGGTGTTATCCGATGTGAATTTGAAACCCCCCTCACATTTTTCAATGAAAGTTCTATTTGAATGTTATGGAGCTACACAAATTATAGAAATTCAATATGATGTGCCAAAAACTTTACAGACATCCCAAAAACAGAAACCACCTATTATATGTCAATTAAATCTACATCGAACTAGCAAGCAATATGGTAAAATATAAAATTACGAATCCATTCAATTAGTAAAAAAAATAAAAAAAAATATGAAGAAAGCACCCAGAGGACTAGAAATAACAATATAGTAGAGAAAACGAATAGTATCTCAGTAGTTATAATTGAAAGTCATAAATTAATATCATATCTGAATCAATTTCAGCACTAAAAGCAAACTCAAAATAACATAAAAGTAGAGACAACATTGTTTTACATGTAAGTAAACATTGTTAATGGAAATATGCAACATGGATTTCCATAATCATGCCTTTATCAATGAAATTTCATCAGACCATTGAACAATTGTGCGCTAAAAATATTTAAATAAGTTAAAGGAAAAAATAGACCTATATTGTACAGTTTATGGGACAGAAATCAATATGTAGAAATATTCACTTGGTTTTTATAATTGGATAGAGGAATGAATTAAAATGACCTTGTATGTCTTCTCATTTTAGAGCTCAAATTTTTAGGAAGTATTTAAGTATCCACATTTCAAGAATCACTAGAAGAGGTTGATAAAGAATATAGGAAGACAAAAAACTAACGAGTGGTGTAATAAATGGATTTCTTGGGAGGTAGATTGGCATATCGACTTTTGGTAGCTCTAGAAATTTTCCAAGTAAGTTAATGTATTTGAAAACCAAACCTCTAGTTTATTTTGGTTTAGAAAAGGTCTAGAATTTGAAAAGTGAATTCCCTCTTTCTTCCTCTTACATGTCCAATGATCGGAATCTGGATTGAGGGAAAAAAAATTCCAAAATAAAAAATTTTCATTATATTTGTTGTACACATGAGTTTTTAAAATCTAATTAACTCATAAATTTCTCACAAAATACACTTAAAGCTTGACACATAAACCCCTTCCCAATTGGCTAACTTTAGACGATTCGAAACACATTTTTATTAAACTGATGAGGGAGATAGCCCAACAAAACTAGTTTTTCCATATTCAAATCAAGTTGGTATCAAAGTACAATTTAGCTCATTTTAGTCAAGGTTAGTTAGAAGAATTAGCTATTGGTTTCTATCTTCATTTTCCTCTCAAAATGAATGTGTACGTGCTTTTGAGAGACACACTATTGGAATAAGGTCCAAAATTTTGATGAAAATGTGCTATGAAAGTAAAGGGTTAAAGGCAAACATGTACAAGGCATAGTTGAGCCAAATGTTGTTGAGGAAGGGCCTAATTATTTGGGTCTTGGTTATGGAAAACATGATGGAGAATGCTCCAAAGCCAAGGAGGCACATGAAGCTGTTCCAAGAAGGAATTTCATTTCATGTTCATTACCTCAAGCTTGTGAAGTTTGTGTTCATGATGAATGGAAAAGTTTGACACCCACTTTGCAAGAAGATGTTAATAATCATGCAGCTAATGAGAATGTAAAAGAAGAGGATTTTGAAAGCTCTAGAGTCATTGAATTCATTGCTAGCATTCAGAGGAGAGCCACTACCTCATCAAATTCACCTCCTCAAGAAGGCGACAAAGGTGAATGTTCAAGGTATAAATTTTCCTTTAATCAAATTGCTTTTGATTATGATAAACATGGTAAATATTCACATAAGATTTGGAAAAGAACTTGCATGTTCCTTTTGTGGTTTGAATAATCATAATGTTTATAGATGTTGGAAGAAGATATCCATGCACATGAAACTTTCTAAATAAATGAGGCAAAAAGTGAAAGGCCCATTGGATAAGGAAAATGATGTTGAAAATAAGATGCAACTGTTTTACACTCATTTCCATAAGAAAGGTCACCTTGTAGACAAGTGTTGGACTTTGTATCCAGCAAGTCATCCACAACATTTGAAGAAGGTGGAAAGAGATATTGACAAGAATGGAAAAGAGGATTCCATAATCTATGAGGGTCAGGATGATTCACATGATGATGAAGTGCAGCTGAAAGAAGCGCCATTGAAATGGTTTGGTAAGGGATGGTTAGATTTCTTATCCAATTAAGGCCTTGCATGTATTTTTATGTTTCATGAATTTCTTTGCAAAGTCAAAGTATGGTGCATGTTGCATGAAGTAAGATGTTGAAAGTAGAGTTATGTTGACACACTTAAATGCAACAAATATGGAAATTTGTACATGAGCTATTATTTGACTTGAGAGTCAGTTGTTTGAAGAGGCATGTTTTGTCGACTTGTGTTTGGTTGATGGTTTTGTACACCAATATGTAAGAGTACATGGAGATATTCACATGATGTGAATTTTTTTTTCTTTGAAGGAGAAAAATGATATGTTAGCGAGCTATGTTTCTTGCATGATGTGTTTTTCAGTTTGATGGTTTTGTTTGTGACAAGACGTCACAAGATTTTGGGAAGGTCCACTATTGAGCAAGAGCCTCATGATTACAACCTAATCATGAGAATCAAATGGGAGTGCATCCTTATTTTGAAAACAAACCTATAGATAGGATTCTAAGCTACCTAGGACTCAAACCATTATTTTTAAATTTGAAATATCATGGTGTGTTGTTTCAATGCCTAAATCCACAACCCTAACATAAATTGTTTTATTCTTTTTTTGCAGGATTTAGTTGGTTATATTAAAAGTCAGTTGAATTTAAAATTCTTGGCTTAGTGGCATGAACCAAACATATTATGTATTAAATGAGGAAATTCACTCCCCCAATCATTTCTAAATCACCCATATCACTAAGAAAACATGTTTTAAAAGAACATACTTTGGTATGGGAAAGACCTTAGGTCCTTTGACTGTGCACATGTGGTGTGAAAAATTGAAATTGACAATTTGCAAAAAAGTGAAATTATGAATGAAACCATGAAAACGAAAAACCAAAAAGTGGTAAATGATTTAAATAGACCTAATTAATTATTTACCAACATAAATTCTTCAACTTTTAGCAACTAAATGATAAGTAAAAAAATAAATAAATTTGTAATTATGGTTCGAAAGTTACATAATCTTAAGAAGCATTCTAAATTAATTCTATCTCATAAAAAGTTTCCCTCCTAACTTAACAAATACTATCTCTTCTCCTAAGGTTCACAACCTCCCTTCCTTAGCACACAATACATAAATACAATTAATATTTCAATATGTTAATTCCTATTGAAGCAAATGAAAAGTTGTATATAGATGGTTTCAAATATTATAAGAAGGTTTTTGATATGGTTGAGAGAATGTGGAAAATAGATTCCATAAACAAATTATTTTTCAAAACGTATTACTTTCAAAGTATCAACAAGGAATGTACAAGGGTGTTCAATGAATTAACGCTATTTATTTAAATTCCATGATGTATATATTACTCATAATTTTAACAAATTATTAAATAATGATCTAGATTGGATAATTATATTATTTGTCATATATTTTGATGCTTATAGAGTGAAAAAACTAAAAGAATCAACTTGTAGGGTCATTTTAATGGTGGGTGGAGAATTTGGGTCTAAAACCTTTTGGAGTCATTTTGAGGTATTAAATGACATTTCTGGGGGTCAAACGATTATCCCTTGTGCCAAAATCTTGACCATTATTCTACACTTGAAGACATATCCAATGGTGCAAGAAAAACATCAAATGAACTTCATTCAAAATTTATGCCTTTAAAAAGTTGGGCTATCATGTTGACCACCATGGTACGAGAGAATGTCATTTTAGCCGCATTACTCATGCATAGCAAGCTAGCTACATGTGGAATTTTAACAAGACTCTAAAAGGCCTAAAATCACAAACCTCGTTAATGGTTGACGGAGTCAAATCTTACACCTAGTTGGCTATCACGCTATGTAAAATACTTGGCCACTAGGAGGAATAAGAGTTCCATTTTGTGTTATTGTATTTTGTTCCATAGTTGAAAATACAACTAGGAGTGTGAAGTTAGAGAGACAAATGTATGAAGTTAAGTTTTTATATCAACCTTACATGCCAAAAGTCTTAGCTAACTCTAGAGAGATTACCTCTTTCTTTGTACTTACATATTTTCCATACTAGAAAAGAGAGAGTAGAGCATGTTTACATTTTAGTGTTGTTTTTCTCCCATAAGGATTTCCTAGGGAAAAAGGAGTAGAGCATCATTAATTTTTAGGGTTGCTTGTCTCCCATAAGGATTTCCCAGGAAAATAATTGTGTTGATTGTCTAGATATGTATGTGTGTGTTTCATTATGTTCTCTATTTCTTACATTGTGTTTCATTATGTTTTATATTTGTTACATTTCCGCCCTCCTATTTTTCTTTCCAATCAAGGTTTATAAAGTAACATGAGAAGCAACATGAGACTTGGAACAATCATTTTCATTATCTATATGGAAGGCAAGAAGGATTATATCCCCTTAAGCTTAAGCTTATGTAGTTTGTCAATTTTTATCATATATATTTTTTGGTAAGGGTAAATGTTTTTTTATCTATAGTAAGTCATGAACCCCAATTTTACCTTATGTAAGGCATGATTCTAGGATTACTACAATTTGTACTTGGTTTTTTATTGTGATGATGCCCTGTCTCAATCATTTGGCCATCCCTCGATGGGTAGTTAAATATTTATAACAATACTTAAGTAATATTTAGCTATTTGTATTATGTGAAATGTAAAAAATGGTATACTATTTTTCATAAAATTGTGTTGATTTTATCATATATTTCGATGAAAGTTGATTATATGACACGTTTTCTTTAAAAGGAGAACAATTTTGTTAAGGTATGAATTTGCAATTTTTTGTGGCTCTTTATCAACCTTCACTTCCTCATTCCTATAAAAAATCTACTTGCTCATTCGTATACCCACTTTGTATTCAAATGCATGAGTTTTGAACTCTTGGTACTATGTTTTTCCACACAAGAAAATTATTTGTCACATTTTATACTAACTCTAAATATTATTTTGAAGTTTGGATTACCATTATTATTTTATATAATTTAACATTAGATATAAGTTTAAATTGAAAGCTACTTAGATGAAATATAGCTTAGATATGGCATTTGCATTATTATCTATTTATTGAACTATCATGGACATAATTATTACACATGTTTAATTTACATTATTATTATCTGATGCTTCTTTGATTTATCTCCTATAGCTTAATGTAATGCTAGATATATAATTTAAGTTGAAGGTCCATGAGATAAATATGACTTCTATGTGACATTTGTATTGAATCATCTATTTGTTGTGTTATATTTACATAATTGGTACGCATATCTAATTTTCATTACTAATATGGCATGCTTCTTTAATTTATCTTTTATAGATGACCGGAGCAACCCTTTTTAATCTATCCCTTTTGACTTCGGATATGTGGGCAGTACTCATCCGCATATTTTTCTATCATAAAGCAATGAGTAAAATTGTATTCCATTTGTGTCAATGTTAAGGTTAAGCACATGTATTAAAGTTTTATATAAGATACATTGCCACGGTGTACATTTATATCTAAAGAGTCCAAAAGCTCATTCAAGACCATATGTTTTGTTGATGTAGGTTGATTGGTTATATTACATTGCTTTTGCAGTTGTTGTTGTGGGCCTTACCATCTATTCGTTCTAGTAATTGTTGAAACTAATCTTTCACCTTTTTATTTTAAATAGAAATAACTTTTCAAAGACATTTTAATATGTAAAATTAAGGAAAACCCTTTTTTTCCTATGTGAATATGATAATGTCTAACATGTGATTTTTATTTCTGCAGTAGTGACAAAGAGAACACTATTGTGGTTGAAAATGGTCTAAATGAAACCATACCATACACACAGCTCAATGAAGAGAGAGAGCTTAATATAGCAGGCATAATTGTAACTCCCTCGTGATTAGAAAATCACGCTCTATAGCATTATGCTTCTCTCCTCCATCGTTATTTTTTTAAGCATTCATTCTTTGAAGAAATGTATTACAAGAATATTACAATGAAATTTTCATTTAAATTTTTTATATGCTACATTATGATTGTAAAATATTAAGCTACAACTCAAACTAAAAGGAAAAAGGTTTTTTTTTTTTTTAATATTTTTAAAATTTAACAATTATTTAAATAATTTTTTTCCTTTAGAAGTCATATATATATTGTGTAGTTGATGGAGAAAGTTATGATTACCACCATGGATGGGAAATTTGGGGGATGCAGCATAATGAGAAAGAGGCAGTAGCAGGATGGGATAGAAATATTGGACAATCATTGCAAACAATGGATGAGGATGCAACTAATATATGGGTAGAAGAAATGATAAATCACCTCAAGAAGAGCTCTCCTAACGTACTAGTCTACTAGATTCTTAAATACTTGCATAGCAGTATTTACTGTTGCAGTAACCCTTTTATAAAATCTGCAGTTGAATGCAGACTTCTCTACTTCACACAATTTAGTGTTCTTCCAAATCATAACACACAAATAATTGACAAAAACAATAGATCAATAACTCAATCTAAAACTAGAGTTCCATTGAAACACAAATTTGAAAATAACTATAAGGAGAAGGAACATTCAATAGAAGAACAAAGACTAAATATGTCATCATTGCCATTGCATCATCAATTTAGCAAAATGCAAGAAACTCTGGTAAGAAGGGAGGATGAGAGATTCAATGAATCAGATGTAGCAGGGAAGGAGGGTTAAGGAACATTAAGGAATATTAATATCCCAACTACAACTTCCTATTCTGAAGGAGAAGGATTGCATCTCCTAGCTCTTCTTCTACAGTATGCAGAAGTTGCTTCAGAGGACAATCATGAAGAGGCGAACAGTATCCTGTCCTATATTTATGAGCTTTCTTCACAGTAAAAAATATGCGATAATAATGAGACCGGTAAACAAATCAACTTCACAGGTGATTTATTTATAGAAACTAGTTTGGCCGAACTATTTTAAAAGTAAAAGTTTGGCCGAACTCAAAGTTCGGCCGAAATTTTGTTGGAAGTTTGGCCGAACTTTTGTTGCTGGTTTTCCCATCTCCGACAAAAATTATATTTGCCTGCGCCATCAGTGTGTCGTCAATCTAAATGGAATCATGAGTTCGGCCGAACTTTATAAAATTTTCGGCCGAACTATTGCCAAAAAAAAATTTCGGCCCCTGATTCTCACAAAAGTGTAACCCAGCTTCACGTTTCCGCCCAAATGCACTGCAAAAACAATATAATAGATCGTACGGTGCTCTATGTCAACAAGGAGCACCACTCCGTTACATGTTAACCACCGCACCGATTTACATCGAAAAAATAATAAAAATCGTCCATTGTTAGCTTTTGTACCATAAACGCCCCACACAAACAAGGGACCACCATACAGTGCTCTCTGTCAACTAGGAGACTCGGTGTGGTGCATCATATATTAAATGGTGCACCGATTAACACAATAATTTTTTTTTTTGTGAAATAGCACATGCACAGTGCGCCATAATGAAATAACGCACTGGTGCCTTATTTTACATATGGCACACTCATAAAAAAAAATTGTTTTTAATTTTTTTATCACACAGTACTTTCGTGGTGCGCTGGGATAATCCAACGCATCGGTGCACTAGGTTACGCAGGGTGCATTGATAAAACAAGATTCTTTTTTTCAAAAATTCACGCAAGGGCCAACATGGATTGGGATCTGACTATGCAAGTCGTCCTATGGGTTGGATGTCATAGGCTTATATATATATATATATATATATATATATACAAACCCTATAAATCTAAAATGAAAATCCCTAATTCTGAAATCACAAAAACAGGGAGAAGAAAGGGAAGAAACAAAAATAATGAAGCAATTACGGTAAAAAGGATTTTCTTTTTTATTTTTATTTTATTTTATTTTAAATGAAAAAAAAATTGAATTTTTTTTCTTACTGCATAAAAATATCTGTAGAAAAAAGTGAAAAAAACAGTAAAATTTAATCACGAGATCATTTTAAATTCTATGCTACAGGGTTTGAATCACCAGAATTTTAGAATTCTGATTTTCTGAATACTTCTGCTCAAACGTATTTCACTGCTCCACATTGCTCTCGTGCTCTCATGCTCTCTTGCTCTAGGTATGTCTCCTGCAAATCTCTGGCTGAATTTTTTTGCAAAAGTAATGCAATAATGAAAAGTGTTTAGTATTTAAAGAATTTTGTTATGAAATTGGATTTTTGAAAATATTTTTGCGCCCATTTTTCAATTTACCGTTTTTTTTCACTTAAATAAAATAGAGTTGCACTTCTTTTATTTGCAGTTATTTGTCACCAGTGCATCACTTAATAGCACCACACCGGAGCGTCCATTGATAACATGGCACTGGTGCAGAATAACTAAAATGTATCAGTGTGTTTCTTTGTACATTAGCACCGATTACAAGAAGTCCATTTTTAAGGTGCCGGAATTACTTTTAGGTGTGTACACAAAAATGTATTGTTGATTTTGCTCAAATGTGGGAGAAAATATCGTAATTATATCTATTGGAAAATTCTTCAAAATCCATCTCGTTCCATAGTATTTCTCAAAGTCCATTGCAGAGTTCTCCTATCAATCTTGAGATGTAATATTTACTTCAGATTTTATTTATATTTTCATTATCTAATGGAATTTATGTTTTTTATCCATGCCAATTATGCACAACTTAATTAAATTTATAATGTATAAAAATTTTCAAGTTCATGCAAATTCAGAATTGAGTTCAGATGCACAAAATATTCAAAAATCTCCAAAACGATGGAAGCTCTTATTAGTAGCAGCATACCACAAGGCACATTTGGTAGATGAAAATGGACAGCTGCTTCACCCTACCAATTGTAAAAATATTACATCTTCTAGCCACAATCCTGTGACCATGATAGTAATAATTATAATTGTTTGGTACATTGATTAATGTAATTTTTTCAATGCTAAACAAATTAATCATGCAATAGTGTCAACGTCCTTACTAATTGATATCATATATTTTGTACTAAGCATGTTCAAATATTTTTTTTAAATTATTAGGATTCTAGTGATGATGAGTGACCTACCTACCATCTTCTGTTGCACCCCACGACAATTTAAAATCGAGAGAAGACTGAATTAAGAGAAAAGATCAGAGAGGAACGATATCAAGAATGGTTGAATCAACCACTGATTCAATTCCTGCTACGTCCAGATTCACCAATTAGGAATGACTACAACAATAGTAGTTATTCACAAGCTGGCAATGGAGGCAATCAAATAGAGGCTGGTATGGGTGATTACTTAAGGGATACAACTGCCATGGAGACAATTTTGTTAGATGCATTCAAAAACGATGATCAGCTATGGGATGATGCTCATATCACTGACACCTTTTGGAAAGCCTTAAATTTGCTTCAACCACCCCTCTATTTGGACCTGAAATCCGGTCAAAGTCTACCCAGATGGGGACAATGATGTTACTATACAACTTGAAAGAAAATTTTGGCTTGTCGAATGCATGTTTCTCAGAAACTTTGAGGTAAGTTACCATAAAGTACTCCCTTATATAAATTTGAGAAATATATTGAGTACACAATAAACATTACAAATGGTAAATTTCATGAATGTTAATAATTATATCAGCATTAATGTACTTTTATTAATATATTATTCCATGATCACCAACTACAAGTTATTCAAAGATAAGGTTCTTCCGAGTGATAATGTCTTGCCCGGTAGCTGCGAAGAGGCAAAGAAATTGTTGAAAAGGTTGGGTGTTGAGTCTATATCATATCATGCATATCCAAATGATTTTATTCTATATAAAGGAGAAAATGTAGACAAAGATATATGTCCGAAATGTGGGCATGAGAGGTATGATAAATAAAAAAAGAAGGGTAAATCACGTACTCGTCCTCCTTTTAAGATATTGAGGCACATGCCTATAATCCCAAGGATTCAAAGGCTCTTTCATTGCAAAGAATTAGCTATGTTGCAGGGTTGGCATGCCTCACATAGAAGTGAGTTGGGAGTTATGTGAATCCCAACTAATTCAATAGCCATGAAGCATATAGAGGATACATGGCCCAAAAAATTCAAGGATGAAGTACGAAGTCTACGACTCAGCATAGCCATGGATGGCGTTAACCCATATTCCCTCCAAAACACGAACTATTCTATTTTTCCTGTAGTAGTGATCAATAACAATATCCCCCCATGGTTGTCCATGAAGAATGAACATCTTATGTTGGCTCTCATAGTCCCTGGTAGACGACAAGTGAAGAATATGGATGTCTACTTACAACCACTGGTAGATGAATTGAAGGAATTATGGGATGGGATTAATGTATACAATGTATCAAGACCCATCGCAACAGAGAGGATTTTTGCATTGTATGGCATATGTGCTTACACGACACATGATTATCTAGGCTTAGGAGTTTTATCTAGTAAATTAGATGTTTAATTCATTGATTTGTTTATAATTGTTCAAATCTTCATGATATTCTTTAACATGCCATGCATATTAATTGTATACAATAATCTCGTAGGTGTTGTAACAAAAGGGTATTTTGGATGTAAATGTTGTGGACCTTCTCTGAAATCTAGATGGTCTAAGGACCTACGAAAGCCAGTGTATGATTGCTCTAGGGTATTCCTCCCAGAAGAGCACCCTTACAAAATAGCAACATCTGCTTTCAATGGTAAATGAGAGAGAACCCATTGGCCTCCAATAACGACACCATGTGAATGGCTTAGAGCACATGAGAGAGACAAGGAGAAGGAGATCATAGAAATGTTATGTTCAAATAGGGAGCCTATGTTCGATGATCCAGAAATATTCAACACCTATGTTGAGAAATTTCCCATTGGGATGAAAAGGAAATCTATCTTTTATAACCTCCCATATTGGGAGAATATTAAGATTACCCACTTATTAGATCCCATGCATATATTTAAAAATGTTTCATCTTATTTATGGAGGAACATATCATCAAAAAAAAGTTACACATTGGATGTTAGGAAAGATATTATTGCTTCAAAAGCTAAAAAGAAACATTGGCCAAGACGATTAGAAAGTACAGGATCAGAGGCAGGCACTGGTCCCTATAATTCATGGTATTTCAAAGAAGATTATGTCCCATGGATTCTAAAAAAAGATGATATTTCTTTGGCAATGGAAGTTATAATGGGTGTGAGGGTGCCATCTTCATACGGGTCTTCACTACAGCGCTGATTCACCGTGGATGACCATTTATCGAGGTTGAAATCGCATGACCATCTGAATCTTATAAGAGTATGTATAATGTCAAAAGCTTTATTTTATTATTTTTTATATTAATAAATTTTATCCAATAGATGAATCATAAAACATGACTAATTTTGTATGTTATTGCACGTGTTTATAACTTTGCAGTGTCATTATCCTTTTTTCGTGCATGGGTGTGTGAAACATGAATTCCCTCAAGACCTAGGACATGCCATATCTAAACTATCTTCATTTGTACATTGGATCACATCAAAAGAGATTCATGTGGCTAGCATTCCACGGTGGTGTCAAGAGATAGTTGAGATTTTTTGTATGTTTGGGAAGGAATTGCCGACAAGTTTCATGGACTTGCAGGTTCATCTTCTAATCCACCTAGTAGAGGAGGTTGATTTAGTTGGGGTGGTTTCTTGTCATTGGATGTTCTTCTTAGAGAGGTACATGACGAAATTGAAAGGTTTTGTAGAGGGGTACATATCGTAAGAGTCTTTCTATTATGCTAGTCAGTACATCAAGCAGATTGACAATAGACCAAGTGCGGTGATTTGGGACGATGAAAGGGATGGAGACAAAAGAGAAGGGGAGTTGCTCCAAACGAGTGGAAAAAGTGCTTGATAAAGAGTAAGCGACTTATAATTTTTCAAATTTACACAAAGTAAATATTCATTTTAAACTTTGATATAATGTATATTTTCATCTTTATGTACTATATAATGTCGGTTTGATTTCATTAGCGAATGCAAAAATTGAAGCAATCAATAAATTTGTTCTTTACAATTCTAAAGCGACACAACCATGGGTCGCATTGTACGAACAAAAGAGGATGAAATGGGATAGTGAAAGGAAATAATTCAGACAATTGAATGGTATAATTGTGCATTATCCAGATCATTTAAAAGAAAATATGCCAAAAATATGCCCCAACAATTGGGTTGCTGACCAAGTCAGAGAGAAAAAAAGTGTAACCAGTCATTACATGCGTGCTAAAGTGGATACGCTAAACGTAGGGATTGGGTGCAACAACTCAGTAATAATCTATTTAATTTATATGTACATTTGAAACTTAATAATGCACCTTTCAGCTATAATTACATCTATATTTCATATTTTAACTATTTTGTCATTATAAGAGACATGACACTATGATTTTTTTAAATTTTTTATAATAGGTGCATTTGTTCCCATCTATGCGGACATATGGACACCATTTTCACACAGAAAATGTCGATGTTGGAAGCATCACACAAGACTCTGGAGTGGAATTTGAGTTCGATCAATCTATTCTATCTAGCCACCATGATCAAAACCTAGTATGAGGGACATTAGGTTACATCAGAAAGATACAAGAGATCATTAAAGTGGATTTCTCTTCTTTCCAATGTTTTATTTTTAGGTGCAAGTGGTGGGACATCTTCAATCGGAATAATGTAAAGGAAGGTGACGATAGTAGGCTAATATCTACCAACTCTAGAAAGACATGGGATGAAGCTACGGAGCCCTATGTTTTCCCAAAACACTGCAACCAGGTATTTTTTTACCCAAATGTGTTGGATAGGGATTAGTGGTTCATATTGAGACATGACCCTAGATCAAAACATATTTTTGAGAAAATTAGTGTTATCATGCCATGCTAGCCAGAAGATAATGAGGGTGATCATGAGAACCGAGAGTGATATGGTACATGTGCTATTTCATCAATATTTATACTTCTTAAGATGGGTTTTTCAAAACATTATAATATGTATTTTGAATTAATTGGTAATTTTCATTGTGTTAATGTTAAAATCAATATTTCACTTGATAATTTGCAATTAAGTTGATCTCAAAAACGATGGCGTTTAGTATAAAGTTATTTTTTTTTGTATGTAAGATCATAATAAAATAATGATAATTCTAAAGTACATGAATTTATTTGCATTATTTTCTAAACTTTATTATGTTACAAAAATTCATATTATTCTAGATTTATTCTTTTACAATTATTTAAAATTTTACAAATTTAAAAATTTAAAAATTTTAATAAAATCATCACATTAATGCAATTAACATTTTCACATTAATACAACTAAAATTTTACAAATATTTTGCATACAATTACAATTTTACAGTTCCAATCATTTCACATTAATATAATTACAATTTTACAAATATTTTATATAGAATTACAATTACAATTACAATTACAATTTTAGACTTTTACATATATACAATTACAATTTTACAAATTTAAAATTTAAAATTACAATTAAAATTTTACAAATTTACATATATACCATTACAATTAAATTTTTAGAATTTTACATACAATTACAATTTTAGAATTTTGCATACAAGTAGAATTACAATTACAATTTTAAAATTCTACATATATACATTTACAATTAAAATTAAAATTACAATCATTTCACAATAAATTAAATATTACAATTACAATTAAAATTTTACAAATATTTTACATACAATTACAATTTTAGAATCTTACATATAATTAGAATTACAAATATTACAATTTTACAATATCATGATCATTTAATATTAAATTAATTAATAAACATCACGTTAATGATAACCATCATACAAACATCATATTCGACTAAAAAACACATTGAAATTGACTAACATCATTGTGATCATGATCATCTAACCAAACACAATTAGCATTGTATAACATCATCACAACAAAAACATCAAATATACATCTCATGTGAAATAACTGCTATCACATACACATCTATCTGCAAGTTGCACATTAAATGAACATATCTAAGATGACCTAACAATATAAGCATCATGATGATCACCACCATGTAAATTAAGTACAACTGCAACATGAACATAAAATACATGGACCACACACATACACACACACACACACACACACACACATATATATAACCGAGTACTGTAAAAAATATACAACTGTAATATAAATGTCATATATCATCTCGTGGTACATTATTAATAGCAGTACTAGTTGAGGCCTGCTCAGTCAATGGTGAAACCTCGACAAGCTCAGATACATGTTGATCATCACATGCCTGCTGATCTAAAAATGGTGCCTCAGGTTCATCAGGATCAACTCTCAGCTACTCATCATGATGACTTGACATGGTTGATTGTTCAGCCTACTCATGATCATGAGTATTTTTGGATGCTGCAGGTTGTTGACTCAACGTGGAAGATGGTCCAACCTACTCTCCATGATGACTACTGCTTGATGCTAGTGGAGGCTACTCATTTGGCATAGCGCGAGGTGAACGATGACCACTCCCTTGACCATGATCATTAGATGATGTGTCGACGCTGCTTGTGGACTTTCGATAATGTGCTGCGTCTCAACCACGCCTATAACGTGCAAGGGTCCTCCTCAACCACGTAACTAAGGTCATAGCTGCTACGACATGTCGCATCAGGCTGTACATGTCATGCGACATGCCTCTCCACATATGTACCAGCCTACCATCGGCCTGTATGTCTCTCATAGTAGCAAGCCTCTCTCCCACCTCAAAAATCAATGCATAGAGTTGGTCACCCAACTCCATCCTCAATCTGCAATCAAGCCTACCACGCCTAGCCAAAGGTGGTACCGGTGCACCAGCAGGAGCAGGTCTCTTTACACCAGCCTCTTGATGATCCTCGACATATGACATATCCTGATCATCATCGGGATCTACACCTGGATCATGTGGTGGTGTTGGCATGTCCTCGCCATCAAAATACCTAATGTATGCAAAATATATACAACTACACAATAATAATTAGACAATTTCGTTACACAATTTAATAAAAAAAAGTTAAATAACATGTTATAATAAATTTAGATAAAATAGTAATATTACCTCTATCATCTGGTGGCTCATCATCTATGAAGAGGATGTTTTCACACCCTCTCCAATCTAAACCAGCATAAGGACAGGGGACCATAATGAAGGGATGCTCGTCAACAATGGCTAGCAACTCCAGTGCATCACGCGATATCCTCACGGAAAACTCAGTCTCGCCCCTCTTTGGCATCATCTGTCCCCACATGTTCATTTGTGACTCCAACATTGGCTTACGAGGCTTCGGAACAAAAGTAGTCCTCATCTCTAGAAAGCTCCCAAAAAATAAACAAAAATTATTTGAAGCAAAAGAGAAGTTGACCCTCCCTTGTGCATGAGCACGACATCTATCTTGCCACAAAAAATGGTAGACCACCTGACAAGTCGTGGCTCCTGTACTAAATAATCAACATAATATAGAAGTGGGAAAATAATGTGTTTCCCATAACTAGTGTTCTATGAAATGGTCGAAATCAGAAGTGAGAGGCACCTCACATCCAAAATACCAAATGCAACAATACGTAACTAACCTTCGGAGACCTGAAAATCTAAAGGAGACAGTATATCTACACTAATGTATCTATGGGAGTACACCAACTTACTCTCTACTACATAGCCAAATGGAACCTCTGGGAAGGAGGGAAAATCCACCCCTCTCCTCGATAGCCCTATAATGAAATATATGTCTTCCTCAGTGGGTACATACCACTGGTTAGGACAAACCCGGAAAGCCTATAGGTGGGCATTGCAGCTAGGGATAAGATGTCTCAAAAATAAACCATGGACCTTTAGAGAAGTAACCTCCTCATAGAACTTGAGGAGGCCTACCTGCCCTAGAAGCCCCTAGGTAGCTGCTGTAATAGGGCAAGGGTACGCATCTCTCTCCCCGTCTCGTGCTTCCCATAGGCAGACCATGTTATACTGGTCCGCCTGTTGTTGCTATTGTTCCCTCTCTTCTCTCTTTTCACATCTCTGAATGATTGACATATTAAATACAATTTTCTTATTGAATGAGATATGTATTAAGGAATATACATATGTAAATTTTTTTAGAAAAAAAAAAGTATGTGCGCCACAAAAAATAGGCATGCACCGGTATCGGTGCATCTTTTTTTGTCGCACACCAACGACGGTGCACCAGAAAATCTTTAGCACACCGGAGACGGTGCACCTAAAAATTTTCCTGCACACCACCCCCTTGGCATTGTTCTTAAGTCCACATTTCGGTGTATAACACACCGCACCATTGACTATGGACTGTGTCAGGAGGGCAGTGAGCTGACCAAACTCTACGCCTCAGGGCATATAGTTCGGTCAACGCACCGACCTCTTGACATCATTACATATTGTACAATGTGGTATTTTACCAGGCCGCACCATTGACCCTGTCAAAATTCTAGAATGCGGTGCGCTAACAAAAATACCCACCCCAGGCGGATATTTAAGTCAACACACCACATTGTCGTTATTCCACAAGGTTAATGGTGTGGTCGGGTAACCAACCACACTCTTTTAAAATTTAAAAATAGCAGAGTGCACCTTTCGGTACTTCCCTGGAACCGATGCGAATACTATTAGCATCGATTGCGGCAAAACCTGTAAATTTACAGGCTGCACCGCAAATTGGTTCGAGTCGAATGGCTCGAGCGCACCGCGCAATACTTTTTTTTTTTAATGGTTAATTTTAAGGTAATTTGAAATTATAATTCGTGAAAAGGCTTAATTATGGAAAAACAAGAAAAATGCCTGTACATTTGGCCTTCGAGGAGGCATATTGGCTGTAGAATTTTCAAAAGTAAATTTGCCCACCATTTTGCAAAATTCAAAATGGAGATTGGTGGGCAATGCACAACAATAGTGCATGCAATGGATGCAATGGGAGCACTGATGCCAGGGTGGCTCAGACAAGGATAAATTTCACCGGTTCTTGAGAGCTCTGGAGCACTAAGAAAACTAAAAAATGTGGTTTTTTTGCCGTATTTTTTTTATTTAACCCTGTTCTAGTGCGTAGGGTTTTATAGGCGCACTAGTGCAGTTTCTTAAGACTTCACTGGGAAGTTTCTATTTTGGCGTGAGGTTTTAGGACGCACCGGTGTCGAATATTTGTAAAGCGCCAGTCCACTACAGTAATAAGACGCACCAAATGGGTTTGTATGAAGCGCACGGTGTCCGGTGTGGAAATGTTCTGTGCACACTGATGCTTTCTCTTGTTGAACACACTAGTGCGGTTTACGATGATAAGCGCACTAGATGAAAAACATCCACAAAAACCTCCACCCACCAACCTCCTCTCGTAACGTCCGCTAGAAACGGATGTCTAGCTTATTTTTATAAGGGTTTCCTCAAAAATGTCCGCTAGAGGGTATTTTCATTGTAGTGATGGGAGATTACTCCATTCTCTTATTTTAGTGTAGAAGGTAAGTCACGTGGTAAATGGGGAAGGTAGGCACATGACATATGGATGTGAAGCATATCACTTGTAATATTCCTTTTTATTTTTAACCAAAGTCTTAAGGGAGGGGCCAAGCTAAGGTAGGGGTGTCATTTTTTTAAGATTTTTTTAGTAGCAGCCAAGCTAAGGTTGGGGTGCTATGTCATTTTTTTAAGACTTTATCTAGTAGGGGCAAAGCTATGATAAGATGGCTATATTATATTTTAAAGGCTTTATGTAGTGGGTCAAGCTAAGGGAGGGGTGCTATATCATTTTTTAGGATTTGATGTAATATTTATTTCCTTGCCAAGCCTCTCAAGCCTCTCAACATGCCTATTGTGGTCTCCCATTATGGGTGTGTTAAATTAATTTTATATACCATTCACCAAAAGAAACAAATGCATCATTATTTTACAAATCCTAAAATAACATTCAATGAAGAAGGTAAATGGGTTTCTAATGGTGATGTCAAAGTTGGTAATCATTATTTTACAACTAAGGAAGTAACACTTAAAGAAGAAGTTTACTGGGCTTTTAATGGTGAAGTCAAAGTGGGTTATTAGAGAAAATGATGGTGTTGGGCCTTTGAATGCTGATGTCAAAGTGGGTTATTAGAAAAAATGAAGATGTTGGGTTTTTTTAAATGGTGATGTCAAAGTGGGTGATCACTATTTTATAATTCAGAAAGTAACATTCAATGAAGAAGTTAACTAAGTTTTTAGTGAAAATGTGAAAGTGAGTTATAACATTTTATTTTTATTATAACTATTTATTTACAATTACATTGTCAAATTCAAAGAAGACCTAGAGAAAATGAAAGCAATTCATTTTCTCATAGTTTTTATTGTTTTAATCAGATGATGTTGTATTCAACTTAGAATATGGATTTGATTTTGAGTTGATTTGAGTAGTTAGTGAATTAAAATATTTGAATAGGTTGTGAAGAAAGTCAATATGATGAAAGGGTTAAATAATTATTATTCTAACTAAAGTCAATATAATGTCTTTTTAAGTACCAAATTTTTCCATGTATTTCACATTTTTCGTATAGTAGGGTTCATCGAAAGTATGCAACATGGGTACTCCTTAGATGAAAAATTAAATTTTGCATCCAAAGTGTGCTCACACTCCAAATTTGAGTAAAATCATAGAGATATAAGTTGAAAGTACGAGTTTAAAAAGTAATATTTTCTTTTTTTCTTCCAAAACTTTAAGAGATAATCTATTCTCATTTTATTATTTCCACTATTATTTTATAATACTCCTTAGAAGGTCAATTTTAGACATCAAATTTATGTAATGCTTTTAAAGACTTAAATGTAAATTTGTTATTCACAATAATCAGTAGAAGGAAAAAGTATAATGTAGAAAGAAAATAACTTTCAAAAAAATAAATTTTTAGTTGAAATCTATCTAATTATGATCCAAAGGGATTACTATTATTATTATTATTATTAAATTACTTTGAATAAATTATGTATTTGACGGTGTAGAGATATGCTCCTCTGACCTAACAATTTCAATATATGGATTTGAAAAAATGTGAGAAACAAATGAATCCTTAGAATGTGGTTCATGATACAACTAAATATGATGTTCATTGGAAAAAAATACATCTGCGACCCATCTATGGTTGTAAACTTAATAATCCCATTGTAAAAAAATGTGTCCAATTCTTAAGGACCTAGTCACCCGATACAAAGTTTCCCTTTGAAATCCTTAAACCTAGAATCATATAATAATGCCTAATCACCTTTTTGAAACAACTTATTTTAATAAATTTTTCATACCAGTTTTTGTGTTGTTGTTGAACAATACTGGTGTGTTGTATTAAAGTCAAACACATCTCATCCAACTCATTAAGTTGGTCCAAGTGGTGCTTGTGTGCTATAGTTGGATCTAAATTTACCTCTAAAGTGGTTCTTAGTGTTTCAATATCAAACTCAATAGGAAAGATAAGGATCTTACCTTATACATGTTCATATGGAGAGAATTATGTGGTGTTTCACCATGTATTTCTATAGGCCCAAAGTGATTTTGAAAGTCACTCAACCCAATCACAACAGTGACTAGCCACAATCTTGGTAGGGATAGCTTCAATAAATCTATTAATTCTCTCTACTTTCCCATTAGCTTGCATGTAGTAAGGTGAAGTGATATTGTGGTGAATCTTGTACTTTTTAGCGATATTTTTAATCAATTTACAATTAAATTGTGCCCCCTCCATCTGTATCTATCTCTCTTGGAACGATAAACCAAAAATATATCTTCCAACAAAAAGTATAAAACAACTTATTCAGTGTCTTTAGTGAGTGTTATGGCTTTGATCCACTTGGTAACATAGTTTGTACAAACTAAATTATAAAAATTCTAGTGAGATGGTGAATTATGGGCCTGAAAAATTCAAGAGCCCACTTCTTGAAGGGATTAATAATGAACTAATATGCAATGGTATTTCATATGATTGGATGGGTTGGCCCATCCATTGGCAATTGTCACAAACTTGTACATGATTTATTTTATCAACAAATTCTCCACAACAAATCCCATCATTACAAACCCTTAGGATGTCATATAGTCCATATTCTCTTACACAACACTAGATCTTATGATCCAGTCTAGTTTAACATAGATAACCGTCTACCCAAGAATACTAGGAACTTTACTGAATATTTTTTCACTTCACCCTAAGAAAAAATAGGTGTGGTATATTTCCTACAAAAATATTGTTAGTGATATCTAGATACCATTGTAAGTGAATGGATGTTGCAAAAATATGTCCATCTAGGAAATAATCCTCAACAGGAAAATTTTCATTGTGGTTGGTAATCCTAGAAAGGAAGTTTGCAATGAAGTTATTATTTCCAAGTTTATCCACAATAGTGATGTCAAAGTCTTGTAATAAAGTAACCACATGTTAACTTTCACTACAAGAAAAAAGGACATTGGCGAGGGGCAAAAATTGTCACCATAAGGTCATTGGTGATGGTCAAAAGAGCCTTCATCGCCAAAAAATGAACGTCACCAAATGTGGCGTCACCGAAAGTATAGGTGTTGTGGTGACATTCAAGGTTTGTCACCAATAATAAATTATAATGATGGATAGTGACCATCACCATTTCATATGAGTAATGGTGATGGACCATAGCCTCGATCACAAAAAAACTGAACGTCACCAAAGCAGGTGTCGCCAAAAGTATAGGTGTTGTGGTGACATTCCCGGTTAGTCACGAATATTGATTATAATGATGGATAGTAACCTTCACCATTTCATATGAACAACAAAGATTTATTATGATGGACCTATCATGGGAATTACAATTGGTGCATATATATAGTGACGTTCATTGACCTTCACCATTTCATATTTGGTGAGGGTAAAAAATGTCATGATAAGCTCGTTGGTGACTTCAAGGTACATCATGAATAATGACTATAATGACAAACAGTGACCATCACCATTTCATATCAACAACAAAGATTTATGGTGATGAACCTTTCATGGTCGTCACTATTGATGCATATATATGATGGCATTCGTTGACTGTCACCATTCCATATTTTGGTGAGGGTCAAAAAATGACACCATAAGATCATTTGTGATGGTAAAAAGAACCTTTGTCACCAAAAAATGGTCGCCGCAATTCCATATGAATATCAGGGCACGATGGAATCAAACCACCAACCTCCTACTTGTAAATAAGGTGCTCTTCCATTGAGCTAGCACCCTTTAAAGAATTAGACTTTTAAAAATTAGATCTTGAAACATTATAGATTTTAAATTCTACAACTTTCAATAAATTAAAGTGACAACAATCTTTCACTAAACAAGAAAAACAACATCGAATTTGCAGGTCCCTGCCTAATGGTTATGGAAGTTATGAAAACTGGGTGAAGGGAAAAATAGTTACATATAAAAGACTCAATATGTTGAGTTGAATATTCAATTAAAATTGAAACTCTGAAGAAATTTATAGCCTATAAATGACCTATAACTAGAAAATGCACCAAATATTGCAAAGAAAATGTCATAAGTGGATAGCATATGGAAGAAGTGCACTGATGAAGACAAATGCAATATGTTATAGGGTGAATGAAAGAAAAAGCTCAATGTTGTTGTTGTTGGGTGAATTTTTATAATGGGAAATTTGATTTTCCTTTATCACGTAAATATTCAAATTAGAAATTAGAAATCTTAGATATCTGAATGGTATCTAAACTTCTGTGAAAATGTAACATAGATCTCCAGGGACCATAAACCACAGGGTAAAAATAAAAACAATAATGACCCAGGTTCAAATCCCAGTGAACAGAGAGCCTTGATCATGTGTATAGTTGATTTAATTTCATAGCCCCCAACTTCAAGTGGACTTTGCCAAAATCATACAAAATTCGGGTTAATAACTGCCCAGAGATCAAAGGAAATGTTTTCCATTACCAAAAAAGAGGGGATATGTGAAACATCAAACCAAGGATTGAGAGAAAACTTAAATATCTAAATACATCACAATGATATGAAAAAATAAAAAGAGAATCTGAAATGAAGTACTTCATAAGAAATTGGTAAAGAACCCTAGAATCCTACTTTCATCTTTCAAGCCATGAGAGAGAAAAGGAAATATCTAAATACATCACAATGATATGAAAAAACAAAAGAGAGTCTAAAATGCATAACTTCATAAACGATTGGTAAAGAAACCTAGGACCCTACCTTCATCTCTCAAGCCATGAGATTCAGAAACTCCAAAAAATCAATTGTCCCATTTTCATTAGCATCCACTTCACTAATCATATCATGTAGTTGATATTTAGTTGGATTTCCCCCTAGAGAGCGTATAACAATACCCAATTCTTTGGTAGTAATGCAACCTATAGAAAATCATGGTCAACATATTATCTAAATTAAATGACCCCAACTAAATAGTTTTCAATTTTAAATCCAATAGAGTTCTCTCCCATATTTTAATGCCCAAAATTGAGAATATTAAAATCAATGAAACCAATAAAAATTTAGCATATAACCTAAAATGGATATCTTTACATAATATTCACTTGAATAACCATTTATCCTGTGTAACCGGATCCACGTGGTAGGCAAGGTAGAAACATGGATGCCCAAATCAAATCCAGTTTTGGATCTGGAAGTGCCCACCTCAGATCCACCTCAGCTAGTTGAGACTGTTGGGATCCATCCTTGGAGAATATACTATGGAATAGGACACATCCAACACACTGATTGCAACATTTCAGGACTAGATTCTATCATGTACAAGATTGGAATCTATCATGTATAATGGGGAGGGTTTGCCACTTAATCAAGAGAACCATCCTCTCACATACCCTGATGTCAGAGGTATTAAATGTTGAAGACATATATCATGACCTTCGTAAAATTGTACCTTTCACTAAAGAAAAAACCACTGATTACACATCTTCATCTTCCTGCCTCATTTTAATGTTTTCATAGCCAATTTCATTAAAATTTGAGGGTTGTGTCTTGAGAAACAAAAAAAAACAGTCCACATACGCATGGATGAAAAGTTGTTCAAGGTAAAAATCTATCATAACCTTCATAAAAAATTTCATTTCACTAAAGCAAAAACCATCAATTACACATCTTCAACTTTCTGCCTCATTTTGATGCTTTCACTAGCTAATTTCATTAAAATTGGAGGGTAATGTCTTAAGCAACAAAAAAAAATTTCATATAAGTATGATTCCAAAGATGTTCAAGCATCAAGGTACAAATTCACACCTTGTAATACAACGAAGGAGGCTATGCCTATCATTTGATGGTGGTGGAAAGCTTTATGGTAAAACCAATGTCACTAGACTTAGAAAAACTTGATATTTCTTGGGAAATTAAAAAAAGAATTACAATTTAGGAAAAAAATTATTATAATAATAATCTAATTTTAAAGTTATGGTCAAGCTAGATACCAAATTGGCGTATGTGACCCCTTGTTTATGGGACAAGGAAGACACTTTTGCAAAACAATTTGACTGCTAACGTATAGAATGTCTATAGAGGTATACATATTCTACCCCCTTTGAACAATAAGAGTGTTTGTGATGTCCATATAATGCAACTTTTCAATAATGGCTCATTTCAAAATCTGTAAATTTTACTGGATATTACAAAATGACATGGATTCTTGACAGTTGGAAACAATGTTGGTCATTGATTCATAAACCATCCTTTGAGGATCTGACTTCCAAGCTTTCAGGTTGAAAGTACCACTGTTAATATTAATTCCCCTGTAACATAGTAGTTTCCACCTATTCATTCACCCCATCTTAGACAGAAGAAAAATAATTGTTAGCTAAGCCTCTGTTACCACTCCAAATTCAACCTTGCACCAAATCAAACTCTTCCTAAACATTAAAAACTCTTCCTTGGGAGAAAAATTGTAAATATAACTTGAATTTTAATTTCTTGAAGCCTCAAATCATAGTTATAATCAAAGCATGTAGTTATTGAATCTCTGATATTTATAATTTTAAATGTTATTGCATAAAATATTTTTAATTAGAGCATAGCATGAAGCATTTAGTTCTAAAGGAAAGCTCACCTTATATTGGAAACAATATAAATTTTCAAGAAAAATTGCAATTCTCATTGATGAATCGGAACTTACTTTTATTACAACGATTTTTCCTACAAACATGAGCACAACACCCATCTGCAGGAGAACACACAAGGTATATGATATGTTATTATCATTTAATTCCTTGAAAATTTATGCAGATTCCCCTCCCTGTAGCAGAAAAGCCTTGCCCAGAGCAGCTTCTCCGAACCTTTCCTCCAATTTATGTGTCTCTCCAGAAAATACCAGAGGATGAAAGGTCTTAAAATTATCCACAACAGACTCCATCTCTTCAGGATCTGGGTATTAGGGAAGTTGAAGGGAATTTTTTGATTTCCAACTCTCAAGTGTCCACCCATTAAGAGATCCTGGCATGGATGAGGATGATGTCACTCTAATTTCAGGAACTTGAACAACCTCAACTCTCAGTGCCATATTATTCCTCTTAATTCCCTTTTCTCTTGCCATAATTTTCTAATTTAATGGATTGTAGAAGGCACAATATTTAGTTTTCCTTCCCAAGGGCTTGTTCAAGGGCAACAAAGATCTTGTGAAAGACATTTGTGAAGTAACAAATGCCATTATTCACACAAAGTTTGAGCCAAAAATGGAAAAAAAATAGAGTGGTGACTTAAGAAAATCATAATCTTACTATCATAGGAAAGTTATGGCACACAACAAACATTTATTTGAGTGGTTTATACTCTCAATAAACTTGAATAATAAGGGTGAATCACACCCACAAGCAGGCTCTCTCTGAGTTTGATCTCTGCTACTTAGAAGTCTAACATGGTACATAAAATGTAAGGCCTTAAACCTTAGTAATATTAAGGTCACCCCCGAGCTTTTGAAGTTGTCCCAATGACCACACTGCCAGATTTACCAGGGATTCCATAGGTCCAAGTGCATAGTACAGAGGTGAAAGTGTTAATTATGTTTACAAACTATTTGACCAAATTCATGAAAGATATTTATTCTTATGGGATATGTTATAGACGGGTGAGGCATATTTTAGTGAAGAAAAAATTATGTCACCTTTCTCGGTGATCTATTTACATGTTACTATGCAAGCTTACAAGAGAAAAATGCTTCAAATCATACACAACCCTAAAAAATAATGTAGAAATGAAAATTTCACTTCCCATTCATCATATTCTACCTTCATTGATGCCATTTCAGCATCAATGAAAAGGTAGACTTAATGTACAAGTCATTAAATCTCCTCATGGGACAAACATGTGATTTAAAAGGTTTAATTCGCCAATTTCATCTCTAACTTAACAATAAATTTAAAATTAAATTATTGTTATTTTATTTAAAATTAAATTATTTGCATTAGTATTAGTATTTACCTTATAAAAAGTATTCTTAAAGTGCAGCATATAATAAAAAGTATTTTCTATAGGAGTATCTACATTATTAGCATTGAAAAAAATTGCAATCATATATTTATTCATCAATTTATATATAAGACCAAGGTAGTAAAGTAGGGTCCCTTATAAACACAACTTTCTTCTTCCCTTCCTATAACAATATTTAGCATTGATCGACTCCTAATATTTCCACAATTAGATCATGCATGAAAAATTTTAATAATACTTCACCTTATTGGTCTCAACCATTAGCAGTCATCATTAAATGTCCATTCATTTTTCTCCATGTTAACTACAGCCAATCTCAAGAGATTATACAACACATTAAAACATAGTATATGTCCTTTGTCTTCACCTTGCTAATCCCTACCATTCATAAATCTATTATCGTGTTGATCAAGCCTTGGCATCTTCAATGAACTCAAGGATGACATCATGCATTATTCCCTTTACATTGATATTGTAGCATTAGGTTCAACAATGTCATGCTCATAAAAATTTTTAAAATAATAATAACTTATCTTTGTACTCAAATAAAGAATTAGTAACATATCATTCTTGTTGTCTAAGGCATAGTTAATTATCCTTGTTAGCTCGTTTGATAAAACAAGGAAATGGCGATGATAACCCAAGTTATAAATATCATTAATGAGATTTTCAACATAAACCGTCATTGTTTGGTTTCCATAAGAAAAATATTATCATTTTTTTGTAAATAAAATACATAGATAAGTATATAGTTGTTAAAAAAGTGTACACTACAATAACCAAGTTTTTATTGATGACCCCTACAAACTTGTTTATGGGGTCCAATATTCAATTTTTCACAAATTTAATTGAACTTTAGCGTTTACAACCATGATGAATGAATTCCAAATTAAAACTTCACTATTGGACACTTGTTCCATATGTGCCAACAAAGGTTGTGTTTCCTTATTGGATTAGACCTTGAATATTTGTGAGTTTATAATTTTTCCCCTTCTTGTTCATGGTTTCATCCATAGCACCATGAAATCATATTTTTTATGAAAAAACATTGTGAGGTCCACTCATAATCCATTTCCTAAACTCAATGCTTGCTAAAAAAAAACCTTAAAAGGAAACATTATGTATAAATTGACATGTTTCCAATAGGTGATGAAAAAAAGGGGGGGGATTTTGGGTAATCATTAGATATCAATGTACCTCCATGCATGTCTCCTCAAAAATTGTAGACGTGTTAGATATTAAGAAAAAGTTTTATCGCTGCAAAAAAATATGCATGTCAAAGAGCTCAATAATGGAAACATTTGAAGTGGTGACTCCAAGAGGACTTTTCTCACACACACCCATGAAGGTAGTTATAATTTTCATTCTTTGTTTCCTTTCTAGTGGGTTGTAAAAGAAAGCATGGTCATCCATTTTTACCATTCCTATATTTTGCAAGGTTGTGGCATTAGTCGTTTGAGTCATTTTCCCGTTTTGTGATTGTTGTTGTTTTGAACTATTAGATTCCCTATATCCCTTTATATTGAGTCTTAAGGAAAGAAGAGTATTGAATATTTGTTGCTTTCGACTTGCAACCGATCTTTCCAAGAGGAACAAATTGATTAAGTAGTTGGCTTTGATATTAAAAACAATCATAAAAAGGTATAATAACACTCATCCTTTTCTTGATTTAATAAGATTCTAAATATTTTCCTTTCACAAAGTCATTTCCCAAGTGGATGTATATTGTTGAAAATGCAGCAAGATGATGGAGCTTAGTGAAATGAAGTCGCATTCACTAAGTGGGCCCGCAGGCAAATTCTGGCGCAAAGTATATTTTTAGACTATGTCTATTTTTAGACATATGGAGCATGGTCCAGGGGTTGCAGTATGTTATTCTTGGAGTATTGGTAATGTTGGTAAAAATAGATGGGACTCTATTTTTGTGACCTATAGGTCGATAGGTCGAATTCTATTTTTAGACTGCCTATCCTAAAAATAGGGAAGTCAAATATTATTTACCCTTAATAATATTTGGACTCTAAACAGCAGTTTACTCTCTTGGAGCACTTCAGTTCGAGCTACAGAAGTGGCTCATGCATCTGACAGAGGAATTACACTATTCCCAAGGGTTTGATGGAATCATGCATGGTTGACTTCAATTAGGACTTCAGTGGCAGAAGTTTGGTGGAGTTAATGAGACAGATAGTGGAGTTGTGTTCTGTTTATTTTAGTTGAACTAGTTGAGATTAGTTTAACTAGCTAATCAATTAGTTATGAGTGGAGTGAATTAAATATTATTTAATTCATTAATTAGTAACTCATTATTCAACTCAAGAACACATCGGTTCACTACAGTGCATGATCAGTTCAGTGGAGACCAGTGAAAGAGGTAGATGAAAGGGTGGAGTTAGCTATCAGTGGCGACATCAGTTGTGCATGAGATTTGCACCACACTTGGAGGAATTTCCCATGATGATTGCGCTGTCAAGCCAAGGAGATTCAAACCTTGGATCTCTATATAGACAGGCCTGGATTGCGCAATAGTGGCAAGGCAATTGGCGGTGAGTTTTGAACCAGTAACCTGTTCAAAACTGAGCTAGTTTGTGTGTAACTTTATGAGAAAGTACTGAGTACTTGTGAGGAGTATTGTACTAATTTTGTTACATGTTTTATCCATTATAATATACACAATAGCTGCGGGGTTTTTAGCTATAAGCTTTCCCCATACATACTGTGTTAATGTGTATGATGATTTGATGTGTTATCGCTTGATTTTATTTCTGCATGTTTGATGATCTGAGTGGAAGAGATTATGTGTTGCATATAAATTTGAATTGTATGTGATCAGGATAGTCTCGGTGGATAATTAATCATTATTCAGCAAATTTCTACATGGTATCGGAGCTATTGAAGCAGAGATTGATCATCACGGTGATTACAAACTTATTTCGGTAGACAGAGTCTGCATGCGGGCCAGGTAGCCTCCGGATTCATCTTTCTTCGGAAAGTGAAAGGTCTGGTAAACGCCCCTTGCAATCAATCTCTGTGCTAGAAATAATTTTTTCTCACAGATCTAGAGCGGTTGAGCTTTGAGGTGGAATTCGAAATTTTGCAGCAGTTTTGTTTTCTTGGTGCCGGTGTTGAAAAAAAATTTCAACGGTTTGCGACTCGAATATGCTCTTGAAGGCAGTTCGAATTATGTTGCATGGAAGGATCGCGTGAAAGCAGTATTAGAAGATAATGGTCTGAAGGAGTTCGTAGATATGGATGTCCAAAAGCCCACTAATCCTGCTGAAGTCGATGCATGGCAAAAGAAGATGGCGAAATGTCGAAGGATCCTGTTGGAGGGCGTCAAGGATCATATTGTATCTAGCCTGCATGGAAAGGCTTCTCCATTTCTAATGTGGAAAGCTTTGACGGATCTATTCCAGAGTAAGAGTGACCAAAGGAAGCTGGCGCTCAAAGATAAGCTCAGGAACATCAAGATGAAGAAAGGCGACAGTATCGCCAAATACCTCACGAAGTTCACTCAGTGCATAGATGAGCTGGGAAGTGTGGGGGTGACTGTCGAAGACGAGGACATGGTCGACCTAGCTCTCCTTGGTCTTCCGAAGGCTTGGCACTCATATCAAGATAGTGTCAATGGTCGTGAGAAGCTGCCGGGATGGGAGCGCCTTTGGGCGGATCTCATGCAGTAGGAGATAAGGAGGACTACTCGAGATGGATCTTCATCAAAGGGAGCTGATGAAGAAAACTGTGCTTTGGTTTCCAAAGCAAATAAGGGGAAGGGTAAGAAAACCTCTCATTCTGGTGCAAAGGAAAAGAAGCAGGATATGACGAAAGTGAAGTGTTTTCACTGCCATGATCACGGACATTATGCTACCAATTATCCAAAGAAGAAGAAAAACAAGCAAGCGGGAAGATCTGCAGATGGCGAGGCTTTGGCTTCACAATTCAAGCTTGACTTTTCACTGATCGCATGCTTGGTTTCAAGTGTGATGGGATCGGTGTGGTTCTTGGACAGCGGTGCGTCATTTCATATGACGGGAGATCGGGAGTTGTTCTCAGATCTGGAGGACAAAGATTTAGGTGTGCACATCGAGATGGGCGATGATGGTAGATACAGTGCGACTGGTATCGGTACCATATCCTTTCAGAGGGAGTCTGGTAAACCCTTTGTATTGAAGGATGTCATGCATGTACCTGGATTGAAGAAGAACTTGATCTCTGTGGCGATGTTGGAGGATAAGGGGTATGATGTGGTCTTCGGCGAAGGAAAAGCCTTCCTGCGCAGTAAGACTACTGGAGAGACCCGGAAGATAGGGGTTCGAACCAAGAACCTTTATCAGTTGCAGGTAGATGGCTGCGCAGCTATGGCATGCAAGGCGAGAGAAGTGGTGAGCCGGGATGATGAGGGCGAACTGTGGCACAGGAGATTGGGCCACCTTCACCATGGAGCCTTGAAGATCCTGCAGCAGATTTCTACTGGGCTTCCTAAGGGCACTCTTGCGCAGTCAGATCAGTGCAAGGGGTGTACTTTAGGGAAGTATGTGAAAGCCACCTTTCACAAGAAGGATAGTCGCGCCACGACGATCCTTGAGAGAGTTCACACAAATGTGTGTGGTCCTTTCTTAGTTGCTTCGACAGCAAAGCACAAGTATTATGTGATCTTTGTTGATGATTTCTCTCGAAAGTGCTGGATCTTCTTCATGCAGAAGAAGAGCGATACATTCGCGAAGTTATGTGAGTTTAAAGCACTGGTCGAGAAGGAGTCGGGGAAGAAGGTGATTTCTCTAAGGAGTGATAACGGTGGTGAATTCATCTCGGCTGAATTCAGGGAGTTCTGCAGCGCAGAAGGGATTCGGAGAGAGCTCATCGCACCCCATAACCCACAGCAGAACGGGGTGGCTGAGCGGAAGAACAGAACGATCGTGGGTGCTGCACGGGCGATGTTGCATGATCAGGGCCTACCCCTTCACTTGTGGGCTGAGACATGCAATACAGCAGTGTATGTGCAGAACCGTTGTCCTCACAAGGTTCTTGGCATGAGTACACCAGAGGAGGCTTATTCTGGCAAGAGGCCTGATATTTCCCATTTGCGGATTTTCGGATCTCCTGTCTACATGCATGTGACGAAGGATGGGAGAAGGAAGCTGGATCCAACTGCTGAAGTTGGAATATTTGTGGGGTACACTGATACACCTCACAACTATCGGGTGTATGTGCCAGACAGTCGCAAGACTGTTGTGCGACGGGATATAAAATTTAAGGAGGAGAAAGCCATGCAGTGTTCGCTTGAGAGGGAGCTACACTTGCATGCAGATGAGGAGCTGTTAGTTCCTAAGGAGGAGCTTCCGGATGTGGATCAACCATAAGAGGAAGTTCAGGAGGTGGAAGAAACCACCCATGCAGCGCCAACCATCAGAGGGCGCATGCGCACTACAGAAGCTGAGCGACTGGCTCGAGATGCAGAGAAGGTTGTAGGACCACCTACAGCACAGCGCAGACAGAGGCAGTCACCGGATCGGTACATTGGATACATGGCTCTTGTGAGTCAATGTGTTGTGACGGAGCCATCCTCTTTTGAGGAAGCTGTGGAGGAACCCGCATGGGTTGATGCCATGATCGAATAATATGATTCGATCATCAGGAACAGTGCATGGGAGATTGTCCCAAGACCGGTTGGGAAATCAGTTGTAGGTTCGCGATGGATCTACAAGGTGAAGCAGGCGGCTGAGGGGAGTGTGGAGAAGTACAAGGCGAGATTTGTCGCCCGTGGCTTCTCACAGATCGAGGGGATTGACTATGAGGAGACTTTTGCACCTGTCGCAAGGTACTCTTCCATACGGACGATCCTTGCTCTCTCAGCGCAGATGGGGTGGCACATTCATCGGATGGATGTGAAGACTGCGTTCCTCAATGGAGTTATTGAGGAAGAGGTGTACATAGAGCAGCCTGAAGGTTTTGAGATCTTCAGCAGTGAGTCGCATGTGTGCCGACTCAAGAGAGCACTGTACGGGCTGAAGCAAGCACCTCGTGCTTGGTACACTCGGATGGACAGCTACTTCACCGGGCTTGGATTCTCCAAGAGTGAGGCGGATCCAAACCTGTACCAGATTGTGGTGGAGGGGAAGCTGTTGATCATCGTACTGTATGTAGATGATCTGATTTTGACTGGCGATGAGGAGTTGATACTTTCATGCAAGGAGGATCTTGCACGAGAGTTTGAGATGAAGGACTTGGGCATCCTTCATTATTTCCTGGGATTGGAGATTTGGCAGCGCAGCGGAGGACTGTTTGTTTCTCGGGGCAAGTATGCCCGGGAGATTCTGGAGAGGTTCAACATGCAAGGCTGCAAGCCTGTTGATACCCCTCTTCCTGGAGGATGGAGGAAGGGAGATGCTACTTCGGAGGAGGTAGTGGATGCCAGTGTCTATCGACAGTTGGTGGGGTCGTTGATGTATCTGGTCAATACTCGACCCGATATATGCTATGCAGTTAACCAGCTTTCGCAAGCTATGGTTAAGCCTACCAAGCTCTTTTGGAAGGCGGTCAAGCATGTATTGCGCTATATCAGAGGCACATCGGGATATGGTCTATGGTACAGACAGGAGGATGGAGTGAAGCTTTCTGGCTTCACTGATGCAGATTGGGCAGGGAGTCCAACGGACCGAAAGAGCACTTCTGGAGGAGTTTTCAACATTGGGTCGACAGCAGTTTCCTGGTACAGCAGGAAGCAGAGATCCGTGGCACTCAGTTCAGCAGAGGCCGAGTACATGGCAGCTAGCTTGGCTGCATGCGAGGCTATTTGGATGAGGAAGATCCTCGCAGGATTGTTCAGGTTGCATTTGGAGCGTACAGTGATCTACTGTGATAACCAGAGTTGCATTAAACTCTCGGCTAATCCAGTATTTCATGATAGGTCCAAACACATCGACATCAGGTACCATCATATCATAGATTGTGTTCAGCGGAGAATCATGATGCTTTCATATGTTCCCACGGAGGATCAGGATGCCGACATCCTGACGAAGGCGCTCACCAGGAGCAAGTTCGAATTCCACAGAGGCAGGATAGGGATTGCAGATAATCCATATCTTTCTGAGAGGAAGTGTTGAAAATGCAGCAAGATGATGGAGCTTAGTGAAATGAAGTCGCCTTCACTAAGTGGGCCCGCAGGCAAATTCTGGCGCAAAATCTATTTTTAGACTATGTCTATTTTTAGACATATGGAGCATGGTTTGGGGATTCCAGTATGAGATTCTTGGAGAATTGGTCATGTTGGTAAAAATATATGGGACTCTATTTTTGTGACCTATAGGTCAAGGAGGTCGACGTCTATTTTTGGACTGCCTCTCCTAAAAATAGGGAAGTCAAATATTATTTACCCTTAATAATATTTAGACTATAAACTTCAGTTTACTCTCTTGGAGCACTTCAGTTCGAGCCTTGGAAGTGGATCATGCATCTGACAGAGGAATTACGCTATTCCCAAGGGTTTGATGGCATCATGCATGGTTGAATTCAATTATGACTTCAGTGGAAGAAGTTTGGTGGAGTTAATGAGACAGCTAGTGGAGTTGTGTTCTGTTTATTTTAGTTGAACTAATTGAGATTAGTTTAACTAGCTAATCAATTAGTTATGAGTGGAGTGAATTAAATATTATTTAATTCATTAATTAGTAACTCATTATTCAACTCAAGAACACATCAGTTCACTACAGTACATGATCAGTTCAGTGGAGACCAGTGAAAGAGGTAGATGAAAGGGTGGAGTTAGCTATCAGTGGCGACATCAGTTGTGCATGAGATTTGCACCACACTTGGAGGAATTGCCCATGATGATTGCGCTGTCAAGCCAAGGAGATTCGAACCTTGGATTTCTATATAGACAGGCCTGGATTGCGCTGTCAAGCCAAGGAGATTCGAACCTTGGATTTCTATATAGACAGGCCTGGATTGCGCAATAGAGGCAAGGCAATTGGCGGTGAGTTTTGAACTAGTAACCTGTTCAAAACTGAGCTAGTTTGTGTGTAACTTTATGAGAAAGTACTGAGTACTTGTGAGGAGTATTGTACTTATTTTGTTACATTTTTTCTCCATTATAATATAAACAATAGCTGCGGGGTTTTCAGCTATAAGCTTTCCCCATACATACTGTGTTAATGTGTATGATGATTTGATGTGTTATCGCTTGATTTTATTTCCGCATGTTTGATGATCTGAGTGGAAGAGATTATGTGTTGCATATAAATTCGAATTGTATGTGATTAGGATAGTCTCGGTGGATAATTAATCATTATTCAGAAAATTTCCACATATATTGCTTCCTTAACATTGGGTAATTGTTGTTTTTCTAATGTAATTTTAGTATTTCATTACTTTCATATCCTAATCTCTCCAAAGAAAGAGCATGTTTGTTTGTGCGTGAGACTTGAAGTGAGCTTGCACCATTGATTGTGGCTTCTCTTGTTGAAACTCAAGAAAACAATGTAAGGCCATCTGGGTAATTCATGCTTAAGATTTCAATAAATATGGAGGATTTACCAACAATTAAAAATTTCCATTGTATATAAATTTAAAGATTTCCCATCTTTCCTAACAAGGAACAAAGCAGGTTGAAACCTAGCTCATCATTTACTTGAAATAAGTAGGTTCAAATAATGACAAATAGTTAATCAAGATCCATCAATCATAGTATTTAGAATGCATGAAGAGGTAGATTGAAACCGTGTCCATCCTTTCTAACTAGCAACAATATATAAGCAGATCAAAACCATAAATAAGTGTTTTATTCATGATTTGTGAATTACACAAATTAGCATTGAAATTTTGCATGTGGATGGTAGCTTTTCTTTGCAAACTTTCAAGGTCTAGAATATTTGGAAACAGGTTGTTCTATTAAGGCCTTTCTTGTCTGAAGGTCGTCAATTCAAACCCCGGTAGATATAACCATGTTAAATGTTGGTTTATTTCTTATCTAGTCTTGCAATTATGTGTTGTGTTATCGGGTGAAGTGTTAAATCAAATTTGTTGTACTTGGTCATCCCACGAACATAATGCACATATACTAAAGATGATACATATTTTTTCATATTACTGAACTATCATCTACTATGAAACATTTTAACAATTATTTCTTGAAACTAGGCAAAAATTTTAATGGGAAAGCTGAAAGAATGTATAAATGTCTGTCTCTGACCCTCCCATATATGTTTCTACTAATTTTGAAGTAGTAAACCTTGAGGCTTTCCATAACCAAAAAAACATGAAAAGGTACAAGAATTGAAAATTTGGTAGCTTGATACCCAGACGATTGGCGACACCTCTCATGAACTCAATATGTGCACCACCAAGCTGCCTGGTGCATTCATCAATCCAAAATATATAAGAACATAAATCATACCCTAGTCCAAAATTGGAATCCTCCATGGTCATTTCTTTCTCATATGGGAGTAGCTAGCATTCACAGGATGTCCAGAAATTCAGTGGAATTCATAACGGGAAGGTCAACTGTAAAGCCACAAGAAGCCATGAATCCTAGAGCTTCATCGACATGAAGGGAAAGCTCCATATACCTGAAATGCATACACATTATCAAGAACAAAAAACAAGAATATACAGACGAATTCAAAAAATCTTTCTAATGTCTTGTGAAAAAAACGAGAATCAAAAATTGTAAATGAATTTCGAAATATTTTTCAAGGTCTCATGAAAAGCTTACTTCTCCAATTCTTAGTTGTTAGAGGTGAAATACAAATTCCACTGAATAACATGTTTCATTGCTACATATGCTCCTGTTGTATATTCCAGAATAAGGTTGAGGGTTGCAGCAACATGGAAATAAGCACAAACGATCCTTTGAGGATCTGACTGCCAAGCTTTCAGGTTGAAAGTATGACTGTTAATATTAACTCCTCTATAACATGGTATTTTTTACCTATCAATTCGCCCCACTTAAGAAAAAATAAAAATAATTGTTAGCTAAGCCTCCATTAGCACTCCAAATTCAACCTTGCACCAACGCAAACTCTTCCTGAACATTGCAAAATTTTCCTTGGGAGAAAAATTATGAAGCTAAATTGAATTTTAAGTTCTTGAAGCCTCAACTTGTCGTTAGAATCGAATCATTTAGTTATTGAATACATTATCTTTCTAGTTTTAAATTTTATTGCATACAATCTGTATAACCAGAGTGTAGCATGAAGCATTGATTTCTAAAGGAAATTTCCACTTCTATGTGAAACAATATAAATTTTCAAGAAAAATTTCAATTTTCGTTCATGAATGTGAACTTACTTTGATTACAAGAATTTTCATCCAAACATGAGCACAAAACCCATCTGCAAGAGAACATGCAAGATATCTCGTATGTTATTAGCATTGAATTCCTTGAAACTTTCTGCAAAGTCCCCTGACTAAATCAAAAAAGACTTCCCTAGACCAGTTTCTCTAATCCTTTCCTCTAGTTTCTATGTTTCTGTAGCAAATACCAAAGGATGAAAGGTCTTCAGAAGATCCACAACGAACTCCAGCTCTTTAACATCTTATTGGGGCAGTTGAAAGGCATTTTTTGATTTCCAACTGTCAAATGTCCACCCATTAACAGATCCTAGCATTGATGAGGATGATGGCACTCTAATTTCAGGAACTTGAAAAACCTCCACCCTTAGTGTCATCTTCGTCCTCTTAATTACCTTTTCTCTTGCCAAAATTTTCTGATTCAATGGATTGCAGAAGCCACAGCCTTTAGTTTTCCTTCCCCGGGGCTTGTTAAAGGGCAACAAAGATGTTTTGAAAGACATTTGAGAAGCATTAAATGCCATTTTTCACAAATTGCATTATGCTTGGGAATAACTTGAGAGTTCTTGGGAATTTTTTTAGGGAAAATTGTGTGAGGATTCATTTTCAATGGCCAAGCATGACATTTTATAGGCTCGAGGAGGAGAATATGAATAATTTCTACAATTCATGTAGGTCCTACGAACCGATGAGGTTTGCAGGAACATGAAAAGTTACTCCTTAGCAGGAATTCAATCTAGAGGAAGATCTAGCAGAAAGCTGAAAACTAATGCCCGAAAATAGAAAAAGGAAAGTTGCACACGTACCAATGGAAGAGAAGAGGAGCAAGATGAAAGTAGATCCAATCATCCTGAAAGAAACCATAACAATAGAAAAGAGGTGAAAGAAAATGTATCAAGAGGAATAGATTTCATAGAGAGCAGAACAAGAGAAATGGAAATTGGAGGAATAACGGAAGAAATAATAAGAAGAAGGTGGGTGGATATTAGAGGAAAAAGAAGCAACATGAAACATGTCGAAGAACAAGATAAAAACTGGCTACTATAGGAGGACAAAAAACACTTGCACGAGAAGTAACTTCCTTACAAAATTGAAGATCTTGATGTAGGGGCATTAGAAACTAGCCAGCAATGTAGGAGGTTTTGTCCACATGTTGTGGCTAGGAAGGTTCGAAATCATCTGAATTGTAATAGCTAGGTGTTAATACCTTAGCTGACTATATCATTTAGATTAGTTAGATTTGTAGAAGTCGAATAGTTAGATTCGATCCACCTGTCATGTCTCAATTAGTTGAATTATTGTAATTAGGCTTTCGAATTTCTAAACGGTCCTCACAGAGGAACCAAAGAGACACATTGTAATGTATATAAATTCTATCCCTCGAATGCATTGAGGAGGGGGGGAGAAAGGAGATTTCTGAAATAAAATCTGTGTTAACAATTACTTACAGTTAAATAATTCCAGTGCTCATTGGCCATCCAATTGTCTTGAATTGATATTGTGAGGAAATTTGTTTAACCGTGAGGCGATTGAACTCTGTGTGTATATAATTACTGAGTTGAACTATTGTATAGATTCTGCATCCCTCTGTCTATTGTTTCTCTCAAAACTTTCCGAACAAGCTCTGTCGAATAAATCTCCACTCATAGAAGAATTTCTGCGTATAATTGTGGTTGACTAACTCTATCCAAATGGTAGTGAAAATTCCGTTGGAAGAGAATTACATTTGGTTGTTGTTAATTGGAAACCCTACCGAGATCTGACCTGAGATAGTGAATACCGGGGATATCATACCCTGAATTAACTTTGGTTAGTCACTATTCCAAAACCAGAAGTGGATTTGCGAAACCCGCCTGCCCATATCGCACTGCTTTTGTGGAGCAAGCGGTATTCTCCAATCGTGAGCGATTCCATAGAGTATTCAACACGTGGCAAAGGTGGACCCATGAAAACCGCCATCATTGTCCGCCATCGCACGTTAAAGTTCGACATAGAAGGCCGCGCAATATTGTTGAGTGCCGTCGATCTGGAGGGGAGCCATCGGACGGTGGTCGTATGAGGAAGATGTGCGAAGGTTAACCAAGGTACGGTGCGTATGTTGGATTGGATATTGATTATATATGTTGGTCCGGAGTCAAAGGTTCACTATAAGATTGGTTGTTTGAAAGCGTCGGGTATTAATATAAGGTTCGGAGATATTTTTTTTATTTTCAAAGGTTATTGATAATGTTTATTTATCAAATTCCTAGAATTTGATAAATCAAACCAAAGAAGTTGGGGTAGACCACATGGAAGAGGAGAATGGGGTTTTAGAAGAGAAATGCTGACAGAGCCATGAAAAAGAGACCAGCTCTCCTTAGGGGCCGACTTTCAGTTTTGTTTCTCTCAATTGTGGTATCAGAGCTGTTGTTTTTTGAGTTGTTTTTGTAGAGAATTAACATGGCAATCCAAGTTGGTAGAGGTGCTGGTAGAAGGAGACCTGTTGCCAACACAGAGGTGTTGGGGATGCTGCAAAGGATCGAGGCCAGAATGGATGTCATAGAGCGAAGATAGCCCAGAGATCCTAAAGACATCAGTGAAGATGAAATAGAAGAAGCTGAAGAAAATGTTGAAATTCCTCCTGACATGAGGCTCCTCAGAACTGTTCTGGGGTCTGCAGTTAAGCCCAGGATTGAAGTATCAAATTTTGCAGGAGGACTGAATCTAGAGGAGCTGGTGGACTGGATAAATGAAATGAACAAGTGCTTCGACTATGAAGAAATAAGCGAAGATAAAAGGTCAAGTTTGCAGTGACAAAGGTGAAGGGACATGCTGCACCTTGGTGGGATGGAGTGCAGGAAGAAAGGAGGAGAGTTGGCAAGCAACCTGTCAAAAGCTGGACCAGAATGATGGCTAAATTAAAAGGTAAATTCTTTCCTAGTGATTATCAGCTAATATTGTATAGGCAAATGCAGAACCTGAGGCAGAGGTTACTGACAGTAAAAGAAGACACAGAGGAATTCTACAGAGTGAGCATAAGAGCTGGGCAATTTCAAGACACACCAGAGAAGAATACCAGATATGTGAATGGTCTCAAGTTGGAGATCCAAGATGATATTGGTCTTCTATCTCCTAAGACAGTGGAAGAGGCCTACCAGATGGCCTTGAAAGCATAGGAGAAACTTCTGAGGAAACAGTCTGCCAAGAAGAGAGGTACTTTCCGTGGAAAGGGAAGTCAGGGTGGTAGAGGAAAGCCTACTACACCCAAGGATGGAGCTAATAGTAGCTCACCTCAGAATGCATCTACAGAGGATGGTGCAAGGGGCAGAAGGGGTTCTTACAGAGGAAAAGAAAGAGGAGGCAGAGACAGAGGAAGAGGTAGAGAATTGAGGTGCTATAGGTGTCAGCAAGTGGGACATAAGCACTCTGAGTGTCCAAAGAATGTGGGTGTTGGTCCAAGAAATGTTGTTGTTGCCCAGGCTGGAGAAGAGGCAGAAATTGAAGAAGAAATTCTACTAGAGAGGGGAAAGTCCTTGGTGGTTAACAAGGTCCTGTTGAAGAAAACCAAAGAGGTCACTGAACCTGCACAGAGGAAGACTTTTTTTAGGAGAATATGCAAAGTCCAAGGGAAATGTTGCCAGCTATTCATTGATAGTGGCAGCACAGACAATCTGGTTTCCACTGAGGTGATAGAGAAGTTGAAGTTGAAGACAAGGGAGCATCCAACTCCCTACAGGGTGTCCTGGCTGCAAAAAGGCCACCAGCTGGTTGTAAAAGAACAGTGTGAGATAGAGCTGCAAATGGTAAAATACAAAGATAAGGTCCTGTGTGATGTAATGCCCATGGATGTGTGTCAGATACTGCTAGGTAGACCTTGGCAGTTTGACAGAGCAGCAGTGCATGATGGCAAGAAGAACACTTACAAGTTCTTCAAGGATGGGGTACACCATACATTGATACCCATGGAAGAAGGAGAGCCATCTAGCAGAGTGATTGATCCAAAGACCTTGTTGCTGAGCGGGAAGGAATATCTGCAACAGATAGAAGAAGAAGAGGTAAGTTTTTCTTTAGTTTTCAAAGCTAAAGTAGTTCTTACTTCTACAAATATTTCTGATTTTCCAATAGAAATCCAAGAGATGTTAGACAATTATTGTGACATCATTGTGGATGATTTACCTGATGAGATGCCACCTGTGAGAAAGATCAACCATCAGATAGATTTTATCCCTGGTTCAAATCTGCCAAATAAGGCAGCCTACAAAATGACTCGCACAGAAAATGAGGAAATCAGGAGACAAGTATAGGAATTGGTGGACAAGAGGCTGATCAGAGAAAGTTTGACTCCATGTGCAGTACCAGCAGTATTGAGCCCAAAGAAAGATGGAGGCTACAGGATATGTACTGATCCAGAGCAATCAATAAGATCACAATCAGGTACAGATTCCCTTTGCCCAGAGTTGAGGATATGATGGACTGTTTGAGTGGTGCTAAATATTTTTCAAAGATAGATTTAAAAAGTGGATATCATCAGATTAGAATAAGAGAGGGTGATGAGTGGAAAACTACCTTTAAAACAAATGAAGGACTGTATGAATGGATGGTAATGCCTTTTGGGTTGTCAAATGCACCTATCACTTTTATGAGACTTATGAATGAAGTATTGAAAGAATTCATTGGTAAATTTGTGATAGTATATTTAGATGATATATTAGTTTTCAGCAGAACTAAAGAAGAACATTTAAGGCATCTTGATCATGTCTTGAAAAAGCTGCACTAAGAGAAAATGTTGATAAATTTAAAGAAATTCTCATTCATGAAATAAGAGTTGGTGTATTTGGGCTTTGTTGTTTCTGCATAAGGATTGAAGATGTACCCAGAAAAGGTTAAGGCAATTGTGGAGTGGCCTTCACCCAGAAATGTCTTTGAGGTAAGAAGTTTCCATGGACTTGCTAGTTTTTACAGATAGTTTATAAGAAACTTTAGTAAGATTAATGCACCCATAATTGAGACAATAAAGAAGAGAAAATAGCCATTTAAGTGGACTGCTGAAGCAGAAAGAAACTTTAAACTTTTGAAGCAAAAGATAACTGAGAAGCCTGTTTTGATTCTGCCTGATTTTACTAAACCATTTCAGGTAAAGTGTGATGCCAGTGGAGAGGCCATTAGAGCTGTGTTGAGTCAGGATGATAGGCATGTAGCCTATTTCAGTGAAAATCTAAATGACACCAGAAGGAATTATTCCTCTTATGAGAAGGAATTCTATGCAATTGTTCAGGCACTGAAAAAGTGGAGACATGATTTGATGTCAAAATAATTTGTACTATATTCTGATAATCATGCTTTGCAGTATATTGTACAGTAGCACAAGTTGAAGCATAAGCATGCCAAATGGGTTGAGTATCTCCAAGGTTTTAACTTTGTTTTGAAACACATAAGTGGCCAAGCAAATAAAGTAGCTGATGCTTTGAGTAGGAGGCACATGCTTGTTCAAGAAACCAATTTTGAAGTTGTAGGGTTTGATTTTCTCAAATAATTGTATAAAACAGATCTAGATTTTAAAGAAGCATTTGAGGCATGTTGTAACCCTGTTCTAACAGATAGAAGCCAGTGGCTGGATTATTTCTTGCAGGAGGACTTACTATTCAGAAGAAACCAACTGTGTGTACCAAAATGTTCCATGAGAGAAAATTTGATCAAAGAAAATCATAGTGGTGGACTTGTTGGACACTTTGGTACTGATAAAAATTATGACCAGCTGAGTCACTTCTATTACTAGCCCAAGATGAGGACAAAAGTGGATAATTTTGTGAAAAATTGCAAAATCTGTCAATATGCTAAAGGAAGGAGCCAGAATGCAGGATTGTACACTCTCTTGCCTATTCTAGACAGGCCTTGGGACATGGTGAGTATGGATTTTGTTCTAGGGTTGCCCAAGACTCAGAGAGGGAATGATGCAGTCTTTGTTGTAGTGGACAGATTCTCCAAAATGGCACATTTTATTCCATGCTATAAAACTAGTGATGCCACCCATGTTGCTAACTTGTTTTTCAAAGAAGTTGTTAGATTGCATGGGTTTCCCAAGAGTATTGTTTCAGACAGAGACACTAGATTTGTGGGTCATTTTTGGAGGACACTATGGAAGAAACTTGGTACCAAACTGAGCTTTAGCTCAGCTTATCATCCTATACTGATGGACAAACTGAGGTAGTCAATAGGAGTCTGGGAAATTTGTTGAGAAGTCTTGTAGGAGAGCATTCCAAGCAGTGGGATCATATTTTTCCCTAGGCATAATATGCATATAATGACTCACCAAACAGAAGCACAAGGCAGAGCCCATTCCATATTGTCTATGGAATGCACCCCAGGGGAATATCAGAGTTAAGAAATCTGGGGAGGGCAGAGATGAGAAATGCTGATGGTGAAGAATTTTCTTCAGAGATCCAGGCCATACATGAACAAGTGAAACAACAACTACAAGGCAGCAGCATCAAATAAAAAAGCAGAGCAGACTTGAGCAGAAAGGAAGTCCATTTTGAAGTAGGAGATCTAGTTTTGGCACACTTGAGAAAGGAGAGATTCCCAAAGAAGCAGTATAACAAACTGAAGTTCAAAAAGATTGGGCCATGCAAGATACTTAGAAAGTTTTCTGCAATTGTTTATGAGATTGAATTACTTCCTGATGTTGGAATATCTCCCATTTTTAATGTTGCAGATTTGTACAAGTATGAAGATGATGGTGAAGAAGAAAGGTCATCAGACAAGGAACAGATTGAGTAGAAAGAGCAGCTACCTCCAGCACAACCATTGCAACTAGAGAAGATATTGGATAAAAGAGTGTTCAGGAATACCAGAGGACAAGAGTACTTTCAGTACTTAATCAAATTTAAGGACAAGCTAGAGGAAGATGCCAGTTGGATGACTGAAGGAATGTTGCAGAAGATAGGCAGATCAGTGGAAGAGCTCATGGACAGGAGCCCATGAAGAAAATTTCCCTAGGGAGTCTGATGCAGGGGCATTAGACACTAGCTAACATTGTAGGAGATTTTGTCCACATGTTGTGGATAGGAGGGTTCGAAATCATCTGAATTGTAACAGCTAGGTGTCAATACCTCAGCTAACTGTATCATTTAGATTAGTTAGATTTGTAGAATTCGAATAGTTAGATTCGATCCACCTGTCATATTTCAATTAATTGAATTATTGTAATTAGGCTTTTGAATTTCTAAACGGTCCTCACAGAGGAACCGAAGAGACACATTGTAATGTATATAAATTCTATCGCTCGAATGCATTGAGGAGGGGGGGAGAAAGGAGATTTCTGCAATAAAATCTGTGTGTTAACAATTGCTTCCAGTTAAATAATTCCAGTGCTCATTGGCCCTCCAATTGTCTTGAATTGATATTGTGAGGAAATTTGTTTAACCGTGAGGCGATTGAACTCTCTGCATATATAATTATTGAGTTGAACTATTGTATATATTTTGCATCCCTCTATCTATTGTTTCTCTCAAAACTATCCGAACAAGCTCTGTCGAATCAATCTCCACTCATAGAAGAATGTCTGCGTATAATTGTGGTTGACTAACTCTATCCAAATGGTAGTGAAAATTCCATCAGAAGAGAATTACATTTGGTTGTTGTTAATTGGAAACCCTGCCGATATCTGACCTGAGTTAGTGAATACTGAGGATAGCGTACCCCGAATTAACTTTGGTTAGTCACTATTCCAAAACCGGAAGTGGATTTACGAAACCCGCCTGCCCATATCGCACCGCTTTTGTGGAGCAAGCGGTATTCTCCAATCACGAGTGATTCCATAGAGTATTCGACACGTGGCAAAGGTGGACCCACGAAAACCGCCATCATTGCGCGCCATCGCACGTTAAAGTTCGACATAGGAGGCCACGCGATATTGTTGAGCGCTGTCGATCTGGAGGGGAGCCATCGGACGGTGGTCGTATGAGGAAGATGCGCGAAGGTTAACCAAGGTACGGTGCATATATTGGATTGGCTATTGATTATATATGTGGGCCTGGAGTCAAAGGTTCGCTATAATATTGGTTTTTTGAAAGCGTCGAGTATTAATATAAGGTTCGGAGATATTTTTTTAATTTTCAAAGGTTATTGATAATGTTTATTTATCAAATTCCTCGAATTTGATAAATAAAACCAAAGAAGTTGGGGTAGACCACGTGGAGGAGGAGAATAGGGTTTTAGAAGAGAAATGGTGACAGAGCCACGAAAATAGACCAGCTCTCCTTAGGGGCCGACTTTCAGTTTTTTTGCTGTCAATTTTGGTATCAGAGCTGTTGTTTTTTGATTTGTTTTTGCAGAGAATTAACATGGAAATCTGAGTTGGTAGAGGTGCTAGCAGAAGGAGACCTATTGCCAATGTAGAGGTGTTAGGGATGCTGCAGAGGTTCGAGGCCAGAATGGATGTCATAGAGTAAAGACAGCCCAGAGATCCCGAAGACATAAGTGAACCTGAAATAGAAGAACCTGGACCATCTCAAGTAGATCACCACCAAGGAAGATCTAGAGGTGAAAAAGAATAATATGCAGAAGTACATTGGTCATCGTGTCCATATCAACACTATGTTTCTCCAGTTGAGGAAGAAAATTCAGACCACTTCCAAATATGTCCACCTGGATGCAATGGAGGCTAGAGTCTACTTCCAACCTCATCTCGTCGCATAGTTTGGGGAAGTCATCACACAGTACATAGCTTGGCACCACTATATCACCCAGGAGCTACAAGTTTAAGTGTTTGATATGGAGTTTCCCAAAATTCAAGCTTAACTTGTTTTGTCCTATTAAGTTGTCTAGTTGACTCTATCCAATTTTGTCTTACATGGGTATGACCAATATTGCAATATTCTTTTGTATTTAATTGTAAGTGAAATTCCAAGTGTCAAATGTGGAATTTGAAGAGTAATTTTGTAATTAAGTATAACGTTCATGGTTGTAGGAAGTCAAATAGTCATGAGGTAAGTGAAAGAGTCACAAAGCGAGATGAATAGTCACCCATTTGTTATAAATATACCCTCATTGGCCATGTAAATGGATTTTGGCTTGGGATTAGAAGCTTGTGTGTTTTGAGCCTTGCCTTCTTCATAGCATGGAGGAAATATATTTCTTTGGAGGAGCAAGTGTTGGCTTCATGTTCCACTATTGAGACTAGTGGCTCGTCAATGGTATATGTATGCTTAGGACTTTCACTTTAATAAAAACTCAGAGATAGCACATTTTCATTCATATGTTGTGAATATAGTAGGACTATCCTTGTTACGTTTGCAGTCTACGTTATTTAACTTACACTAATGCTTATGAACTATTTCTTTCACAATAGTATGAATCTTGTTGAATGTGTGTTGCTGTATATTTCCAACATGGTTAACTTGTGAACTATTTTGTAGGCTAAATTGTGTTTCCCTTTTCTTCTCATGTGTTCCTTTCGAGATGTGTACTATTACAAGCTTCTAAGGGGCTCACTCACTTCCCCTTTGTCATGTTATAACCTTTCATGCATTGCACTTGACCCTTCACAAAGCCACACACTTTTTTTGCCAACTTCATGAACACATCATTCTATGCATTATTGTAGCCAAGGAATAACACTAAAACCAATTACTTCGTCAACTGGGTTATATTCTAGATGGGGCTCCTACTTAAAACAATGTGAGGTCTAATGGGGACTTCATATCAGGGAGACCCCCTAAATGTTGGTGGGTCCAATACCATAAACATTTCTGGTGCTAGAAGGAGGGCTAGATGAACATTTAATGTTGAGCTCGCAAAGTTTGTTTGAACTCTCCTTATCTTTGAATGACGTGTTCCCATATCTTAACCCCAACATGTTTTTCTAGAACTGCAAATCTAAAAGTGCCCTCGAGGATCATTCACAACTTGTTAAATATGAAGTTTTATGGTGATGGTGGAACAACCATTTTCGAGCACACTGCTCATTTGCTTTAATTTTTCACTCAACACAATATTCACTATGAGGATACTGCTTGCAATTTTTTTATTCACACGTTCGAAGCGCACGTCAAGGAATGGTGTAACACATTTCCAACTGCTTCTATTCATTCTTTCGAACATCTTGTCAAGGATATTTACAACGCCTTTGTTGAATATGATTATAAATCTGTTTATAAGAAAATAATTCATCTCAGAAAATCACCCAATGAATCTCTTAATGATTTTCACAATCACTTTATTCATTTATGTTATGAATTTTATGAAGATGATATTTATTGTAATTTTATGAAATACAAGTTCGAATTTATTTTTATATTTCAATGAATCCAATGGAATATGAATCTTTTGAAAATCTCCCAACATATAGTTGTTATGGAGCTCTTAAATATGTGACTAAAGAAGTTGTTGTTGAGAGTCACTCTTCATCTTTTTCTCATCAAATAACTCCATTTACGCAGGTTGAGGTTGGATAACTTTAGAGTCCTTACATTGATCTACCGCGATCTTCTCCCACCCCACTTATTCAAAATTCAAATGCAAGTTTGGATTACAGATATGATGTTTCTAGTGATGTTCTCTCTCCTTTTACTCCATATGTTAGTTATTTTGGTCCTCCTAATTATGAGTTGTTGTATCCATTGGTTTCAATCATTTATTTTGATGTTGATGGGGATCAAATTCAGGATGGAGTTACTGTTGACCAATAAAATTTCAATATCATTTATGTTGACTATGTGTAGGATTCTATTTCTAAACAAGAATATGTGATGAAATTTTATCTTTCTTCTTTCTCACCTCTTCCTCATTATCCTGAAATCTTCCACGATTCTTTAATACCCATTGTATCTATAGAAGAATGAGTTCCTCACTATGTCAATTATAATCATACTCAGGACTCATGGAATTTCATTTTTACATTTGAACAAGGAGAGCAAAAATATTCTCTTCCTGATGTCTCAATTCCATCATTTGATCACTGTGAAGAAATGGAGAATGAAATTTCTTATTTTCAGTATCCCCCTCTCTATGGTTCATATTATCATGAGGATCCTTTTCTTCTTGACGATGGTATTTACGACCATGGCTATCGTGATCGATACATTGAATCATATGGTCACGAATCTACATTTTCTACTATTGTTTTTTCTAAGCTACCAAGCTTTGATGATCAACCTTCTAATGTCTTGGAACTGTCGCAAGTTGTCAAGGCACTTCAGCCTGCACTGATGGTTATGTGAGGTTCTTGAAATTTTGATTCTCTTTCCAATCATGAGCAGGATAGTATTGAATCTCTTAGCAATGCTCATTACATAATCAACTCAATTTGAAAATCAATATTGCTTACAATCTTCACATCCTTCATATGTTCTGCACTATCCAATCGCTGAATCATTGGAGGAGTCATACATAGAAAGGTCATTTTTGAAATTTAAGTTTTCTAATTTATTTATGTTTTCCAACATTCTATGTTCGGAAAAATTATTTTGTATGGCATGTTATTGCAATGTGCATGAAAACCACTATGCGTTAGTAGAATTTTTCGCATGTGCCTTCTTGTTTCATTTTCCTACTGCATTTTCAATCTTCAGATTTTGCAGCATTTGGCGTTTTATCTTTTTTATTGGTTGTTATTCCTAAAAATTTCTCTTGATATTGATTCCCCCGCCTACATAGGTTAGTATATGCTTCGATGGTTACAATGGAAGTTTCATTTTACATAAGCCTATCCTATTATTGGGTAGTTTAGGAGTAGGGATAGTTTTCTTGTTTCTTTGTTCTAGTTTTGATTTGATTTCCACCCTACCCTTTTCTTTCTTTCCATTGAAAATAATTTCTGCATGAGACTGTGTTTGGTTTCCGAAACAAGCATAGTGCAGTTCAAGAGGAATTCGTGTTACTATCAATGCTTGGTTATCTCTTTATTCCCTCTCTTTGCGTGGATATTTCACCTTTCAATCGATGTTACCCTGATGAAAAATACACTCTTTATTGGAGAGAACCGTAGTGTAATAATGACCCTTAAATATATAACCAGTACCAGGTACTATAATCAGTTTTTAATGATTGGTCAATTTTTCCTTGTTAGCAATTCTACTATATTAACAAGGGGATGAAAATTTAACAAGTGAACAATATTTTAGAGGTGTATAAATATCCGTATATGAAGGGATAAACTCTTCTTCTCTCAATAAGTCATGATCCCTCTTATTCCCCATGAAATCAATAATTTCATATGCACATTTCTATAAAGAAACAAAAAAATAAATAAAGGGCAAAAGAAAAGGAAGGTGTCTTGTGTAGGGAGGTGAAGCAAGCAACTCTATTGGGATGTTGTCTAGACCTGCTAGGAGCGGAGCAAAACTCTGATAATCCTTTTCAATTATATATATATATATATATATATATATATATATATACTCCTCATCCCCAATTGAAACATATTATTTTGACTTGTGTCGATGAAGAGAATGGTAGGGATTATATCCTTAAATTAAGCTAATGAAAGAAGTTATGGTGATCAACGAAAAGAATAATACTTCCTGAAAGGTTAGACCTGGTTTACACAAAGTAATACCCATACAAAGAGTTGGAGTTTTATGAGTGTGTTGCCAAGTGTTGGAGTTGCTACAACCACCCTCCAATTTTTTTCCAATGCTTGGATTTTGGAGCCTCCATTATGTCCACAAGAGATTATCATTCACTGTTGTCAAGTATTCATTATATGTTAAATAATTATATTTCCATCCAGTGCCTATGATTCCTTTTCTTGATCCCAATTTGAACCTTTTCAATCAAAAGCTATCTCTTTCCTTAACTTTGAATCTTTTCCATTCTTCCCTTTAGAAACTGTGCAATCTAGAGAGGCGGGCCAAACTTGAGCCTACAAATTATGCAATCCTGAGAGGTGGGCCAACCTTGAGCTTCTAAATTGTGCAAAATATTATCGTGCTCTCAGAAACTATGTAATTCACTAAGTTAAGGAGTTACCCAGTCCCTTGTGGTTAGGAATTACACAATCCTTCTTGGCAGTGTGAATGGCTAGTTTCCCAAAAAAAAAAAAAAAAAAAAAAAAAAAAATTAATCCATAGAAAATAGGGAGTGGATAGTTATTTTCCCTAAGAGTGGCACAAGTTGTTATTTTTTTCATTTCGCCAAGTGTCACTTTTTCCTTGATTTTAGGAATTCAAGTAATAACCCCTAACCCACCTAGATCTATGTAATAGATGCCCCTAGATCGCATTTTCATATTTGATCCTAGAGCTATAGCCTTCCCAAGGAGATCAAAGAGCCTTCGATGGAGTTTGCCGCACTTTTCTGGGTACGTTTTGCTCTTAACATCTTTTGTCGCTTTTCCTGTCGCTTTTTATCGTTTCACTTCTGTGAGTGTTCTTTTACTTGTTTCTTCTCATAGTTGCTAGCATTTTAACTTATATTATCTTTTATAAGTGTTTTCCCAGTTTGTCATTTTCTTTTTACAACTGTCACATCAAATTCTTGTTTTTGCCCTTTGGTGGTCGTCCTTTCAACGACTCCCCGCGAAAGTTTGTTTTTCCTTTGCATGTTGATCTTCTAATTTTCACTAATATATTTTTTTTTATTCAGATCTACAATCTTACTTTCACTATCACTAAGATCTGCCACTTTCTCATCCTCTTCCTAGGAATATCTTCCCTTTACTTGGCCAATAATTTCCATGTTCAATTGGGCATTGCAAAAGTCCAAGGCTCAAGCATCATGCTTGGCCTATGATATTTCACAATGCACATTCCATGGGTTTCCAAAATGTGCATTGCACAGTTTCAGGGCTCAAGCCAAATTCTTGCTCACAAAGACAATCCAATGCAGAGTCTCTCCCTCACTCTACCCAAGCTAATATTTCATAGTATAAAATTTCAAGCCTCAAGCCTCTCCCTTGACTAATGATACTACACAATGCACATTTCATGAGTTTATTCTCTTCCCTCAGCCCAAGAATTGAAAAAAATCCCCTCTCCTCCTTATGGTTTCTACCTTGGTCTTGCTTTGTGAGTAATTTTTCTTGAGGTAATTTATGGTTTCCATGAGTGAATTTTTCTCCTACAGGTACTGGATTTTTTAAACACTTCTCTTGATTAGTTAATTTAATTAGGGATCCCAAGAGATATGTCTCAAAGGACCTTACTAAAAGTAGCACCAGGGAGGTAGTTGAGAGTTCTCTAGTGAAATTTCCCGTATTCTTAGACACTTAGTTGTTTATAGAGAAAAAGTCAGACATCACATGGAAAAAATTGAATGAGACATTCTCAATAAGAAGTTTCAAAGTAGATATTGAAGACCAGGAAGTGTATATCAATGTCAAAAGATCAATATTACACAAGATTTCATGCAGGTAACTAGATTATCCATGTGCAAACATTGTCAGCTGGGTAATATCTCATATGTATTCCAAAACCATGAATCTTAGTAGCACCAGTGGAAAAAGGCTTGCCTGTTTCCTGGCACTAGATTACCAGCTTATTTATCATATGTTGGAGTTAGAATCACTCATGGATTCTCATTTTTATGTGGTCACCAGCTACCTGAGCATAGAGGATGTCATCAAGGGTTAGGTGAAATATCCTTCTAAATTCTTCCTGACACCCAACAACACTTACAAGGCCAAATTTTTTAGAAAGGGTTATCAGTACTTGATATTGTTATGATTTTGAATCTATCACCAAACATTAGGGGAATTTTGAGGTCTAAAATGGGCCTCCTAAGGAAATAATAAAATAATATCTAAACCAGTAAAATAATATTTATTAATTTGCAATTCACTTTTTGCACCACAACCTGTGTAACCATAGTTAAATTCAATTCAAAAGTTGTACCAAAATTAAATTAATAAAAAAATTGTATTGATGTGACTATAAATAAGATTTTTTCAGGAAAAAATCATTATCATTAAACAACTAATCCATTTGTCCTTTGTACATAGATAACTTAAAATAAAATATAAATATAAATTTATAAATTCTTAATTATATCATATGTTATTAATTAAAATTTATATTATTTAAATTGTATAATAACATGTAATTAATATCCTATATGAAAATAATATAATATAATAAATGTATAGGGATATGCATTATTTCATTCAAGAAATATGAAATGAAAATAATATATTTTTATTCAAAAAATGTAAAATGACATTTATTATGAGTACTTTACTTTGACTTTAAAAGTACTTAGAGAACTACCATGGTTAACCATGACTTTTTATCCACCATTGAGAATGTGACAAGTAAGTACCTTTAACTTAAGAAATTCCACCTCAACCATTAGGGATGATGTCATCCCCTAAAATTTGATTGGTTCTCATAAAGTGAATTTTGATTGTACATTTTCCTTAGGAGGCCCATTTTAGACCTCAAAATTCCCCTAATTAGTAAGTACTGAGACATTTCTAGAGGGTTGGGAATTCCTGCTTAATTAGGTTGTAAATGAAGGAGAACCCTTCAACTGATCAGATATGTTGGTTCAAAATTTGAGAATTCATGTGGCAAATGCTAACAACCCTACCAAGGGTAATCAAGCCTAATTATACATGCCTGCTTACTTGTTGGATGGAATATGCACCCATAATTCATTTCTTGGTATGAATTTTACCTGGTCACGAAGAGAAACTGTTGTGCACATTTACTGCAAGCTTCTTTCTGAGTGCAACTACAAAGGAGTAATGGAAAAGTTGACCGACCACTTCTTCATACCACTATGCAAGCTAATAGTTAAGGAAGATCCACCTCGCATGTCTCGAGAGGAAATGCAGTGTCAGAATTTGCAAATTGGTTTGCCCCACCACATGGCACCTTCCTCAGAGTGTTTGGTGGACACAAGCATCCACATATTCTACCGACATATGCCACCAATAAGATGGTCATGCAAAAATACACTTATCATATTTCCATAGGTTTATTATCAATTTTACAAAGGAAGAAGAAATCACCTTGGCCTGCTCTTCCTTTGCAAATCAGATTGTATGAGATCAATAATTTGAAAGTTGTAGAAACCAAATGAAAGGAGATAGATAAATTCACATTCAACCGTTTGGACTTCAATCCGTATGATCCTCAAAATTTTTTTAATGATCAATATGCATGGATTCATTTTCAATGGCCAAGTGAGACATTTTTTAGGCTCAATGAGGAGAAGATGAAGAATTGTTACAATTACTTTAGGCCCCATGAACTAGTCAAGTTCCCAGGAACATCATGGGTTACACCTGAGAAGGAAGTCACTCTAGAGGTAGAACTAGAAAAAAGGTGCAAACCAATGCGTGAAAAGGGTAACCGAAAATTTTCACATAGTTTAGTGGAAGATCATAGCTGCAAGATGAAAGCATCTCCCATCATCCCAAAAGCACCCATAGCAACAAAAAGGAGCAGGAAGCAAAAGGAAGGGATGAAGAAAATAGAAGAACAAGAGAAAAATAGATTGGAGGAAGAAAGACACAAAAACCAATAAGAATAAAGGTGGATATTCGAAGAAGAAGAAGCAGCATGAAAACATCTTAAAGAATAAGAGCAGAATTGACTACTAGAGGAGGAGAGAAAACAGTTTCAAAAGAAGGAAATTCCATAGGAAATTGAAGATCTCATCATGCTCCAAGGTATGGAGGTGGAACCGAAGCCACTAAACAAATATGTTGAGTTTATGTTGAGCATTCATCAATTCACCATTCAGTCTGCCCCTCCTTCGATAGCAGAGCAAGCTCCAGGAGAGGAAGAGGAAATTGTTCTTCTAAAAATGATCCACTCATGTATACGTATAATATTAATTACGATGAGCTTTAGAAGAAGATTGTAGAAGCATGGAAGAAAAAAATGCTGGACGATTTTACATCTCCTGCATTCATTAGAGAAAGGTTGATTGTGACAGCTACAAGAAGAAATCTAGAGGCCATATTTGAATCCAACTTGGCCTTCAAAGGTGTTATCATGTCAAACAAAAATTATCTCATGGTTGAGAATAGATAAACAGAAAAGAAATTAGAGGCTGCAAGGAAACACATTGAGTAGATCCAAGCATAAGTCTGGAAAGTAACTCCCACATAGGTATATCTAGAAGAACTTAAGGAAACCATACTCTGTGAAGTATCGACATTGGGAGATACTATGCATAGCCATTATCGGGAGCTTCTCAGCATGCATAAATAAGTTTTCCACTTGCACGAAATGCAACAGAAATGAAAGGATAATGTTATATATCTCAAGTATATCCATATTGGAAAGAGGGAACGTTACAGTGTCTCTATTAAATTTATGGATACCCTTAGAAGTTTGAGAGATAAATTAAGAAATTGCAAGGATAACAATGAGAGGATTGTCATAGCTCAAGAGAAGAAAGAAGAAGTAAATATTGTACTATTTCCAAGCCTATCAAGATTTTAAAGGAAAAAACAACAGGAGCTTGGTGCCAACTATCTAGGTAGGAATAATTCTAAACGTAGTCCATCAAAGGTTCAAAAAAAATTGGACACCAATAGGGCCGAAAGAAGTAGGTCAAGGAAAATGCATCCAAGCATATGAACACATGGTCAGGGGAGAAACTCCTCTTAGTAATTTGGAAATATAGTCAACCAACCATGATCGTTCATCATATAATTTTGTTAACAGACACCATCATCAACACAAAATAAAAGAGAAGGATTGGATACGAGAATAATTTAGGAAGGAAAAACCTTATATATTCGATGGAGAGATGAAGACGACCAAGGATGCAGAGCATGGTTATTAGGGATGAAGAATTATTTTAGGGTGAATGATTACGCTGAGAATACAAAGGCAAGAAAAACCATTTTCCACTTGAAAGTAAAGGTTGGTATCTAGTGGTAAAACCTACAGAATGTTAAGAACATCAAATAAAATGTGTTATCTTGGAGGATATTTGAGAAATATTTATGTGAAAAGTACTAATATCAAAAGTACTATGAGAACAAGGTCAAATATCTATATGAGCACAAATTAGGGCAATTGATAGCTAATGGGTACACAAACAAATTCTTATAGATATTGAGGTATGTGCCTTACTTAAAGGATGAGAAGGTATAGATGTAGAGGTATCTCAGTGGATTTCCACAAGCTCACTGGGACAAAATAGAGTTTGATGAGCCAAAAACCTTGGAGGATGCCATCTGAAAGATGAGGTAATGTTATGAATATTCCAAAAAAAATACCGAAGGTCAAACAAACTTGAAGAAGAAAGATAAGACAAAATTCAAGTGAAAAGGGCTGAAATCCTTTAGATATAGGAAAGGAAGGAGGGATGGGAAATTCACCACTCCTAAGAATGAGTATCAAAAAAATTTGATGACACCTAGTAGATAAAGGCCCCAAAAAAATAAACGAAGAGGTTGAAGGGTTAAGAAAGGGACCATATAGTGTTGGACTTGTGGACAAAACCACTTATGGAGAAATTATCCTAAACAAAAACATACCGACACAAATTTTTAAAATGTACAAAGAATTGACAACGGTGAATGATGTGGCTCACAATATACCAAAAATTTACATTGTATTACATAATAGGCAGGTATATCAACATGTTGAAGTGATAAAAATGGAAGGTTTGTTAATTAACCAACATATTTCAATTTCAATTAAACCAAGTTCTAATTTAGGCTAAATAAATTAGCCTATAGGTTACAAAGAAATATGATGTGTAAAATAAATCCCATGAAAAATTATGGTTGGTTCAACTAGCCATAGGGAATAAAAGGCATGTGACGGTCATGGTAGCGTCATGCTTTGTGAAAATGAGTGGCATGTCCATTTCATTCTCTCTCAACTTGATACCATTAGGATCATATGATCTTTTAATTGGTATGGACTGGTTAACAACACATAAACCAATATTTGTTGTTATAGCAAATCAATGGAGTGCTTGAAGAATGTTGGTAAGAAGATAATGCTACAGGGGATAAAGAAACCAATCATGCTCAGGAAAATAACAATGCTACAAGTAAAGTGAGGCAACAAGAAAGTTTCTTCATTGTATGCAATCCACGTGAATAGGTAGTTGCAAAGTAGCAAGGTTGGATTGGAAAGATACCTAGTGTTAAATTAATTTAGTGATGTATTCCCAAAAGAAAAAATGGGATTACCACGAAGGAGGTATATCAACTTAACCATTGAATTAATTCCTGGAATAATTCTAGCAATGAAGGATCCATATCATATGAGTACACCTAAACTTTTGGGGTTGAATATGAAACTAGTACATATGTTGGATAAAGGGTAAAGTTAACCAAACGTATAGCTATGGGGAGCCCCAACACTATTTGTTAGGAAAAAGAATGGCAATTGTAGCTGTGTATTGATTATTGACATCTAAATAAATCTATAATGAAGAATAAGTATCCACTTTCTAGAATTTATGACTCATTTGGCTAGTTGAGAGGGGATGTAGTGTTTTCTAAAGTAGATTTGAGGTTTGGACACCATCAGGTTCAAATTAAAGATGAAGAAATCCATAAAACAACCTTCAAGATGAGATATGGTCACTATGAGTTTGTATTACTACCATTTGGGCTTATAAATGCACCAACCACATTTATGTGCTTGAATAATAATATCCTTGGACATTATTTAGACAAATTCATGTTGGCTTTCATGGATGACATCCTAGTGTATTCAAAAACTAGAGAAGAGCTTGAAGAACACATAAGAGTGGTATTACAATTAATGGCACTAATTCTTTATGCACTAAATTATGATGGTTTTCCATCGGGTTTTTGACGAAATAATGTAGGTACTATGATGAAACATGGCCTCTAGTTTTATGAGTGAATTTTTGTTGGATAATATGACAAAGATGTTGTCATAAGATATCCGAAACCTATTCTTCATATATCCTCATCGACATCAGTCATTATTTTTGACTCATAATTGTCATATACCCAACGGATGCTTATCTGAAGTGCGTTGGATATCTAAAAAATGTTTATCTAAATTGCATTGGACATCCAATGAATTTTTTGTTCATATTTCCAATAGAGAAGATCAGATAATTCGATGAAATTGGTTCAAATATTTGACAATTTTTTTTGTTGAATATTCAACATCGAATGAGGCTATTTGATGGAGGTGCCATACCTTTGATGAGTATGTTTTTCCAAATGCTCATCATATATTCGATGAATAGTTGTGTCAAATATACAACAAATATGAGTTATTCAAATATCCAATGAACTTATAGCTATGAAAAAAATTAATTGTCTGTGAGGATGGTTTAGGTCCATCATTTTTGCCTCTACTAGTACCTAATGTCATCCCTTTTGATTGATGTCCAATCACCAACCCATATTTCTTGAAATCAAAGAGACCTAGATTATAGGTCCCTCATATTTTAATTCAACCCCATTTGGATTTAAAAGGAGCTACTTCTGAACATCATAATATATTCATGAAAATCATCAATAAATTGACTCACCACCTTTATCTAAGAACAAAGAATTTAAGAAACTCATTATAGTTTTGATATTTATCAGAGAAACTAGTATAGCTTTGAGAGTGTACAACCATACTCTATGTGAAATTTCAATTCTAATTTCTTCTCTCTAATTTAAATTCTATTTCTAATTTAAATTTCATAGAGAGCACAAAGTGTTATAGATCAAGTTGGAAGCGAAATATGATTTGCAACCTATTAGGACAAGGAGAATAAACCTTAGTATTGTGTAGGATTCAAGGGTAATAGGTGCTCAAAAGTTGTAAATAGCTCACTAAGAGAAGAATATATTGTATGAAAAAGCCACAAAACCCACAAATATAGCAATGGATTACACATCAAAGAGTCTTTCTTATGGTAAATAGCCCACTGAGACTAGTAATAGCTAGGCATCATCAAGACTAGAAACTCACACACGCACTTTCATTAGTGTTTTTTTTATACTAGCATTATAAGGGAAATCAAAATTAATAATTAACATTGCAAAGTAAAAATGATTTCATAATACATTGTTCCTCCTTATCAATGCAACTTTATGACAATTAAAAACGAGTTAACAATACATCCTTTTTCCTTGTCATTAACATTTTATGAAACAATGGTTTCATATCACATATTTCATTGCATGATAATGGGATTGAGATTACTGTTCCTCATTTTATTCATCATAGTTAGTATGGTTTGGTATATTTCTTGCGTACTATAAATGCTAAGATACCATTCTAAAAGCATATATAATGGGAAGGAGTAGCATAACTGATGTCAAGAAAATGGAAATACCCTTAATGAAGATAAGATGATGGAAGTGGTATTGTTTTTTATAGATTTGGGAGAAAAGAAGAAGAGGATGAAGAAGATATAGTAAAAATGACCATTGTAGGTCAATATTTTTGGAGCCATTGTCCATTATCCATAAAGTCAGTACATATGGATCCTTCTTTCATTGCATAAAAAATTAAGTGAGAAGAGACTTCAAATGAGTTAAACACATGGAATGGAATTTCAAATTTATCTCACTTGTTAGGTCAAAATTTGATGATTCTCATTTGTTTTTTGTTTTTTTTTTTGTTTTTTAGTTTTGTCACTTTACTATATAGATTGATGAGTGTGAGGTAGGCATGTAGGGAGCTATAGTTTTATTATGTGTAACATAAAAATTCTTTACTAAATGTATGTTAATTGTTTTCAACTAGAGAATGTCACTACTCCAATCCTTCTCTATATTTATTTTAGTATTTATAAGAATCTAATTTAAAATAGATCCACCCAAGAATGATTATATGAAATAGGGTTTGCAACTATGTAGATTGGCTAAATTAATATTTGTCTAAACTAGCTTAGATCCATCTCACCAATGTCAAATCCTCCTTCTTTTTGATGTGTAGAACTTGAGGAAAGGTTTGCACCTCGAGGGATTTGATCTCTCTAGGTGCATGACATATATTGTATTAGATGGATCTAAGCTAGTTCCATTCTATGGAAACAATGCCAAATTTTTAGATTACCATTATTATGTATATGTTTGAGATAATATTCAAAATTAACATTATGTTATTTTTCTTGGCATGACCATATCACTCTCTTCTTTATTTCGGTATGTGTTTCTTTCCTTGAATGGTTTGTACATGAGTGGTTTTGTGTTTATGTGTTTGGATTTGGATGGTAATGTTTGTGAATGCTATAGTTGTTGTGTTATATTTTTATATGTGTATGTAATTGTTTATTAGTAATTAGTTGGTGATTAAGAAGGAGGAAAATATTGTAAATTGTTTATTGATATTGCACATCTATTTTATTTAATTTTAGCTATCACAACTTTTGGCACCTAATTAATTCTAAAGAGTGTTCTTCCATATACTACAAAATATACCTTGAAGAGTAGTTTTAATAATACTGCGTCAAGATTTTTTTTCTTTGTTTATGTTTGAAATAATTTATTTCCTTCAATATATTTTGATGATATATATATATATATATATATATATATATATATATATATATTATTTTATTTTATTTTATTTTATTTATTTATTTATTTATTTTTTTTATCTATAGTCTATTTTGCAAAGTTAAGAAATAATATATTTTCCATTTTTTTTTATGAGTGCCTATATTTATAAAATATTTACATTATTTGTTTCTCCAAACAATTATCACATCTCCTTTAATAATATTTTTATTTGTCATGATGTTTATAAATATACATTTTCCTCTTATAAATATTTTGAATACATTATTGTATCCAATTACTCTGTTAGTAATTTTGAATACATGTAATTGTCTATTAGTAATTAGCTCATGAATAAGGGAGACGATCTTGTCAAGGATAATTTGTTTTTTGGAGGAAGATTGATTGTGCACATATTTATCAGTTTAATTCTAGGTATCACAACTTTTGACATCTAATTATTTCTTAATAGTGTCCCTCTACGCAGCACTAAGTATATATTATAATTTTTTTTTTTTTAATAATATAAATCCTTAAAATTAGCATCTAATGCATCTAATGCAATAATCAAATAGGATTAAAAAACAACATCTACACTAATGCATCTAATGCAATGAATGAAATGAGATTAGAAATCAAAGATTCACACCGAAAGTTATATCACATCTACTGAAAATAATGAAATAGTATTATAAATCCACATCTACACTGAAATCCATGCATCTAGTGCAAGCAATCAAATATGATTAAAAATCTACATCTACATCGAAATCCATGCATCTAGTGCAAACATTGAACTAGGATTAGAAATAGAGATGTACAATAAAATCAATGCATCTAGCGCAAGAAATCAAGTGCAAGCAATCAAATATAATTAGAAACCAAGATCTAAATTGAAATAGATGCATATAGTGCAAGAAATCAAATAGTATTATAAATCATAATAAATGCATTTAGTGCAAGAAATCTTCTTCTCTCTCTCTCCCTCATCCATCTAATCTTGAATTTTTTTTATTATTAATTTACAGTCTCAAGATTAACAACATCTAATCCATCTAATGCAAGCAATCAAATAGGATTAGAAAACAACATCTACATTGAAATCAATGCATATAATGCAAGCAATCAAATAAGATAAGAAACCAACATATACACTGAAATCAATGCATCTAGTGCAAGAAATCAAATATAATTAAAATCAACATCTACACTAAAATAAATGAATCTAGCGCAAGAAATCATATAATATTATAAATCACCATATACATTGAAATCAATGCATCTAGAGCAAGAAATCAAATACGATTAGAAATAAACATCTAAACTGAAATAAATGCTTATAATGCAAGCAATCAAATATAATTAGAAATAAACATCTACACTGAAATCAATGCATCTAATGCAAGCTCCCCCAAACACACACAAACTCTCTCTCCATATCTATCTCTCCCTCCCTCTCTCTATCTCTCTCTTCTTCCCTCTCTTCACCTCCTATCTATATCTCTATATCTCTCTTGCCTCTCCTTTGTCTCTCTATATCACCCCCAAAACATACACACTCTTTCTCCATATCTATATATATCTCTCCCTCCCTCTTCCTCTCCCTCTCTCTTCCCCTTTAGTCTCTCTCTCTGTGGTCTATCTTCCCTCTTGCTCTCCTCTCTCCCTCTCTTTCTATCTGTCTTATCACTCCCTCATTCTCTCCACCTTTCTCTCTCTATGTATTACTTCTTACCTCTCTATCTCTTTCCCTCCAACTCCATCTCTTTCCCCCTCCCTCTCTCCTTCTCTCTCTTCCTTCCTCTCTCTCCCTTTCTCTGTCACCTCCCTCTGTCTCTCTTCCCCCTCGCTCCCCCTACCCTCTCTCTCTCACCCCAAAACATACACACTCTCTCCATATCTCCCTTGTAACCCCCTCTATTTCTCCACCTCTATCACCTTATGTCTTTTTTCTTCCCGAGAGAGAGAGAGAGAGCACACTCTCTCCATCTGTCCCTTGTAATTCCCTGTATTTCTCCACCTCTATCACTTTATGTCTTTGTTCTTCCCTCAAGAGAGAGAGAGAGAGAAAGAGAGAGTATATCATGATATATTAATATATATTATAATATGAAAATGGAATATCATATTAAATTTAATTTTTTATTAATCCAAAGTTATTAAATTTAATAATATCAATATTATATTTAATAATGTTTTGTATGGTATGATAACAAAAATTATAATGAAACTATATCAAATTAATATTTTCAAATATTTGTCTTTAAAGACTTTAATATAATGTTTTTCCCTTTAAAAAATCATTTTAGAAATATTTAATCAAAAGAAATATTTAAAAAAATTGGAGCATGATTTTAAATTCCATGTGTTGAATTAGCCTTTTTCCTTTGATTTAAGAGATGCTATTGGTTTTATGATAAAGGAACTATTATTATTCATTCAAATTATATTATCCATTTAAATTATATATAATAATACATAGTTATATTTTAATAATTAATCGTAATCCATTAATAAGATTAAAAAGTTATATATAACCTAAGATTAAAGCTAATGTTGGTCCATATTAGTAAAAAATATTTTTGTTATTTTTTGAGAACATGACATACTTACATATTATTAGAATTTAAATTACTCATTACCAGTTTCAAATTCTTTTTACATGTCACTTTTGACTTATCAAATACTTTTAAAAAGCGGGAATCTAACTAGATTGTTGCAGTGGTTTGTAAACCCGGGTTATTATAGCTATCAAACTTCAATATTTTGGGTACCCAAGACATTTTTTATGGTGCTGAATCCATTTCCACAGTCAAAAGTATGATTCAAATACTATTACTCGAAAATTTCTTTAAAAAAAATTGCCTAGATTCTAGCCACTTTCAGTAAACAACTCTGTTTTAAAAATAGAAAATTTTCTACTCCGTTTTAAAAATAGAAAAAATAAATTCCAAGACTACTAGAAAGTAAAGTTGGTAGAAAAACATAAAACTACGAAGTTGTCTACCAAGCCCGTGAAATAGCCCAGACGGCAGAAAATTGCCGGATTCCGGTCAACTAAAACTCAAAAAATCAGGTGCTTGGAGTGTTTAGAATCCATTTTTGATGCTGGAAATGGATTCAGCACTATCAAAAACCTTTGGGCACTTAAAATATTACAGTTTAACAATTGTAAATAAAATTCTGGGCAAATTTTTGCTAAATTTTCTAAAAATCATTACTGAATTCTGAGTGAAAACGCAGCCTTTTTAGACTACGCGTAAAACTACATATCGCCATTCGTGTCAATGAGTCCAAACAGGCACCTCAGATAATCAATGACATTGGCCGGTACACTTCACGAACTGTTCGTTTAAGGTACTTGTTGATTTTATAGAATTCAGTGCTTCAATAATAGGTTGATGATTTGACTCTGATTGTTACGGTGTTCCAGCACTTTCAACTTTCTAGCAACAATCAACAATCATGGTCATCAACTTTATTGGCCAACGACAATCGAAAAAGTGACAGTGCATAGAGGAGTTATAAATCAAATAAGCTTCTAACTGTCTCATTTTTATAAGGCTTCGTATCCAAGCGTGTGTGAATGGAGAAAGAAGTTGGAATTCAAAGTCAATAAAATATAATAATTAAACAATGAACCTAAGTTTCCTAATCGTGTCAAAATATCAAGCTTGTAAGTCACCATTCATGATTGGCTATTAAAAATTTAAAAAATCCAAAGAAATGGAAGGCAGACAACAATGCCGGGTTTGCATTTATTTGCTAGACATAACTCTGTACATTTACAATTTCTTAACCCGTGAGAAATACTTTGAAACCATAAAATTTACATTTTGGTAACATGAAATAATGAGTGCTCGATCTTTATCAATCTTCGGAAAAATTACGACTATTGATATTAACAGCAATCATAAAAAGGTATAATAACACTCATCCTTTTCTTGATTTAATAAGATTCTTATTATTTTCGTTTCACAAAGTCATTTCCCAAGTGGATGTATATTGCTTCCTTAACATTGGGTAATTGTTGTTTTTCTAATGTAATTTTAGTATTCCATTACTTTCATATCCTAATTTCTCCAAAGAAAGAGCATGTTTGTTTTTGCGCGAGACTTGAAGTGAGCTTGCACCATTGATTGTAGCTTCTCTTATTGAAACTCAAGAAAACAATGTAAGGCCATCTGGGTAATTCATGCTTAAGATTTCAATAAATATGGAAGATTTACCAACAATTAAAAATTTTCTATTGTATATAAATTTAAAGTTTTCCCATCTTTCCTAACAAGGAACAAAGCAGGTTGAAACCTAGCTCATCATTTACTTGAAATAAGTAGGTTGAAATAGTGACAAATAGTTAATCAAGATCCATCAATCATAGTATTTAGAATGCATGAATAGGTAGATTGAAACCGTGTCCATCCTTTCTAACTTGCAACAATATATAAGCAGATAAAAACCATAAATAAGTGTTTTATTCATGATTTGTCAATTACACAAATTAGCATTGAAATTTTGCATGTGGATGATAGTTTTTCTTTGCAAACTTTCAAGGTCTAGAATATTTGGAAATAGTTTGTTCTATTAAGGCCTTTCTTGTCTGAAGGTCGTCAATTCAAACCCTAGTAGATATAACCATGTTAAATGTTGGTTTATTTCTTATCTAGTCTTGCAATTATATGTTGTGTTATCGGATGAAGTGTTAAATCAAATTTGTTGTACTTGGTCATCCCATGAACATAATGCACATAGACTAAAGATGATACATATTTTTTTATATTACTGAACTATGATCTACTATGAAACAATTTAACAATTATTTCTTGAAACTAGGAAAAAATTTTAATGGGAAGGCTGAAAGAATGTATAAATGTCTGTCTCTGACCCTCCCATATATGTTTCTGCCAATTTTGAAGCAGTAAACCTTGAGGCTTTCCGTAACCAAAAAAACAAGAAAAGGTACAAGAATTGAAAATTTGGTACCTAGAGACCCAAACGATTGGCGACACCTCTCATGAACTCAATATGTGCACCATCAAGCTGTCTGGTGCATTCATCAATCCATAATATATGAGCAGATAAATCATACCATAGTCCAAAATTGGAATCCTCCATGGTCATTTCTTGCTCCTATGGGAGTAGCTAGCATTCACAGGATGTCCAAAGATTCAGTGGAATTCATAACGGGAAGGTCAACTATAAGGCCACAGGCAGCCATGAATCCTAGAGAATCATCGACGTGAAGGGAAAGCTCCATATACTTGAAATGCATATGCATTATCAAGAACAGAAAACAAGAATATATAGATGAATTCAAAAAATCTTTCTAATGTCTTGTGACAAAAATGAGAATGAAAAATTGTAAATGAATTTCCAAATAGTTTTCAAGGTCTCGTGAAAAGCTTACTTCTCCCCTTCTTAGTTGTTAGAGGTGAAATCCAAATTCCACTGAATAACATGTTTCATTGCTAAATATCCTCCTGTTGCAAATTCCAAAATAAGGCTAAGGGTTGCAGCAACATGGAAATAAGCACCAACGATCCTTTGAGGATCTGACTACCAAGCTTTCAGGTTGACAGTATCACTGTTAACATTAACTCCTCTATAACATGGTATTTCTTGCCTAGCAATTCACCCCACTTAAGAGAAAATAAAAATCATTGTTAGCTAAGCCTCCATTAGCACTCCAAATTCAACCTTGCACCAAAGAAAACTCTTCCTGAACATTGCAAACTTTGCCTTGGGAGAAAAATTATGAAGCTAAATTTAATTTTAAGTTCTTGAAGCCTCAACTTGTCATTAGAATCGAATCATGTAGTTATTGAATACATGATATTTCTAGTTTTAAATTTTATTACATACAATCTGTTTAACCAGAGCGTAGCATGAAGCATTGAGTTCTAAAGGAAATTTCCACTTCTATGTGAAACAATATAAATTTTCAAGCAAAATTTCAATTGTCGTTCATGAATGTGAAATTACTTTGATTACAAGAATTTTCATCCAAACATGAGCACAAATCCCATATGCAAGAGAACATGCAAGATATCTCATATGTTATTAGCATTGAATTCCTTGAAACTTTCTGCAAATTCTCCTCCCTACATCAGAAAAGACTTCCCCGGACCAGTTTCTCGGATCCTTTCCTCTAGTTTCTGTGTCTCTCTAGCAAATACCAAAGGATGAAAGGTGTTCAAAAGATCCACAGCAAACTCCAGCTCTTTAACATCTTATTGGGGCAGTTGAAAGGCATTTTCTGATTTCCAACTGTCAAGTGTCCACCCATTAACAGATCCTAGCATGGATGAGGATGATGGCACTCTAATTTCAAGAACTTGAAAAACCTCCACCCTTAGTGTCATCTTCTTCCTCTTAATTACCTTTTCTCTTGCCAACATTTTCTGATTTAATGGATTTCAGAAGCCACAGCCTTCATTTTTCCTTCCCCGGGGATTTTTAAAGGGCAAAAAAGATATTTTGAAAAACATTTGAGAAGCATTAAATGCCATTTTTCACAAATGGCATTATGCTTGGGAAAAAATTGAGAGTTCTTGGGAATTTTTTAGGGAAAATTTTGTGAGGATTCATTTTCAATGGCCAAGAATGACATTTTATAGGCTTGAGGAGGAGAATATGAATAATTTCTACAATTCATGTAGGTTCTGCAAACCAGTGAGGTTTGCAGGAACATGAAAAGTTACTCCTTAGAAGGAATTCAATCTAGAGGAAGACCTAGCAGAAATCTGAAACCTAATGCACGAAAACGGAAAGAGGAAAGTTGCACATGTACCAATGGAAGAGAAGAGGATCAAGATGAAAGTAGATCCAATCATCCTGAAAGAAACCATAACAATAGAAAAGAGGAGGAAGTAAATGTATCAAGAGGAATATATTTCATAGAGAGAAGAACAAGAGAACTGGAAATTGGAGGAATAACAGAAGAAATAATAAAAATAAGGCGGGTGGTGATTAGAGGAAAAAGAAGCAACATGAGACATGTTGAAGTACAAGATAAAAACTGGCTACTATAGGAGGACAAAAAACACTTGCACGAGTAGTAACTTCCTTAGGAAATTGAAGATCTCCTCATGATCCAAGATATAGAGTTGGAAACAGAGGTTCTAAAAGAAGATTTTGATCTTATGTCGAACACTCATCAGGTCACCATTTAGTCTTCCCCACCCCCCGACAGTAGAGCAAGCTCCAGGCGAAGAAGAGGAAATTGTTGCTCTTGATGATAGTGTGGTCATGGATACATACGATCTGACTTACAATGAGCTTCATAAGAAGATTGTACAAGTGAGGAATAAACACTTTCCAGATGATCTTATATCTCCTGCATTCATTACAGAAAGGGTGATTGTGACATATATAAGGAGAAATGTAGAGGCCATAGCTACAACCACATGGCGTTCGTAGGTGCTACCAAGTCAAAGAAAAATTATCTCATGGCTGAGAACAGACAAATGGAAAACAACTTACAGGTTGCAAGGAAAAAAATTGAGTAAGTCCAAGAAGAAGTACAAAAAAAAACTCCCACAAAGGTATGTCTAGAAGAACTTAACTCAGCCATATGTGGTGAAGTATCATTGTTGAGAGATACCATGCAGAGCCTTTATAAGGAGCTTTTCACCCTGCATAAAGAAGTTGTCCACTTGCACAACATGCAACAAAATTGCAAGGATAATTCTGAATCTCTCAAGTCTATCCATACAACCATCGTTTTTGTGCATGAGTGGTAAATGAAACACAAAGGGGCGTCATCCGAGTTGGTAAAAAAAATAAGGAAACATGCATAGTTGGAGAAAACAAATTTTCAAATCATCATCCAAAGTAACAAACAACTCACCTAATTCATCCCCAAAATTCATGCCTTATATACATTATTATAAAATAACATGGATTTCATAGTGAAATCACTCAAGATCCCTTCATCTGGCTCACTCACCAAAGCTAAGCATAGGAATCAAGTCAGGTAGGAGGTTGAAGAATACCTAGACTAGCTCAAGTAGATCACCACCAAGGAAAATCTAGAGGTGAACAAGAATAATATGTAGAAGTACATTGGTCATCGTGTCCATATCAACACTACGTTTCTCCTGCTGAGGAAGAAAATTCATACCGATTCCAAATAAGTCCACCTGGATGCAATGGAGGCTAGAGTCTGCTTCGAACCTGATCTCGTCGCATAGTTTGGGGAAGTCATCAGACAGTACATAGCTTGGCACTACTATATGACCCAGGAACTACAAGTTTAAGTGTTTGATATGGAGTTTCCCAAAACTCAAGCTTATCTTGTCTTGTCTTATTAAGTTGTCTAGTTGACTCTACCCAATTTTGTCTTACATGGGTATGACCAATATTGTAATATTATTTTGTATTTAATTGTAAGTGAAATTCCAAGTGTCAAATGTGGAATTTGAAGAGTCATTTTGTAATGAAGTACAAAGGTCATGGTTGTAGGAAGTCAAATAGTCATGAGGTAAGTGAAAGAGTCACAAAGCAAGATGAATAGTCACCCATTTGTTATAAATATACCCTCATTGGCCATGTAAATGGATTTTGGCTTAGGATTAGAAGCTTGGGTGTTTTGAGCCTTGGCCTCTTCATAGCATAGAGGAAATATCTTTCTTTGGAGGAGCAAGTGTTGGCTTCATGTTCCACGATTGGGACTAGTGGCTCGTCAATGGTATATGTATGCTTGGGACTTTCACTTTAATAAAAAATCAAAGATAGCACATTTTCATGCATATGTTGTGAATATAGTAGGACTATCCTTGTTACGTTTGCAGTCTACATTATTTAATTTACATTAATGCTTATGAACTATTTCGTTCACATTAGTATGAATCTTGTTGAATGTGTGTTGTTGTATATTTCCAACATGGTTAACTTGTGAACTATTTTGTAGGCTAAATTGTGTTTCCCTTTTCTTCTCATGTGTTCCTTTCGAGCTGTGTACTATTACAAGCTTCTAAGGGGCTCACTCACTTCCCCTTTGTCATGTTATAACCTTTCATGCATTGCACTTGACCCTTCACAAAGCCACACACTTTTTTCACCAATGTCATGAACACATCATTCTATGCATTATTGTAGCGAAGGAATAACAATAAAACCCACTACTTCATCAACTGGGTTGTATTCTAGATGGGGCTCCTACTTCAAATGATGTGAGGTCTAATGGGGACTTCATATCAGGGAGACCCCCTAAATGTTGGTGGGTCCAATACCATCAACATTTCTGATGCTAGAAGGAGGGCTAGATGACAAGTTCAGCGCGCGAATATTGTTTGAACTCTCCTTATCTTTGAATGACTTCTTCCCATATCTTAACCCCAACATGTTTTTCTAGAACTAAAAATCTAAAATTTCCCTTGGGGATCATTCACGACTTGTTAAATATGAAGTTTGATGGTGATGGTGGAACAACCATTCTCGAGCACACTGCTCATTTTCTTTAATTTTTCACTCAACACAATATTCACTGTGACGATATTGCTTGCAGGTTGTTTATTCACACATTAGAAGCGCACATCAAGGAATGGTGTAACACATTTCCAACTGCTTCTATTCACTCATTCGAACATCTTGTCAAGGATATTTACAACGCCTTTGTCAGGTATGATTATAAATCTGTTTATAAGAAAATAATGCATCTCAGAAAATCACCCAATGAATCTCTTAATGATTTTCACAATTGCTTGATTCATTTATGTTATGAATTTTATGAAGATGATATTTATTGTAATTTTATGAAATACAAGTTCAGATTTATTTTTATATTTCAATGAATCCAACAGAATATGAATCTTTTGAAAATCTCCCAACATAAAGTTGTTATGGAGCTCTTAAATATGTGACTAAAGAAGTTGTTGTTGAGTGTCACTCTTCATCTTCTTCTCATCGAATAACTCCATTTATGCAGGTTGAGGTTGGATAACTTGAGAGTCCTTCCGTTGATCTACCACAATCTACCCCCACCCCACATATTCAAAATTCAAATGCAAGTTTGGATTACAAATATGATGTTTCTAGTGACGTTCTCTCTTCTTTTACTCCATATGTTAGTTATTTTGGTCCTCCTAATTATGAGTTGTTGTATCCATTGGTTTCAATCATTTATTTTGATGTTGATGAGGATCAAATTCAGGATGGAATTAGTGTTGACCAATAAACTTTCAATATCATTTACGATGATTATGTGTAGGATTCTATTTCTAAACAAGAATATGTGATGAAATTTTATCTTTCTTCTTTCTCACCTCTTCCTCATTATCCTGAAATATTCCATGATTCTGTAATACCCATTGTCTCTATAGAAGAATGAATTCCTCACTATGTCAATTATAATCATAATCAGGACTCGTGGGATGTCATTTTTACATTTTAGCATGGAGAGGAAAAATATTCTCTTCCTGATGTCTCCATTCCATCATTTGATCACTGTGAAGAAATAGAGAGTGAAATTTCTTGTTTTCATTATCCCCCTCTCTATGGTTCATCTTATCATGAGGATCCTTTTCTTCTTGACGATGGTATTTACGACCATGGATATCGTCATCAATACATCAAATCATCTGGTCAAGAATCTACATTTTCTACTATTTTTTTTTCTAAGCTACCAAGCTTTGATGATCTACCTTCTGATGTCTTGGAACTGTCACAAGTTGTCGAGGCACTTCAACCTGCACTGATGGCTATGTGAGGTTCTAGAAATTTTGATTCTCTTTCCAATCATGAGCAAGATAGTACTGAATCTCTCAGCAATGCTCATTACATGATCAACTCAATTTGAAAATCAATATTGCTTACAATCTTCACATCCTCCATATTTTCTGCACTATCCAATCGCTCAATCATTGGAGGATTCATACATGGAAAGGTTATTTTCGAAATGTAAGTTTTCCACTTTATTTATGTTTTCCAGCATTTGAAGTTCGAAAGAATTCTTTTGTATGTCATATTATTGCAATGTGCATGAAAACCACTATGCATTAGTATAATTTTTCACATGTGCCTTCTTGTTTCATTTTCCTGCTGCATATTCAATCTTCATATTTTGCAGCATTTAGCATTTTATCTTTTTTATTGGTTGTTATTCCTAAAAATTTCTCTTACTATTGATTCCCCTGGCTACATAGGTTAGTATATGCTTCTATGGTTACAATGGAAGTTTCATTTTACATAAGCCTATCCTATTATTGGGTAGTTTATGAGTAGGGATAGTTTTCTTGTTTCTTTGTGCTAGTTTTGATTTTCTTTCCACCTTGCCCTTTTCTTTCTTTCCATTGAAAATAATTCCTGCATGAGACTGTTTTTGGTTTCTGAAACAGGCATAGTGGAGTTCAAGAGGAATTTGTGCTACTGTCAATGCTTGGTTATCTCTTTATTCCCTCTCTTTGCGTGGATATTGCACCTTTCAATCGATGTTACCTTGATGCAAAATACATTCTTTACTAGAGATAACCGTAGTGTAATAACGACGCTTAGATATATAACTAGTACCACCTGCTATAATCAATTTTCAATGATTGGTTAATTCTTCCTTGTTAGCAATTCTACTATATTAACAAGGGGATGAAAATATAACAAGTGAACAATATTTTAGAGGTGTATAAATATCCATATATGAAGGGATAGCCTCTTCTTCTCTCAATAAATCATGATCCTTCTTCTTCCCCATGAAATCAATAATTTCATATGCACATTTCTATAAATAAACAAAAAAATAAATAGAAGGGCGAAAGAAGAGGAAGGCGTCTTATGCAGAGAGGTGAAGCAAGCAACTACATTGGGATATTGTCTAGACCTACTAGGAGCGAAGCAAAACTCTATATGAAAATCAAGAATCTGATAATCCTTTTCACTTATATATCTATATACTCCCCATCCCCAATTGAAACATCTTATTCTGACTTGTGCCGATGAAGAAAATGGTAGGGACTATATCCTTAACATAAGCGAATGAAAGAAGTTATGGTGATCAACGAAAAGAATAATACTTCCTGAAAGGTTAGACCTAGTTTACACAAAGTAATACCCATACAAAGAGTTAGATTTTTACGAGTGTGTCAAGTGTTGGAGTTGCTACAACCACCCTCCAATTTTTTTCCAATACTTGGATTTTGGATCCTCCATTATGTCCACAAGAGATTATCATTCACTGTTGTCAAGTATTCATGGTATGTTAAATAATCATCATTCCATCCAATGCCTATGATTTCTTTTCTTGATCCCAATTTAAACCTTTTCAATCAAAAGCTATCTCTTTCCTTAACTTCGAATCTTTTCCATTCTTCCCTTTAGAAATTGTGCAATCTAGAGAGGCAGGCCAAACTTGAGCTTGCAAATTGTGCAATCCTGAGAGGTGGGCCAACCTTGAGCTCTGAAATTGTGCAAAATATTATCGTGCTCTCAGAAACTATGTAATTCACTATGTTAAGGAGTTACCCAGACCCTTGTGGTTAGGAATTACACAATCCTTCTTGGCAGTGTGAATGGCTAGTTTCCCAAAAAATAAAAAAATCAAAAAGAAAAAAATAAATCCATAGAAAATAGGGAGTGGATAGTTATTTTCCCTAAGAGTGGCACAAGTTGTTATTTTTTTCATTTCACCAAGTGTCACTTTTTCCTTGATTTTAGGAATTCATGTAATAACCCCTAACCCACCCAAATCTATGTAATAGACGCCCCTAGATCTCATTTTCATACTTGATCTTGGAGCTATAGCCTTCCCAAGGAGATCAAAGAGCCTTCGATGGAGTTTTCCGCACTTTTCTAGGTACATTTTGCTCTTAACATCTTTTGTCGCTTTTCCTGTCGCTTTTTATCGTTTCACTTCTGTGAGTGTTATTTTACTTGTTTCTTCTCATAGTTGCTAGTGTTTTAATTTATATTATCTTGTATAAGTGTTTTCCCAGTTTGTCATTTTCTTTTTACAACTGTCACATCAAATTCTTGTTTTTACCCTTTAGTGCTCGTCCTTTCAGCGACTCCCCGCGCAAGTTTGTTTTTCCTTTGCATGTTGATCTTCTAATTTTCACTAATATATATTTTTTTATTCAAATCTGCACTCTTACTTTCACTATCACTAAGATCTTCAACTTTCTCATCCTCTTCCTAGGAATATCTTCCCTTTAATTGGCCAACAATTTCCATGTTCAATTGGGAATTGCACAAGTCCAAGGCTCAAGCATCATGCTTGGCCTCTGATATTGCTCAATGCGCAGTCCATGGGTTTCCAAAATGTGCATTGCACAGTTTTAGGGCTGAAGCCAAATTCTCGCCCACAAAGACAATGCAATGCAGAGTCTCTCCCTCACTCTGCCCAAGCTAATATTGCACAGTGTAAAATCTCAAGCCTCGAGCCTCTCCCTTTACTAATGATACTAAAAAATGCACATTTCATGAGGTTATTCTCTTCCCTCAGCCCAAGAATTGAAAAAAATTCCCTCTCCTCCTTATGGTTTCTACCTTGATCTTGCTTTGTGAGTAATTTTTCTTGAGGTAATTTATGTTTTCCATGAGTGAATTTTTCTCCTACAGGTACTGGATTTTTTAAACACTTCTCTTGATTAGTTACTTTAATTAGGGATCCCAAGAGATATGTCTCAAAGGACCTTACTGAAAGTAGCACCAGGGAGGTAGTTGAGAGTTCTCTAGTGAAATTTCTCATATTCTTAGACACTTAGTTGTTTATAGAGAAAGAGTCAGACATCACATGGAAAAAATTGAATGAGACATTCTCAATAAGAAGTTTCAAAGTATATATTGAAGACCATGAAGTGGATATCAATGTCAAAAGGTCAATATTACACAAGATTTCATGCAGGTAACTGGATTATCCATGTGCAGACATTGTTAGTTGGGTAATATCTCATATCTATTCCAAAACCATGACTCTTAGTAGCATCAGTGGAAAAAGGCTTGCCTTTTTCCTGGCACTATATTACCAGCTTATATATCATATGTTGGAGTCAGAATCACTCATGGATTCACATTTTTATGTGGTCACCGACTACCTAAGCATAGAGGATGTCATCAAGGGTTAGGTGAAATATCTTTCTAAATTCTTCCTGACACCCAACAACAGTTACAAGGCCAAATTTTTCAGGAAGGCTTATCAGTACTTGATAGTGTTATGATTTTGAATCTATCACCAAACATTAGGGGAATTTTGAGGTCTAAAATGGGCCTCCTAAGGAAATAATAAAATAATAGCTAAACCAATAAAATAATATTTATTAATTTGCAATTCACTTTTTGCACCACAAACCATGTAACCATAGTTAAATTCAATTCAAAAGTTGTACCAAAATTAAATTAATAAAAAAATTGTATTGATGTGACTATAAATAAGAATGAGCCTTTCGGGAAAAAGTCATTATCATTAAACAACTAATCCATTTATCCTTTGTACATAAATAACTTAAAATAAAATATAAATATAAATTTATAAATTCTTAATTATATTATATGCTATTAATTAAAATTTATATTATTTAAATTGTATAATAACATGTAATTAATATACTATATGAAAATAATATAATATAATAAATGTATAGCGATATGCATTGTTTCTTTCAAGAAATATGAAATGAAAATAATATATTTTTATTCAAAAAATGTGAAACAACATTTATTATGAGTATTTTACTTTGAATTTAAAAGTACTTAGAGAACTACCATGGTTAACCATGACTTTTTATCCACGATTGAGAATGTGACAAGTAAGTACCTTTAACTTAAGCAATTCCACCTCAACCATTAGGGATGATGTCATCCCCTAAAATGTGATTGGTTCTCATAAAGTGAATTTTGATTGTACATTTTCCTTAGGAGGCCCATTTTAGACCTCAAAATTCCCCTAATTACTAAGTACTAAGACATTTCTAGAGGGTTGGCAATTCCTGCTTAATTAGGTTGTAAATGAAGGAGAACCCTTCAATTAATCAGATATGTTGGTTCAAAAATTGAGAATTCATGTGGCGAATGCTAACAACCCTAAAAAGGGTAATCAACCCTAATTATACATGTCTACTTACTTTTTGGATGGAATATGCACCCATAATTAATTTCCTTGTATGAATTTTACCTGGTCACGACGAGAAACTGTCGTGCACATTTACTGCAAGCTGCTTTTTGAGTGCAACTACAAAGGAGTAATGGAAAATTTGACCAACCACTTCTTCATACCACTATACAAGTTAATAGTTAAGGAAGATCTACCTTGCATTTCCCGAGAGGAAATGCAGTGTCAGAATTTTCAATATGGTTTGCCTCACCACATTGCACCTTCCTCGGAGTGTTTGGTGGACATAAGCATCCGCATATTCTACCGACATATGCCACCAATAAGCTGGTCATCCAAAAATACACTTATCATCTTTCCATAGGGTTATTATAAATTTTGCAAAGGAAGAGGAAATCACCTTGGCCTCCTCTTCCTTTGCAAATCAGATTGTACGAGATCAATAATTTGAAAGTTGTAGACACCAAAGGAAAGGAGATAGATAAATTCACATTCAACCATTTGGACTTCAATTCGTATGATCCTCAGAATGTTTGTAATGATCACTATGCAGGAATTCATTTTCAATGGCCAAGTGAGACATTTTGTACGCTCGATGAGGAGAAGATGAAGAATTGTTACAATTACTTTAGGCCCCATGAACCAGTCAAGTTCCCAGGAACATCATGGGTTACACCTCAGAAGGAAGTCACTCTAGAGGTATAACTAGAAAAAAGGTGCAAACCAATGCGTGAAAAGCGTAAGCGAAAAGTTTCACATAGTCTAGTGGAAGATCATAGCTGCAAGATGAAAGCATCTCCCATCATCCTGAAAGTGCCCATAGCAACAGAAAAGAGGAGGAATCAAGAGGAAGGGATGAAGAAAATAGAAGAACAAGAGAAAAAGAGATTGGAGGAAGAAAGACACAAAAACCAATAAGAATAAAGGTGGATATTCGAAGAAGAAGAAGCAACATGAAAACATCCTAAAGAATAAGAGCATAATTGACTACTAGAGGAGGAGAGAAAATAGTGGCAAAAGAAGGAAATTCCATAGGAAATTGAAGATCTCATCATGCTCCAAGATATGGAGGTGGAACCGAAGCCACTAAACCAATATGTTGAATTTATGTTGAGCATTCATCAAGTCACCATTCAGTCTGCCCCTCCTTCAATAGTAGAGCAAGCTCCAGGTGAGGAAGAGGAAATTGTTTTTCTAAATAATGGTCTTTAGAAGAAGATTGTAGAAGCGTGGAAGAAAAAATTTCTGGACGATCTTACATCTCCTGCATTCATTAGAGAAAGGGTGATTGTGACAGATATAAGAAGAAATGTAGAGGCCATAGTTGAATCCAACTTGGTCTTCAAAGGTGCTACCAAGTCAAACAAAAATTATCTCATGGTTGAGAATAGATAAACAGAAAAGAAATTAGAGGCTGCAAGGAAACACATTGAGTAGCTCCAAGCATAAGTCTGGAAAGTAACTCCCACATAGGTATATCTGGAAGAACTTAAGGAAACCATACTCTATGAAGTATCGACATTGGGAGATACCATGCATAGCCATTATTGGGAGTTTCTCACTGTGCATAAATAAGTTTTCCACTTGCAGGAAATGGAACAGAAGTGAAGGGATAATGCTAAATCTCTCAAGTATATCCATATTGGAAAGAGGGAACGTTACAGTGTCTCTATTAAATTTAAGGATACCCTTAGAAGTTTGAGAGATAAATTAAGAAATTGGAAGGATAACAATGAGAGGATTGTCATAGCTCAAGAAAAGAAAAAAGAAGAAAATGTAGTACTATTTCCAAGCCTATCAAGATTTTAAAGGAAAAAACAACCGAACCTTGGTGCCAAATATCTGGGTAGGAATAATTCTAAACATAGTCCATCAAAGGTTCAAAAAATATTGGCCACCAATAGGGCCGAAAGAATCAGGTAAAGTAAAATGCATCCAAGCATATGAAAACATGGTGAGGGGAGAAACTCCTCTCAGTAATTTGGAAATATAGTCAACCAACCATGATCATTCATCATATGCTTTTGTTAAGAGACACCATCATCAACACAAAATAAAAGAGAAGGATTGGATACGAGAAGCATTTAGGAAGGAAAAACCTCATATATTTGATGGAGAGATGAAGACGACCAAGGATGTAGAGCATGGTTATTAGGGATAAAGAATTATTTCAGGGTGAATGATTACTCTGAGAATATGAAGGCAAGAAAAACCATTTTCTACTTGAAAGTAAAGGTTGGTATCTAGTGGTAAAACCTACAGAATGTTAAGAGCATTAAATAAAATGTGTTATCTTGGAGGATATTTGAGAAATATTTACGTGAAAAGTACTAATATGAAAAGTACTATGACAACAAGGTCAAATATCTATATGAGCACAAATTAGGGCAATTGATAGCTAATGGGTACACAAACAAGTTCTTATAGATATTGAGGTATGTGCCTTACTTAAAGGATGAGAAGGTATAGATGCAGAGGTATCTTAGTGGATTTCCACAAGCTCACTGGGACAAAATAGAGTTTGATGAGCCAAAAACCTTGGAGGATGCCATCTAAAAGATGAGGTAATGTTATGAATATTCCAAAAATAATACCGGAGGTCAAACAAACTTGAAGAAGAAAGATAAGACAAAATTCAAGGGAAAAGGGATGAAATCCTTTAGATATAAGACAGGATGGATGGATGGGAAATTCACCACTCCTAAGAATGAGTATCAAAAAAATTTGACGACACCTAATAGATAAAATCCCCAAAAAAATAAACGAAGAGGTTGAAGGGTTAAGAAAGGGACCATATAGTGTTGGACTTGTGGAAAAAACCACTTATGGAGGAATTATCCTAAACAAAAACATATCGAAAGAAATTTGTAAAATGTACCAAAAAGTAACAACGATGAATGATGTGGCTCACAATATACCAAAAATTTAAATTGTATTACATAATAGTCAGGTAGATCAACAAGTTGAAGTGATAAAAATGGAAGGTTTGTTAATTAACCAACATATTTCAATTTCAGTTGAACCAAGTTCTAATTTAGGCTAAATACATTAGCCTAGAGGTTGCAAAGAAACATGATTTGTAAAATAAATCCCATGAAAAATTATGGTTGGTTCAGCTAGCCATAGGGAATAAAAGACATGTGACGGTCATGGTAGCGTCATGCTCTATGAAAATGAGTGGCATTTCCATTTCATTCTCTGTCAACTTGATACCATTAGGATCATATGATATTTTAATTGGCATGGAATGGTTATCAACACACAAAACCAATATTTATTTTTATAGCAAATCAATGGAGTGCCTAAAGAAAGTTGGTAAGAAGATAATGTTGCAGGGGATAAAGAAACCAATCATGCTCAGGAAAATAGTTTACGCTACAAGTAAAGTGAGGCAATAGGAAAGGTTCTTCATTGTATGCAATCCACGTGAATAGGTAGTTGTAAAGTAGAAAGTTTGGATTGGAAAGATACCTAGTGTTAAATTAATTTAGTGATGTATTCCCAAAAGAAAAAATGGGATTACCACCAGGGAGGTATATCAACTTTACCATTGAATTAATTCCTAGAATAATTTCAGCAATGAAGGATCCATATCATATGAGTACACCTCAACTTGTGGGGTTGAATATGCAACTAGTACATATGTTTGATAAAGGGTAAATTTAACCAAACGTATAGCTATGGGGAGCACCAACACTATTTGCTAGGAAAAAGAATGGCACTTGTAGTTGTGTATTGATTATTGACATCAAAATAAATCTATAATGAAGAATAAGTATCCACTTTCTAGAATTTATGACTTATTTGACTAGTTGAGAGGGGATGTAGTGTTTTATAAAATAGATTTTAGGTCTAGACACCATCAAGTTCAAATTAAAGATGAAGATATCCATAAAACAACCTTCAAGACGAGATATGGTCACTATGAGTTTGTAGTAGTACCATTTGGGCTTATAAATGTACCAACCACATTCATGTGCTTGATTAATAATATCCTTGGACATTATTTAGACAAATTCATGTTGGCTTTCATGGGTGGCATCCTAGTGTATTCAAAAACCAGAGAAGAGCATGAAGAACACATAAGAGTGGTATTACAATTAAAGACACTAATTCTTGATGCACTAAATTATGATGGTTGTCCATCGGGTTTTTGATGAAATAATGTAGGTATTATGATGAAAAATGGCTTCTAGTTTCATTAGTGAATTTTTTTTGGATAATATGATAAAGATGTTGTCATAAGATATCCAAAACCTATTTGTCATATATCCTCATCGACATCAGTCACTATTTTTGACGCATAATTGTCATATACCCAACGGATGCTTATCTGAAGTGTATCGGATATCTAAAAAATGTTTATCTAAATTGCGTTGGATATCCAATGAAAAGTGTTTTCATATTTCCAATAGAGAACATCAGATAATTCGATGAAATTGCTTCAAATATTTGACAATTTTTTTTTGTTGAATATTCAACATCAAATGAGGCTATTTGATGGAGGTGCCATACATTCGACGAGTATGTTTTTCCAAATGCTCATCATATATTCAATGAATAGTTGTGTCAAATATACAACAGATATGAGTTAGTACAATATCCAATGAACTTATAGCTATTAAAAAAGTTTAAGTGTCTGTGAGGATGGTTTAGGTCCATCATTTTTTCCTCTACTAGTACCTAATATCATCCCTTTTGATTGATGTCTAATCACCAACCCATATTTCTTGAAATCAAAGAGACCTATATTATACGTCCCTTATATTTTAATTCAACCCCCTTTGGATTTAATAAGAGCTACTTCTGAACATCATAGTATATTCATGAAAATCATCAATAAATCGACTCACCATCTTTATCTAGGAACAAAGAATTTTTGAAACTCATTATAGTTTTGATATTTATCAAAGAAACTAGTATAGCTTTGAGAGTGTACAACCATACTCTATGTGACATTTTAATTCTAATTTCTTCTCTCTATTTTAAATTCTATTTCTAATTTAAATTTCATATAGAGCACAAAGTGTTATAGATCAAGTTGGAAGCGAAATATGATTTGCAACCTATTAGGACAAGGAGAATAAACCTTAGTATTGTGTAGGATTCAAGGGTAATAGGTGCTCAAAAGTTGTAAATAGCTCACTAAGAGAAGAATATATTGTATGAAAAAACCACAAAACCCACAAGTATAGCAATGGATTACACATCAATGAGTCTTTCTTATGGTAAATAGCTCACTGAGACTAGTAATAGCTAGGCATCATCAAGACTAGAAACTCACACATGCACTTTCATTAGTTTTTTTTTTTTACATTAGAATTATAAGGGAAATCAAAATTAATAATCAACATTGCAAAGTAAAAATGATTTCATAATACATTGTTCCTCCTTATCAATGCAACTTTATGACAATTAAAAATGAGTTAACAATACATCCTTTTTCCTTGTCATTAACATTTTATGAAACAATGGTTTCAAATCAAATATTTCATTCTATATAATTAGGCATGGTAATGGGATTGAGATTAATGTTCCTCATTTTATTCATCATAGTTAGTATGGTTTGGTATATTTCTTGCGTACTATGAATGCTAAGAAAACATTCTAAAAGCATATATAATGGGAAGGAGCAGCATAACTGATGTCAAGAAAATGGAAATACCCTTAATGAAGATGTCGACAAAGATGATGGAAGTGGTATTGTCGGTCAATATTTTCGGAGCCACTGTCCATTATCCATAAATTCAGTACATATGGGCCTTTCTTCCATTTCATAAAAAATTAAGTGAGAAGAGACTTCAAATGAGTTAAACACATGGAATGGAATTTCAAATTTATCTTACTGGTTAGGTCAAAATTTGATGATTCTCATTTGTTTTTTGTTTTTTTTTTGTGTTTTTTTTGTTTTTTAGGTTTTTCACTTTACTATATATATTTATGAGTGTGAGGTAGGCATGTAGGTAGCTATAAGAGGAATTACTTATTAGAAGAATCTTCTAACCACAATAACTTACTAGTTTTATTATGTGCAACATAAAAATTGTTTACTAAATGTATGTTAATTGTTTTCAACCAGAGAATGTTACTACTCCAATCCTTCTCTATATTTCTTTTAGTATTTATAAGAATCTAATTTCCAACAGATCCACCCAAGAATGATTATACGAAATAGGTGTTGCAACTATGTAGATTGGCTAAATTAATATTTGTCTAAACTAGCTTAGATCCATCTCACCAATGTCAAATCCTCCTTCTTTTTGGTGTGTAGAACCTGAGGAAAGGTTTGCACCTCGAGGGATTTGATCTCTCTAGGTGCATGATATATATTGTATTAGATGGATCTAAGCTAGTTCCATTCTAGGGCAACAATGTCAAATTTTTAGATTACCATTATTATGTATATGATTGAGATAATATTCAAAATTCACATTATGTTATTTTTTTTGGCATGCCATATCACTCTCTTCTTTATTTCAGTATGTGTTGCTTTCCTTGAATGGTTTGTACATGAGTGGTTTCTGTGTTTATGTGTTTGGATTTGGATGGTAATGTTTGTGAATGCTATAGTTGTTGTGTTATATTTTTATGTGTATGTAATTGTTTATTAGTAATTAGTTGGTGATTAAGAAGGAGGAAAATATTGTCAATCGTTTATTGATATTGCCCATCTATTTTATTTAATTTTAGCTATCACAACTTTTGGCAGCCAATTAATTCTAAAGAGTGTTCTTCCATATACTACAAAATATACCTTGAAGAGTTGTTTTAATAATACTGCGTCAAGATTTTTTTTCTTTGTTTATGTTTGAAATAATTTATTTCCTTCAATAATATCTTGATGTTTTTTTTTTTTATCTATAGTCTATTTTGCAATGTTAAGAAATAATGTATTTTCCATTTTTTTTTTATGAGTGCCTATATTTATAAAATATTTACATTATTTGTTTCTCCAAACAATTATCACATCTCCTTTAATAATATTTTTATTTGTCTTGATGTTTATAAATATGCATTTTCCTCTTATAAATATTTTGAATACATTATTGTATCCAATTACTCTATTAGTAATTTTGAATATATGTAGTTGTCTATTAGTAATTAGTTCATGAATTAGGGAGACGATCTTGTCAAGTATTAATTTCTATTTTGGAGGAAGATAGATTGTGCACATATTTATCAGTTTAATTCTAGGTATCACAACTTTTGACATCTAATTATTTCTTAATAGTGTCCCTCTACCTATCACTAAATATATCTTGAAAAATATTATTTTTAATAATCTACAGCCTCAATATTAATAAAATCTAATGCATCTAATGCAAACAATCAAATAGGATTAGAAAACAACATCTACACTAATGCATCTAATGCAATGAATGAAATGAGATTAGAAATAAACATCTACACTGAAAGCATTGCATCTAGTGAAAATAATAAAATAGTATTATAAATCCACATCTACACTAAAATCCATGCATCTAGTACAAGCAATCAAATATGATTAGAAATCTACATCTACACCAAAATCCATGCATCTAGTGCAAACATTGAACTAGGATTAGAAATAGAGATGTACACTAAAATGAATGTATCTAGTGCAAGCAATCAAATATAATTAGAAACCAAGATCTACATTGAAATAAATGCATATAGTGCAAGAAATCAAATAGTATTAGAAATCATAATCAATGCATGTGGTGCAAGAAATCTTCTTCCCTCTCTCCCTCATCCATCTAACCTTGAATTTTTTATTATTATTAATTTATAGTCTCAAGATTAACAACATCTAATCCATCTAATGCAAGCAATCAAATAGGATTAGAAAACAACATCTGCATTGAAATCAATGCATATAATGCAATCAATCAAATAATATAAGGAACCAACATATACACTGAAATCAATGCATCTAGTGCAAGAAATCAAATATAATTAAAATCAACATCTACACTAAAATAAATGAATCTAAGGCAAGAAATCAAATAAGATTATAAATCACCATATACACTGAAATCAATGCATCTAGAGCAAGCAATCAAATATGATTAGAAATAAACATCTAAACTGAAATAAATTCTTATAGTGTAAGCAATCAAATTTAATTAGAAATAAACATCTACACTGAAATCAATGCATCTAATGCAAGCCCCCCCAAACACACACAAACTCTCTCTCCATATCTATCTCTCCCTCCCTCTCTCTATCTCTCTCTTCTTCTCTCTCTTCACCTCCTATCTATATCTCTATATCTCTCTTGCCTCTCCTTTGTCTCTCCATATCACCCCAAAAACATACACACTCTTTCTCCATATCTATATATATCTCTCCCTCCCTCTTCCTCTCCCTCTTTCCTCCCCTTTAGTCTCTCTCTCCCTGGGCTATCTTCCCTCTTGCTCTCCTCTCTCCCTCTCTTTCTATCTGTTTTATCACTGCCTCCTTCTCTCCACCTTTCTCTCTCTATGTATTACTTCTTACCTCTCTATCTCTTTCCCTCCAAATCCATCTATTTCCCCCTCCCTCTCTCCTTCTCTCTCTTCCTTCCTCTCTCTCCCTTTCTCTGTCACCTCCCTCAGTCTCTCTTCCCCCTCTCTCCCCCTACCCTCTCTCTCTCACCCCAAAACATACACACTCTCTCCATCTTTCCCTTGTAACCCTCGCTTTTTCTCCACCTCTATCACTTATGTCTTTGTTCTTCCCTAGAGAGAGAGAGAGAGAGAGGGAGAGAGAGAGAGCACACTCTCTCCATCTCTCCCTTGTAACTCCCTCTATTTCTCCACCTCTATCACTTTATGTCTTTGTTCTTCCCTCCATAGAGAGAGAGAGAGAGAGTATATATCATGATATATTAATATATATTATAATATGAAAATGGAGTATCATATTAAATTTAATGTTTTATTAATCCAAAGTTATTAAATTTAATAATATCAATATTAGAGTTATTAATGTTTTGTATGGTATGATAACAAAAATTATAATGAAACTATATCAAATTAATATTTTCAAATATTTTTCTTTAAAGACTTTAATATAATGGTTTTCCCTGAAAAGAAATATTAAAAAAAATTGGAGCATGATTTTAGATTCCATGTGTTGAATTAGCCTTTTTCCTTTGATTTAAGAGATGCTATTGGTTTTATGATAAAGGAACGATTATTATTCATTCAAATTATATTATCCATTTAAATTATATATAATAGTACATAGTTATATTTTAATAATTAATCGTAATCCATTAATAAGATTAAAAAGTTATATATAACTTAAGATTCAAGTTAATGTTTTGGTCCATATTAGTAAAAAATATTTTTATTATTTTTTGAGAACGTGACATACTTACATATCATTAGAATTTTAATAACTCATTACCATCATTCATTAGAATTTAAATAACTCATTACGAGTTTCAAATTCTTTTTACATCTCACTTTTGACTTATCAAATACTTTTAAAAAGCGGTGCTCTAACTAGACTGCTGCAGTGGTTTGTAAACCCAGGTTATTATAGCTATCAAACTTCAATATTTTGGGCACCCAAGACATTTTTTATGGTGCTGAATCCATTTCCACAGTCAAAAACATGATTCAAATACTATTACTTGAAGATTTCTTTTAAAAAAATTGCCCAGATTCTAGCCACTTTCAGTTAACAACTCTATTTTAAAAATAGAAAAATGTCTACTCCGTTTTAAAAATAGAAAAAAAATTCCAAGTAGAAAAACATAAAACTACATATCGCCATTCGTGTCAATGAGTCCAAACAGGTACATCGGATAATGAATGACATTGGCCGGTACACTTCACGAGCTGCTCGTTTAAGGTACTTCTGGTTAATTTTATAGAATTCAGTGCTTCAATAATAGGTTGATGATTTGACTCTGATTGTTAAGGTGTTCCACCAATATCAACTTTCAGGCAACATTCATGGTCATCAACTTGATTGGGCAACGACAAGCGAAAAAGTGACAATGCATAGAGGAGTTATAAATCAAATAAGCTTCTACCTCTCTCATTTTTATAAGGCTTCGTATCGAAGCGTGTGTGAATGGAGAAACAAGTTGGAATTCAAAATCAATAAAAAATAATAATTAAACAATGAACCTAAGTTTCGTAATCGTGTCAAAATATCAAGTTTGTAAGTCACCCTTCATGATTGGCTACTAAAAATTTAAAAAATCCAAAGAAATGGAAGGCAGACAACAATGCCGGGTTTGCATTTATTTGCTAAACATAACTCTGTACATTTACAATTTCGCAACCCGTGAGAAATACTTCGAAACCATAAAATTTACATTTTGGTAACATGAAATAATGAGTGCTACATCTTTATTAATCTTCGGAAAAATTACGAGTATTGTCAGGCCTTTTTTCCATGGAATTACAGGCTGATAGACACCCAGTCATTGCACAAATTTGTAATGCTTGTCCACAGCTACAGAGACATCCCAAGTGCAGCTCGTCCCCTTTGGAATGATCACCAAATCTCTTGCACCAAAATCCACGTACTGGTCTGAAGATCCTTTCATATATGCTCTTACTTTACCTTTCAAAAGGTAAAATGTCTCCTCTGCGTCGAATTTCAGGGGAAACTTGCCTGGAGGACATGCCCATCTGTTATACAGAAAATAGTTAAGGAGATTGCTTAATGATTTGTCCGTCCTTAATGTTGGTGGGTATTTTGTTAGTTAACTTTTACTTTTAGTTTAAATACCCTTTACTAAAATATCCTAAAAAATGCTCTTCAGTAAAAAAATCCAAAAAAACACTTAGCCCAAAAAAATGTATTTTCAAAATATCTATTTTTAAAACTCCATTTTTTATAAAAATACTAAACTGTATGGTTTGCCCAGAATATATGGGTCATTTTATATTACTTGTAGATTTTAGAAATATTTCAGAATTTAAAAAAATAATTCTGAAATACTCTAGTTTGATCTCACTTTCTAGTCTTTCATATTCTAAAATATTATTAAAATCTACAATTCAATCCAATTAAATTCAAAGACACGATAAATCACTATTGAAAACTTCCAAAACTCAGATGCCATTACTGGGTACACTAATTGCGTTCTGTTTTCTAATTCCCAATATACATGATTGGGAATTAGAAAATCCATTAGAGAGAAAGCACAATTTTTTTAACGAGTATTAAACTCCATGCATTCATAAGATCTCAACCTAAATCTGGACAAAGAGATGTACCTACCTTTAATCTTTTCATGCACAGGAGCTATATATTCATCAGTAAGAACATAACAAGGAAAGGAATGAAGAGATGAAAGTTACTTGGGCCAACAGCGGATATCGAGATCAGACAAGCGAGACTGCGAGGGGCGCCTTTCGATTCTGATTCCATATTTCTCCTCCACATTCCCACAGGCTTCCTGATTCCCAATCCCTTCTGCCATTTCAATATATTGACTGATTGATCAATCAATGGCCTAATTATATATGATCTATCTGTGCCTTAAATTGGGAATTATAAGCTCTGTATTCCGACCCAATTCCCTTCATATTCTCCCACGGAATCTTCTTTCCGAAAACGCAAACCACCCATGGAAAATGAATGGAAAAGGAAAGTAAATGGGGTCAGATATCTACAGACAATACGTTGCAAAATATTGGCGAATACACGCGATGTTAATTAGTTATACAATTTGGAGCGAGTAATTGTTTAAAGAACGTGAAAAAGCATGGAAGGTCACGAGGTCAAAGGTGGAGGAAGATTTTATACGTTACATGAATGCAGCACCTCCATTAACTGATGTACACTTTGAAACGATCCAACGAGAGATCTCGTCTCCAATATCCTTCGAAATATAGATGCACGTGCACATACTCATTGGATATATATAGATGCACCTCGTGGTAATTTGACCATCAAATTCCGTCTTGGTTACGAGAATTAACTTATATTTGAAAGAGACATTATTAGGAGGGTAATTATATAAATTAAATGGTTTTGTAAAAGATTAAAAAGAAGTATAATTTTATTTTAAATTATTATTATTTTTAATATTTATTATCAATTATAAAAAAATTAATATAAAGTTTTAAAAAATGTAATTTGTAAATAAGTATTATTACAATATCATGGTTCAATATTATTGATTACTAATATGATATGTTCAAAATTCATAATTCGCATTCATATGATATATGTTTATATGATATTTAGTGGACAGATCGTGATAATCTAAATTTTCTAAACACTTTTCCTCCAATCAGAATTTTGACTTTTCCTAACCTGACTTAACCTCTCCCTCCTCCTCCAATTTTCTCTTCCTTTGCTCACCCTTCTTTAATTTGTTTTAGTTTTTCTCCCCTAATTCCTATGTTTATCTTGTCTGATAAAATTTATTATTAATAATTTTAAATTAATTTTAAATCTTTTTATCTATTTTTCTAATTAATTTTAAATTTAACTCTTATTTTTTACCTTTTCCACTAATCCCAAAAATTCTAATTTCTTCTATCCCACTTGTTATTCTATCTTTAAATTAAATCTTACTCCAATTAATAATTTTAAATTAATTTTAAAACTTTTTTTTATCTATCTTTCTAATTAATTTTAAATTTAACTCTTATCTTTTCCCTTTGCTACTAATCCCAATAATTCATATATGGAATTAGTTATTTATATCAAGTTTAATATTTTAAAAATCCTCTATCTCACCGGTTTTTCTATCTTTAATTTTTATTTCTAACTAATCAACTAATTTTATCTTAAATTTTATTCCAATTAATAATTTTAAATAATTTTTATGTATCTTTATAATTAGTTTTAAATTTAACTCTTATCTTTTACCTTCGCTACTAATCCCAATAACTCTAGTTTCTCCATATATGGAATTAGTTATTTTTATCAAATTATTTAATCGTTATTTAGTCCTTCTCTAACAACAAAATTATGATTTCTTCAACCTAGTTTTGACTTCCCTTTAATTACCTTGAATGTATTCTATTATTTAATATAAAATTACCTAGCAACTATCTCATTTTAAGGAATTAGTTATAAAAATTATAATTAATTATTAATTTCAGTTTAATTTATTATCCCTTTCTAACGGCTATTTTTGGTTTCTTTCTCAACTTCGTTGGCTATTTTTGGTTTCTTTCTCAACTTCATCGAATTGCCGAGCTAGAATCTATCCTATTTAAGCCTTCTCCTATGTGTGGCTAAGGTTCCTCCTCTTGAGGATGGGTGAAGTGTTCACCCAAAAGGTTCGGCTCTTCAAACATTCTACACGGCTTCCATAATTTGTCAACTACAAAATCCAAATTTATTTTAATAAAAAATTTCAAATAAAATTTTCAAGAAGCTCGTAACTATATTTGAAATCAATATGAACCCTTTATATGTGCATACTATTATAAATATTCTCTAGATATTTTGTGGAGGTTAAATTTCCATTGTCCACCTAAGTTATTATATTTCTTCTTAATTTTATGATATCTTTAATTTAGGAATTTATAAAAGAAAATTATAATATCTTTGAAGCAATATGTCATCGTAATGGGACATAAGTTTCAAGGTTGCATCATCAATGGGGTAGAGATCATTGAAATGGTGAAATGGTGGGAGATGCCAAGTAGAGATATAAACTAAAAATGTAATATTCATGTAGAAAAAATTCTTGTATATGGCTCCAAATCATAAATGTAATATTCATGTAGAAAAATTTCTGGTATACGGCTCCAAAGCATAAAAAATTCCCTGTATATGGTTCCAAAGCATAACATAAAAGCATAAGAAATTCCCTGTAGAGGGAAAAATTAACTTACAATAGGGATAAGAGCATCATATTAAGTTTCCCACAGTAAGTATGAGGGCTTAAGGCTTCCGAAATGGTTTAGGTTGCCCAAAATATATGGATTTAAGACATAATAGAGCCTTATATTATATTGTTCATATGACATGCACAAATCCTTAAACCACCACAAAGGGATTGCAAAGGAAATTATTGATCTATAAGGGAGATTAGGGCATGCTCTAGGCTAGTTGTAAACTAGTAAATAAATTCATAACAACTACTTCTGAAATTCATGAGACATGCATATCACCCCAAACAACCACACAATATTTATAAATGGAGTGTTTGACTTGCAAGTGGGATATCTGCATCACTTCAATTATTTGTTAAACTAGGATAGGATTGTAGGACTAAGATAAAATTTGGGTAAAAATCAATGACCTTGGACCTAAGAGTTGCTTATAATACTCATGTTCCATGGGGTTATTGAGACCTATTTCTATTACATGAAACCTCAAAATGGTGAGCATATACTAAACATTACGGACTATAAGGATAATATCATATGTTGCAGCCTACTGCATGAACCATGCACCTTAAAAGAAACTGCAAGGCCAAAGTTGCTAGCTCTTGTCTCTACACCATACACTTCATAGTGAATGATCATATATTTCATTTTCATAGTCATGGCTAATTAGAGAGCTTAGGGATACTCAATGCATTAGTAAGTTAAGGATGTCTTTTATATTTTTAGGATTATTGAGAGGTGATATTTCTGAATAAATTGTACTTATATAAAATCAATAGTAGAAGGAAGTACCAATTAATAATACACTAATTACTACAAAATGTTGTACATATAAGACATTACATTCAAATAAACCCTACAAAATAAACCTTAAAAATTTTTCTTCATAGATGATCATTATATACAAATTTATGGCAAGTAATGGCCAACTTTCATAATTCAAAGCTTCTATGAGAGGAAGAGTGTTAATGTTAACTTAGGAATATGTAAGAAAAATGGCTCTCATGCATAAGTAGTATTCAAAGAAAATATGAAAATCCATCTAATATTTTTTGATTCTCCCTAAAGTGGCGGTTGCAACTACATCTTTGTAAGTAATTGGAAAAGTTGATAAAGTCCTAAACTAATTAATACATAGCTTGAATCAATATTTGAAAATAAATGTGCATTTTACTAAGATGATGTGAATCACAATGGTGTTTGAACTCATGAACATGAATTTTCCACCAATTTTGATAACTAGTTATTCTTTAACACATTTTTAATCATTCAAAATTTATTTGTTGTCTCTTCCAAATATTACTTATGCATAAGTTGTAAGGACATGTAGTTTTAAAACAAACTTTATAAAGAGAAAATGTATATTGTTGTTAGCAATAGTCAAATTCATTGAAGTGAATAAGAAAGATGCTGCAAGTCATATATTTTTATATTGTCCTCTAGGTTATCTTAAGTAAATATAAGGATTCACATATATTTCTTTGGAAAGTGATGTATTTATTGGAATAGAATCGTAATGATATTGATATGATTTTGATTTGAAATTTAAAAGACTTAACTAACAAATTAGTAAATGTTAATTACATTTAACCTTCCTCATCATATCCTTATCTAGTCTACCACAAATCATGCCCCCTTAACTTACTTTATTCAATGTTATGCCAACATAATAATTAAATCCTTGGACAACCACATGAAATATAGTGGACATATCACTCCACGAAAGCATATAAGAAATAAGCACTTTAAATTAAGCCATTTCATGAAATTTTAATATGCACCTTGCTCCTCCTCAAAAGTCAATAATATGAAAATGAAATTTTTCTTTTTTCTATAAACACATTTCTAATCATACCTTTAGGATTATTTTTGAGACTTTTCATAGGTTATAATGAGCTCAATTTTAATTCTTGTGATCAACATCATAAACTATAAAAAAAATTATATAAAATTTATTGTAAATTTATATTATATTTTTATATTCTTCACAAATACAAAATGTGTTTCATAATTAATTCTCCAATTCTTAAGTAAAATTCTTAACTAAAAAATATCAAAAACTTTTATTTTTCTTTCACCCAACCAAACATTCAAACAATTAATGCATGCTTAAATAATTTATTGTAATTTTAAATTATATTTTTATATTCCTTATAAATACAAAATGTGTTTCATAACTAATTCTCCAATTATTAACTAAAAGGAATCAAAGCTTTTACCCAACCAAACATTCAACAATTAATACAAACCTAATTTTTAAATAATATGACCAAAGATTCTCATTTTTCATTAATCCAATCTTCTCATTTTGTATTTATTATTATATGTACAAAATTATTTTGCAATTTTCTAACTTTCTTCTAATAAGAATTATGAAATTTACATTAAAAAAACACGGCAATGTAAAGATAATAATTTTTTTATAAATATATAATAAAATCATTTAGTCAAACAATTAACCTAATGCATTGAAGTTTATATCAACATTTAATATCATTTTAAATCTTTATCTTTTAAAAAAATATGATATATATTTTTTTGGTTAAAGGGTTACATCCATTTTTAAGTCAACCATTTTAATACACACTCATGGAAATTCTTCAAAAGATCTCACAACTATTTTTTTAATCAATATTTTCAAGGACCACATTGACTTAATTTAAAACTTTGATTTTAAAAATAAATGTGATATATTTAAAAACACTCCATACAATTCAAAATTATATCAAATGACACTTTACATGTGAAGGAACATGGGAATATTCACCTAGATAGTGGTGAACGTTGATCTTTATGCGAATAATGATGACACGCATGCAAAGCAAAATGTGATATTCTTCCCCTGCAAAGCGTTGATGTTTAATGTAAGTGACAAAAAAAAGATTTTATTCACGGTACAACACGAGTGTGTTTGAAACCAAAACAATCCTAAAGTCATTGTTTACCGTCACCTATAAACAATCTTAAAAGTCTTTGTTTCGATTTTTTTGGCTTTGTGAACGACATTTTCATCGTTCGGATCCAATGGTGGTACTAATGCATATTACAACTTCCAAAATATTGGTGGTACTAATGAAAAGTATCTTTTTACATATTACTATACTCATAGGGTTCATGGATGCTTATATTAATTTTGTAATATTTTAGGTTTACCAAACCATCTACCTTAAATTTAAGAATTTGTGTTTCTTTAATCTAGTTAACTAGTTCTTCGATCATTATAAAATTTTGGGGTATGATGTAATTTCTTATGTTATTATTGAAAATGGGTTCTCATAAATGAGAATTGTCTTAAACCTTTTTTTTTTCTACATTTCATTTCATCAATCTTTTTATAAAGTGTGGAAAGAAAGTTTACTTATAGTAATATACTATCATTAAATATAATCTTCAAAATATAGAATTGTTGTAATTTACATTTGCTTTTGTTAATTCTAGTGATAATTAACATTATTGATATTTTTATAACTAGATAAAGGTGGAATGAATTTGGTTTCTCTATGTTGTATAAAGTACACATGTAAGAGACATAAATGTAGGCTATCCATAGGCAGTAAGTAATAATATGTTAGAAAGGTATATTACTCAAGGAGATTTCTATTAAAAATGACGACTATGATGAATACGAAGAGAAATAATTATTTCAAGCTCACTGCCATGTCCTACGAGATAGATACAAAGATTGCACATGGAACCAATTTTTATAAAAATGCAAGGGTGAGGAGGAAAGTTATATTCATAATCTCAATTTCTATTGGCAAATCTTAATATAGTAATATTGGCTACACTTACAATGCTTTAATATCAAGAAATGTAATGAAAGTGTATGTAGATTACAACATAGTTACCAACTTATTGAGAACCCAACAAAAGTTCTTCCTTATAGAAGATACATTTTGTAGTTATTTTTATCTTGTTTCAAAAACTAGTATATATATATATATATATATATATATATATATATATATATATATGAACTATGATCTTAAAATATCATAATAATTGAAACAAACACTTTAAATCAACGCCTGAATTAAAAAATGCTTAACTAGTAATACTTTTTTTCAATATTGAGAAAGTTTTAAAATTAATCTTCAAAACAAAAGGAGATGTTATCCTTAACATTCCATTTTTTTATGGTTAGAATTCCCACTTGTTCACATTAACAATCTAGTACCACTTAAACTAAAATCCTAAAATCAACTCATGAATCAAGAAGTAATTCACTAGTAAAACTCCTATTTTATAATTAAAATTACAACTTGATTGAAACTATAATTTTAAAAACTAATACTTTTTAACCAAAATCTTACAACCAATATTTGATTTGAAAAATATGTAATTAATAATTTTTTTAGATTAAAACTACCTCATTTCTCAAGAACTTAATAAAAAATTATTAATTCAAAAATAGAAGTAATAAAAAAAAAACTCAAAACAATGAAATACATTAATTGTTTTTATTTAAATAAATTCAAAAATATATAATATATAATTAAATAATTAAAAATATATATATTAAAATTAGATCTCATGTTTTCATTATTAATTTTTTAATTGAAATAATTTTAAAATAAATTTATTTATTAGTTTTGATTGTTATTTTAATTGGTTGGGTTCTTGTCATTAAAGCACTTAAGTTATCATGGGTTCAATTCTCTCGACACTCTTGGGGTCAAGCTGTTTGGTCAAGTAGGCACGAAGCGATCCGTTGGGTGGATCTTCATGGTACAAATATTCCATGGATATAACGATCACAATCTTTAATGTTTGTAAATCACATAAATATCTTGAAACCTGTGTTCCTGCATTTCTGAGAATTTCTATTTCAACACTCTTTTGATGTAGACAGATTATTTCATTATATCAAGAATATTTCTTTCGGCTAAGAATTACTTTCATTTCATCAAAAAGGTGTATGTTTTCCCGATATACAACATTTTTCGTCACATCCAGAGGTATATAGTCCAAATACTCCCTTTCGTTAAATATTTTGTGTAGAGCTCATATAATGGTTTTTTTTAAATATATTCCTGGTTTTCTAATCTTTCTTCACTACGTATGATCTTTGTCATCCATTTTTGCATTTTCTAGGTAAGCTAATCAATATTTAACCCCTCTTTTGTTGAGTTTGAATATTTTTTTCAATTCTAGTTTGTTTTTGGATGAACACATATTATCTAGTAGGCACACGGTTCAAGGAAGAGCAACAAAAATAACAATAAAAACACAACCACCCTCCTTCATTATTATTTCTATGTCAACAACAACAACTGCACCGTGATTGCACCCTCCTTCATTATTATTGGTATGTCAACAACAACAACTACACCCTCCTTCACTATTAATTTTATGTCTTTTGCACTAGCTCCCTTAGTTAAAATTTAATTTTTTTAGCAAGAGGTCTTGAGTTCAAATCTACTCTTAAGTTACATTTTGAGAATTTTCATGCAAACTAAAGTTATTTTTTGAAAATTTCCATGCAAACTTAAGTTATGTTTTAGTAACTCTATTGTAAAGTGTGTTTCACTTGTCATATAAAAGTGAATCACTAAAAATAAATTTAATTTTTCCTTAAGTTATCTTTGCATGCAACTTTCATTTATAAAGTAACTTCATTGTAAAAGTGATTCTCACTAGTTTTTATAAAAGTGGGCCACTTCATAAAATGATTTATTTGTAAAAGTGAACTTATAGGCAAAGATAGTAGGGGAAATTTTTTTAATTTTTTACCATCATCCGTCACCATGTGTCTTTTTGCTAATGTTAATGTATTTTTTGAAAAGGGCATAACTTTCACATCTAAAATTTGTTTTCAGTGACATTTTTTTTAAACATCCTATTTTTTCAAGACTTTTTATATAAATAGCCAGGTTCATATTTTGAAACTATATTATCTTTCATATTTTAACATGGCCACTCCAAGTGAAAATTTTCTTGCGAGTACCAACAACTTTTCATGGAAAACCCACATGAAAGATAACTGGGAAGTAAAATATTGTACCACAATACCTAGGGAGAAGAAAATTCCCCAAGTGTTCCTAAGAAGAAAGTCAAATGGGATAATAGGAATAGTGAATCCCATGGATTTATTGGAATGTCCATTTCTCCTAATTTGTGATTTCATATTCAAGAAAGTGATCCTTCAAATGAAGCTTGGGAAATGTTACAAAATATATTTGGTGAAGCCAATATTATTATATCTAATTAGCTTCAAAATCATACCATGACTTTAATTCCTAATAATTTCTCTTGCATTCAAGATTATTTATCTAAGTTTAAAACCCTTAGAAATTTACTTAAAGATTGTAAGGTTGATCTAGATGATGATCATTGCATATATATTATTCTTCACAACTTGGTTCTCGATACTATGTTTCCATATCTACATTTTATGCCATTAGAGAAGCTTTGGGAATTGCCTATTAAAAACTCTCTTAAATATTTTTGTGACTCTTTGTTAGAGAACAAGACAAACTCTTTCATATTAGAGTGATTAACACTACAAGTAAATCTAAAAAGCCCTTTGACACAACATAAATATAAAACCAAGCATCCAAAGAAGCAACGTCCTTGCAACAATAAGAAAAATAAGGGTTCCAAACCTTTTTAAGAAAAATCTATTCTTAATGGTGATAAAGGACCAAAATCACAGAGTAAGAAGAATTATAGACATTGCAACTATTGTCAAAAATAATTCATCTAGAGTCGAAATGCTTTAAAAAGATGGAGGTCTTGGAAGCATCAATGAAGAAGTGCAACATCAGCCTTGGTTCTTCTTCTAACACTTCCTCAAATGGACATGAACTTTTTGCTTCTGGATTTTCCTTCAATGTAACCTCTACTTCTACTTTTGATGAATGCCTTATTGATTCTAGAGCTTCTTATCATATGAACAAGGATCAAGCCATTTTTTCTTCTCTTAATGATTTTAACACCAAGAAAATATTTGTTAATGATGATAGATCTCTTAGTGTTGTATGGTATAGAATGTTTCAAGTAGATACTAGTCATTTCAATGATGTATTATGTATTCCAAGTATTTCCTTCAGTATTCTATATGTATATCAAATTAATCATTCAGGTGAAGGTAAAACAATACAATTTTCACTTCACCGAGTTGTAATTAGGGATTTAAAAGATCCTAAGCATGTCCTTACCACATGAATAGTTGATGATGTTATTTAGTTATACAAGTTTAACAACTTTGGGTCATCATACTTTTCCTCAATTTTTAATGCTCACTGTGATAACTTGAGAAAAATTTGGAATGAAAAATTTGATCATCTAAACTATCACTCACTACAACAACTATGTAATCAAAATATGGTGATTGGTCTTCCTCTTGTTTCTCATAGTGATAGTGTATGTGCTAGTTTTTTTTCTCAGAAAACATCATTGGGATAGTTTTGAAAAATGTACCTCTTGGCACACCTTAGCCCCATTGCAACTTGTTTACAATGATTTGTGTCTGAATTTCTTCTCCTTCCTTCTCTAGGTTCAAGTACCTCTTGAATCTAATTGAGGACTTCTCCAGATGCACTTGGCTTTATTTTTAGTTAAGAGTGAAGTTTTGGACTTGTTTTTGGCCTACAAGGTCCTTGTATAAAAACAATATATACATCAGCTACAAAGGTTAAGAACATATAATGGAGGTGAATATGTTAACAATAAATTCACAACTTACTGTACATCACAAGGCATTTAGATGCCACATACTATTCCATACAAACCACAAAAAAATGGTGTTGTTGAAAGAAAGAATCATACATTAAAATAAATGGCTAATTATATGATTCAATCTAAAGGATTAAGTCTTCATTATTGGGTAGAACCAATCAACTTTGAAAATGATATAGCAAATCGCACTACCAGAAAGGATTTAAGAAATATAACAATAGAAGATGCATGGACTAAAATTTAACCAGATGTAAGCCACTTCCAAATATTTTGTAGTGTATCATGGGCTTACATTCCTAATGAAAAAAAGAAAGCATTGTAGCCTAAAAACGAGAAGTGTATTTTTGTTGGATATTCGAAAGATGTAAAAAAAATTGTTTTTCCATTTCTATTTAAGTTTTTTTTCCTAAACAGAGTGTATTGTTTAAGCACTCCTTGCCATATTGTTGGCTCAAACCCCTGATTATCATGTGTGCTACCTAAGGGGTTGGGTCAAGTTGGTGTGCTTAGAGGTTAGTGGTAGTGGTCAAAATTGATCCTATATCAAGTGTGTGTGTGTGTGTGTGTGTGTGTGTGTGTGTGTGTATAATGTTATGATTTTTTTTAATAATATCAGTTTTTTAGAATATGGTTTCAAAAATGTCATAACGTTCACCCTAAAAGAAGGTTCTATAAATAACAATTTTTTTCAAGTGAGTGTTGGGTTTATGATTTTGGTTCCAATAATACTAGTTTTCAAAGTGATAGTTTCAAATAAGTTGTAATTTAAATTACCAAAAAAATTCATACTAGTAGAACACGTTTTTTATTTGGGGTTGATTTAATGCCATTTTTAAACAAGTTTTAATTTAAACATCTAATAAAAGAGTGCGACTTGTAATACCATTTTTTATTTTAGGGGTTTCTTTTAAGGTTATTGATTGGAACATTATGAGTTTTGAGACCATGGTAGTAAAGAAACATGTGTAAAAGAAATCATTTATTATGAATTTCTAATAATATAGGAAATTTTTCTTGTCAAATTGGTAACCATGGTGTAAACTCACATACACTTTCATTGGATTTTTGATATTAGCAGGGGAAATCAAAATTAATAATTAACATTTGCAAATTAAAAATGAGTTCATAATACATTTTTCTTCCTTTTTATTGCCATCTTATGAAAGTGATTTCATATTGAATCTTTCATTATATCTAATTAGGCATGGTAATGGGATTGAAATTGTTGTTCCTAATTTTATTCATCATAGTTATCATTTTCAACATATATCTCTTTAAGAAATTTACCCTTTTTCTTGAGTTCTAGAAATGCTAAGAAAACATTCTAAAGGCATAGATAATGGGAACTACCTTTTACCTATATGGTAACCAAAATATCTATCAAAAAATGATGTAGAAGAAACCAAAATACTCGAAAGTGGTATTATTTGATATAAAATTAGGAAAAAAAGAAGAAGAAGAGAGTAAAAATGACCAATGTAGGCCAGTATTTTTGGAGGACGAATTTGTAATAGAGAAGTTATTTATTATCTATCACATTACTACATATGAGTTTTTCTTAAATGCAAAGGAGCAAAACACATCTCATTTGAGACACTGACTAGATGAGAAGAGAATTCAAATGAGAGAGAGACCTCACATTCAAATATTTACAATGAAAAATAAAACACATGGAATGACACACATGAAACACATAGAATGGAATTTCAAATTTATTTTAACATCTAAATTTTTTTTATGAAATGTATGTTAACTATTTTCAACTAGAGAATGTCACTACCCCAATCTATCTCTGTAATTATTTTTATATTTATAAGAATCTCATTTCCAACAATCCTGAGAAAGAATGGTTACAAGAAATAGCATTGTAACTAAATAGATTGTCTAAGTTAATATCTCTCTAAATCATTCATTAAAATTTAAGTCACTCATTACATATTTAATTTATGGTTTGAAATTCCTTTTGCATACCACTTTTGATTTATCAAAAAATTTCTCCAAATAAGTTTAAAAATGGAAAAAAAAGTCAAAGTCCAAATTATTGTTAAAGAATGTAATCCCAACCACCTACTAGGTGTCGAAACCGTCACTCCAAGTGTCCCAGTTTAGTTTAAATTCTTGTCATGGTACCTGAGCTAGCTTGCATAAGCCTCCCTAGAGAGCAGCAATAGAGCCAGGTTGGAGCAATAGAGAGGAGAGGCGAGCCTGCATAAGACTCTTTGAAAGAGCAGCAGAAGTTTGAGGAATGTTGAAGATGCCTCCTGTGAAGAAGGAGAAGAAGAAAGAAAAACCCAGGAAAATCCAGTGAAGGTGCCGGCGAAACAAATTGCAGAAAGGCAGTTCGATAAGTAGAAGGCTATTTGAGAAGAAAGCCAAATTAAAATTTTGGTGCTCTAACGTATTGCTTTAAAGGAGGCTCAGCGTTATTAACGCACTCCATAAGTTAAAGAAACGCGTTGTAATTTATGTTGTAACGCACTGCTTGAGAAGACTCCCAGTGTTACTAACGCAGGAGCCAAGAGGATAAGGTCACGTTATTTTCAGTTACTTACACAGATTTTGCAGTCACGTGGGGCAAGACTGCAAACACCTGCATTAAGCTACACGTGGGAGCATAGTTAAATCACTAACGTTAAGGTGATTTTTGTGTTAAAATATTTATGAAAGTTGATGCGTGAAGGTTTGAAGGCATTCAACGAATTTGAGCAGCACATGGACAAAAGGAAGGCCCGAAATTCGTTAAGAAGTCTGAATCCGGTGTGGAGAAATTGTGTTAAGATGCCAAGATAGCCAAGGAGGCTTGGGATACCCTTGAGAGGTGTTTTGGTGCAAGGGGGAGAATTGAAGTTAAAAACCAAGGTGGATCTGTAGCAGTAGAAAAAAAACAAGATAAAGAGTTTTTTGAATCCCACTATGTGCAGCCAAGGTGGATGAATTTTGCGAAGAAATTGTAGAAGTAGTAGAGAGAGAGAGAACGAAGAATTGATGATACCAGCAACATGGCTTGCTGACGAATATTTGATGAATCCAGCAACTAAGCTTGCTGATGATATGGGAAATCCAGAGACTAATATTGTTGATACAAAATTTGAACAAGATTTATTGGTTAGTGATGACTGGTTGCAAACGATGCAAAAAAAATATGATATCGACATGATGCTATTTGGTGAGATAATCCCACTTCATTCAGTGGAAGACAACCTGTTTGGAGCAGCACACGTTAGTGATGAAAAGATAGAGTAGAAGGAAACATAGATAAAGGCAGATGCAAAGAAAGAAGTCTGCAAAGAGAAAGCAGAAACAGAGATAGAAGCAGAGGTAGAGAAGGAAGAGGCAGAACCAGAAAAGGAAGCGCAACTAGAGAAATCTCTCATTGGTAAGCAGAAGGAGCAAAACCAATGTGATTTTGGAGATGTCTTTACACTTACCATTGATTTCCAATGTGCAGGTACAAATATTGATTATGATGAAGAGTTAAAATTTATTGAAACATGGCTTGCAAAACCATGTCTATATGAGATCTACACAAAAGATGTAGATATGAATGATGAAGATGACATGCATGATGAATATGTCAATGAAATTTTCAGGTATTGGTGTTTTGCAGAAATAAGATATTATTCTAATCTTATGTTGCAGCAGATTGATGATGAAAAGTGCACTACAGAAGAAAATATGTGGCAGCAACCCACATTTCTTGAATATGTCTAGGACATTCTTAGATAGCCTGGAATAGTAAAAGACCTGCACCAGCAAATCAAGAAACTGAGGTTTGAAGGATACAACAAAGCGAAAAATCTGAAAAAATTTAGAGGCTACAGAATTTGGAAAAGGAGAAGAAGAAAACTAAATGTAGTTGAAAGTCAATTTTTAAATTATAAGCCTCGCTGAGACATAGACCATCGGGAATTTTAATGGTTTATGGCATAAATATTTTTTTGAGTTAAAAAAAAAAACTTAAATTGATTATGCATATTGCGATATTTTTTAGAAGGGGTTTGCAAGATTTTTTTTTGAGTTGTAGTTAACAGTCACAAATGGGAAAATCCAAGAGGCTAAAGCAAAAACAGAAGACGTTCGAGATCTTTTTAGATCTAGAAATAAGAGGAAAAAATACGCCTATGCATTAAAATGCATAAAATAATCAGTCGAATAAAGTGCAGAAGCAGCAGAGAGAGAGCACAAAGATGCTTGTGAAACCCACTGTACACAGCTACAAGTGGATAAAGAAATGATGATACCAGCAACATGGCTTGCTGACAAAGATATGATGAATCCAGCAACAGATCTTGCTAATGAAGACTTGATGATTCCATCAACACAACTTGCTCATGAAGACTTGATGATTCCAACAACAGAGCTTGCTGATGATGACTTGTTGATTCCAGCAAGACAGCTTGCTAATGGAAATTTGATGGTTGATTTAAACTTTGATAATGAATTTTTGGCTAATAATGACAGGTTACAGATGATGCAACCAAAACAAGATATCGACATGATGTTATTTGGTGAGATAACCCTGCTTCAATCAGTGGAAGACAACTTGTTTGCAGCAGCACAGGTTAGTAAAGGAAAGACAAAGATAGAAATAGAGATAAATACAATCTGCAAAGGGAAAGTAGAAATAGAGAAAGAGGCAGAGAAGGAAGCGCAACAGCATAAAGCTCTCATTGTAGAGCAGAAGGAAGAAACAGAAAAAAAAAAGAGTAGAGACAGAAGTAAAGAAAGAAATCTGCAAAGGGAAAGTAGAAACAGAGATAGAGGTAGAAGCAGAAAAGAAACACAATAGGAGAAAGCTCTCACTACAAAGCAGAAAGACTATAACGAATGTCGTTCTGAAAATATTTTTAATTCTAACATTCATTTTCAGTGCGTAGGTACGCATGATGATTATGAAGAGGACTTAAAGTTCCTTGAAAGATGGCTTGCAACACCATGCCTAGATGAGATATACATAGAATATGTAGATATGAATGTTGAAGATGACATGCATGATGAACATGTCAATGAAATTTTCATGCATTGGAGTTTTGAAGAAATAAGATATTATTCTAATATTATGTTGCAGCAGATTGATGATGAAAAGTGCACTACAGAAGACAATATGTTGCAACAACCCACATTTCTTGAAGATGTCCAGGACATGCTTAGACACCTGGAATAGAAAAATGCTTGCACCAGAAAATCAAGAATCTAACGTTTGAAGGATACAACAAAGAGAAAACTCTAAAACAATTTAGAGGCTACAAAATCTAGAAAAAGAGAAGAAGAAAACTAAATCTAGTTGAAGTCAAGTGTTTTAAATTGTAAGCCTCGCTGAGACATATACCAGCAGCTATCTTAATTAAATTTTTATGTGATTGTAATTAAAGGGGAGTGTTAAAGAATGTAATCCCAACCACCTGCTACGTGTCAAAACCATCAGTCCAAGTGTCCAATTCAGTTTATAACTAGTTCAATTTAGTCGAGTTTCACTCTAGTTATTTATTACTGATATTTCCCATGTAATCCTATTTAACTAATTTGTAATATTTTGAAGAGAAATCCTCTGCTCCACTTTTTTTCAGTTTTCAATTCTTGTTAATTGTCTCTATATTTCTATTCATATTTATACGAATCTTATTGCCAACTAATCTACCAAAGAATTGTTACAAGAAATAGATGCTGCAGCTGAGTAGATTTCCCAAATTAATCTTTGTCTAAATCATTCATTATAATTTAAATCACTCATTACATGTTCAATTTATGGTTTCAAATTCTTTTTACGTCAAGCCACTTCTGACTTCTCAATTTTTTTTCTCCGCCGTCAAATATGTTTAAAAATAGATAAAAAATCAAATTCCAAATTCCAAAGTCCGTAGAAAAACAGAAAAATACTCGGTGAGTCATTCATGTCAATGAGTCCAAAAGAGGTCACTCCACATTTAACAACTTCAGGTACTCGATGATCAACTCGTCTTGTTATTTCGAGTACCCGGTGATCAAGGAAATTGGCTCGTACGCCAAACGAACCACTCGTTTATTGTACTGGTTGTTGTTTTTATAAAATTCAATGATTTTCAATAATAGGTTGATGATTTGAATTTTATTGTTAGGTTTTTCCACCAATATCAACTTTCTGGCAACATCTATGGTCATCAACTTTATTGGCCAATTGGAAAAGCGAAAAGGTTACGTGTAGTTGAGTTATAATTCAAAATCAAAGTGTATGTCAAGGAGAAACAAGTTGGAATTCGGAGTCAATAAAAAATTATTAAGAAATGAACCTAAGTCTTCTAATCGTGTCAAAATATCAATTTTGTAAGTCACCATTCATGATTGGCTATTAAAAATGGAGTTGTCTATCCAAGCAGTGAAATAGCCCAGATTGCAGAAAATTCCTGGAATTTGGTCAACTAAAATTCAAAAAATTCAGATAGTTGGAGTGTTTGAAATCCATTTTTGATAGTGGAAATCGATTCAGCACTATCAAAAACCCTTAGGGCACTCAAAATACTAAATTTTAGCAACTGTAAACAAGATTCTGGGCAAATCTTTGCTAGATTTTTTGAAAATCATTGTCGGATTCTGGGAGAAAACGCTACCTTTTTAGACTATGTGATTAAAAATTTTAAAAATCCAATGAAATGAAAGGCTAACAACAATGCAAAAGCTTAAGCTCCCTAAAGCCGGGTTTTCATTTATTTGATAAACATAACTCTGTACATTTACAAATTTTCAACCCATGAGAAATACCTTGAAACCTTAGAATTTACGTATTTTGGTAACAAGAAATAATGAGTGCTGCATCTTTATCAATCTTCAGTGAAATTACGGGTATTGTCAGGACCTTTTTCCCATGGAAGTTATGGTGTGACGAATAATGAATTACATGCTGATAGACTGCCCTGGAAATTATGGTATGACGAGTATTGAATTATAGGCTGATAAACTGCCTGTCATTGCTCAAATTTGTAATGCTTGTCCGCAGCTACAGAGACATCCCAAGTGCATTTCATCCCCTTTGGAATGACCACCAAATCTTCTACAGAAAAATCCACGTATTGGTACAAAGATCCTCTCACTTTACCTTTCACAAGGTAAAATGTCTCCTCTGCGTCGAATTTCAAGGGAAACTATAAGACACATAACACACAAACTGGAAACAAACTCAGCAATATATTAATGAATGTTTCAAGGAATAATGTACAATGTGTACACATATAAATACATCGAGAAAATGTTGAATTAGTTCCCCATGTTTCTTGAACTCTAATAATTGATTACCTAACACAAAATAAGCCAAGGATTAGTTGCCTAACATTCCCCCCTTAATCTGAAAGGATATACCAAAGTCCAAGAATGAGAGCTCAGAATGCATAAATGCATCTCAGCCAAGAGCTCAATGTCTCTCGGAAATGGTTTTCAAGTATGACCACAAACCGAATATGGAAGAACTCAATGTCTCCACCAACACAAACTATGGAACCTACATAGCAGTTCTCAGAACAAAAAATGTGGTTTTAATATGAACACAAACTTTGGAACTATCACAATAGTCCCTCGAACAATTATGAATCTTGAAGTGCTCGCTCAGAAACAACTCAATCAACTGAGGTTGTGGCTCAAGATGTGGATCATTGACTCAGGCTCGCTTAACATCTCGAACTCGAACCTGTAGAATACCACCCACCAACAAATCCCCCCTTGTCGGATACAAGGTGAGAAATTTTTTTGATGACTGCAAGACTCATCACTCTCGAACAAATTCTTCGATAAGATCTGTAGATCTTCTAGGAGGCTTTTGTCCATTCCCAAGAAGTAATCCATCCAAAACATAGCTTTTATCTTGTAGTTCTCTTCTTTTTGGAACATCTATTTGACTCGTGATTTCGCTTTCCACAATTCTCGCACGAGTGAAGATCAAAACACTGACCTTTCATATGTCCAAATCTATTACACCATTGGCATTTATCAACTTTTTTTGGAACCACACCATCCAGAAAACCTGCACTTCAATATTTTATAGGTTTATAAAAGTTTGGAATGTGAAAATATACATCATTGTTATAACGAATACCAGTTCTATTTTTGTTGTGTGTCAACTCTTCCCATGGTCGTATAACACGTTTCACATCAGCACATCTAATTGCTTCCAAATTTTCACCTGAAACCACTTCATTTCTTTGATCATTCTTTGACTGATGATCAGGCTCAAACATATTTTTGTTCTGAACAAACATGAGTTCAGAATCACAAGTTTTCTTTTGAAGTTCATCTCACTAACTGCGATTCTACTCCAAGAATTCAATTTTTCTTTTAGCATTTTTCAAACATGATTGGATGTCACAGAGCATGTCCTTACTGACTTGGACATCGTTATGGATAGTAGATAGCATTAAATTTTTTAATAACTGTACTAAATCATTTAGTTTGGCCATTTTCTTCAGTGCGATATCAAAGTAAAATTGCAATCAACTCAGAAAAAGGGATGTCAGCTACCACTGAAAATGCACCCAATACAAACAAAATTTCAATGATTTAACCGGGTGTTAGGTTCAACTGATCATGCATCCATCAAAAACAAGGATTTAAACTTGTAACCCCAAATATGCCAAACAACTATTTTACTTTTTCAAACCACAATGATTTTTTTTAAAACCATAACACACATCAAGCTTTTGTTCCACATAATTATAAACTAAGGGTCATATGATTTCCCTTAATGAAATATTTTGATACATGTTCTTTTCTTTCTTTCTTGGCCCCAAGTTTTAAAAAAAATTCACACTTTGTAACTATGATCATATTTGAGAGACACTCCCACTTGTGGGTGGTGTTTCCTTCAACTAAATAATAGGAGAGTACAAAATCGTATTTTCCTTCAACCAACTAGATAATAGGTGAGTACAAATTCGTGTTGGACTTTCTTGTACTGCTGGAGATTTCTATATCGAAGAGTTGCATATTGCATACACGGTGCCTCAATATACCCAAAGGTATTTTTTTCCCATCATTGTCAACACGACATTCAGGTCGACTGACAATTCAAACTTCAATTTTTCTGCATGTTTATTTCAAAAAATCGTACATTGGATAAATCACAAAACCACTTTAATCCTCTTCTACGAACAATGGCGTAATTTTTGGAAGTTGAATAATTCTAAATAACATATTTATCAGATTGTAAATAGTGCCATGATACTCCATTTTCTTAACTCTGACTGACAACCAACACCCTTGCAAAATGACTTTAAAAAAACTGTATATGTAGTGGCCTTTGAAAAATGACACTTATCTCTTGGGTCCGGATTTGAGTCTAAAACGTTGCAATTGAATGTGCTCCTCTCCATCACGGGTATTTACATAATCAACGCTTATTTTTATAATACAAAACCTTATATATCAGATCACTTCAATACAAATTTGGGAGGCTTGAAATCATTTCACAACTATGTTCCCAGTCAAAATCCAAATTTGAAAGCACATCCTCAATAATAACTTGAGCTTGCTAGAATGAGTAAAAAATTCTTGGTATTGTCACTTTTTCGTTCAAAAGAAGTTGCACATTTTATGCTACATTTTATGCTTTGGCCTTTCCTTTGCCTTATTAGCCAAATATTTCACTTTGATAAGACATAAAATTGCAAATAACAATTTAACCCTTGGAAATCGATAGACGGCTTCATAACTTGTCAAACATCAAACCCTTCAGCGCAGTTCAATATCCAGACCAAAATTTCTAATATACCATGGGGTATACCCCATCGCATTGCATTACCAGACTCTCGTATGGCCTCTCACCTTTCATCTTCGGTTCAACATGGAATTTATGTTTTTTTCTAAGACATGAAAAATAAAGGAAGGCGAGAAAGTGTTTAAATAAATATCATATGGGTTGTCTATTCTAGAAATAACGTCTCACTCCTACCAGTGTTGTCCATTAAAAAATAATCACAGAATGTCATAGCAGCACTTCCATTATTCCCGATAAGGTAAGACAAAAATTGATGCCAATTAAGTATGAAACATTTATTCCAAGATGGAGTGTGAGAGTTTTACATACTACGAGGGCTTCATAGGCAAATTTGGCTATGGTTTTGACAAGTTCGAAAAAAAAATTTCCTTAGACAACTAAGTGTGAACAATTGACACATTTTTTGGAAAATGGACATGCTTACAGGCAAATTTCTTGGATTATTTATAGTCATAGATTCATCGTCAATGGGATTAAATAAATCTGGTCTCTGCTGCCACATCTCTCATAAAATATATATCTCCACATTCAAGCAACATAGAGGCAAGAAAGTAGAAATGAGATCAAAAAATTAAAATGTGCAGTTTGCAGAGGGTATAAAAAGTATGTTAGTGGATACAATCCACGACTCCGTACCTTATTTCTTTCATCATCGACAGTCTGTTGACAAGTTGATACCACCAAGTTCACTCATTGTTAATCTTTGTTTAACCATCAAAATTGCATTCTCTGCTAATGTAATTATTTAGATAACTCCAACTCCTGAGCCTTTTCCACACATAGCCTGGTTATCACACAATGCACAAAATCCTTAGACTGGCAGATGCAAACTCCAATTCTCATGAAGGCCACAAAAATAGTGTCATATTTCAATTAACGGGCTAATGAACAACTCGCTTTGATAGCACTGTAAGACACAAAACACACAAACTGGAAACAAACTCAACAATATATTAATGAATGTCTCAAGCAATGATGTATAATGCGTACACATATAAATACATCAAGAAACTGTTGAATCATCTCCCCAGGTTTCTTCAACTCTAATAACCGATTACCTAACACAAACTAACCCAATGATTAAATTCATCTAGATAAATCACCATTGGAGACTTCCAAAATTTAGATGCCATTACTGGGTATACATGCTTTGAGTTTGGTTTTCAATTCAACTAAAGCCAATATACATCATTAGGAAGAAAATCCATTACAGATAATGGAAATATTTTCCTGAGTATTAAACTCTATGCATTCATAGGATCCTCAACCTAATTCTGGACAAACAAATGTACCTTGCAATCATAATTCCATGCACACGAAGTATATATCGATCAGTAAGAACATAACAACAAACAAAATGAAGAAAATCCATTACAAAGAGTGTAGAGTTTTTTCGTGAGTCTTAAACATAGTTACCAAATACGTCTGTATTACAAAAAAAAATATGAAAATTCGATAGTTCGATTCATACGTCCAACTATCCGATAATAATTATGTTCGTCAGTTCATGATCGCTAATGGTAAGTAGAATGGAAATGCGGAACGAGTAGTTTCTATTTGTAATGGCAAGTAAATGTAAATGTTGAGGGGTGACAGTTGGGTAGTTTGTGTTTCTCATAGAAAATCAAATAGCAAGTGAACTATAGATGCTGAGGTGTGAAAGTTAGGAAATAGAAATTAGAATGAGAAATTTCTAAACTTTACATTTTAATTTGTTTTTTTAAGTTTTAAAAAACTGAAATAATCAAGAAAGATTTTAACTTAAATTTGAAAGTTTATAAAAAATAATTTAGTTTAATAAATAGAAATTTTAATATATACTTTTAGTTTTAAAAAAGCTGAAATAACCAAAAAAAAAAAAAAAAAAAAATTAATAATATATATATATATATGTCAAAATTTAAAACACTATAAAATAATTAAGTTTTATAAATTTTATAAAAAGTAATTGAATTTTTAAATACTTATAAAAATAATTAAGTTTTATAAATTTTATAAAAGATAATTGAATTTTTAAATACTTATAAAAATAATTAAGTTTTATAAATTTTATAAAAGATAATTGAATTTTTAAATACATTTATATTAGAATGACTTTTGTAGAAATAAATTTTGAATCTTTAATTTTTAAATATGTATTTATTTAAAAAAGATTTTAGGTAACATTTGAAATTCGATACGATTTGGAGCGAGTAATTGTTTCAAAAACGTGAAAAAGCATGGAAGCTCAAGCGGTCAAAGGCGGAGGAAGATTTTGTACGTTACATGAATGTAGCGCCTCCATTAGCTGATGTACACTTTGAGACGATCCAACGAGATATCTCGTCTCCAATATCCTTGGATATGTAGATGTGATATTGTTGGGAATGGTCGGTAGTTATCATTTTCTTATATCTAATTGAAATCCATGAATGATTATTTACTTATTTTTTCTCATTAACATCTTTGAGACATTGATAGATTTAATGGATTTTGTAATTTGCCCATTTTGATGCGAAAATTTGATCGTAAATGTCAATAGCATCAAAATATTTGTTTTATGACATCATATATAGATAAGATTAATAATAATTTTATTTTATTTTAAATTATAATTATAAAAAAATTAATATAGAAGTTAAAGAGATATATATTAAAAAAATGTAACTTGTAAATAAGCTTTATTATTATATTATGAACCAATATTATTGATTATTAATATGATATATACAAAATTTATAATTCACATTCATATGACATATGTTTATATGGCATTTAGGTGGATAGGTTGTGACAACCTAAATTTATTTTATTCAAAATTTTTATATGCTTTTTTTTTAGAACTTTATAACTAATTTTAAAATCAATTTTAACCTTTTATATGTGCATACTATTATGAATATTCTCTAGATATTTTGTGGAGGTTAAATTTCTATTGTCCACCTAATTTTTCAAATGAATAAATTAAAATTCTAAAAACTCAACTCCAAATAAAGAAACTTATGAGCATAATTATATGTCTTCTTAAATTTATGATCTCTTTAATATAGTAATTTATAAAAAAATTATAATATCTTTGAAGCAATATGTCATTATAGTGAGACATAAGTTTCAAAGTTGCATCATCAATGGGGTAGAAATCATTGCACTAGTGGAACAGTGGGAGATGCCAAGTATAGATATATACTAAAAATATTCGTGTAGGAAAATTCTTTGTATATGGCCCTAAAGCATAACAAATTCCCTGTAGATGGAACCTTTAACTTACAATAGGGATAAGAGCACCATATTAATTTTCACATAGTAAGTATAAGGGCTTAAGGCTTGGGCAATGGTTTAGAGTGCCCAAAAAATATGGACTTAAGGGCTAATAGAGCATCATATTGTTCATAGGCCGTGCACAAATTATTAAACCACCACATAGGGATTGCAAAGGAAATTATTGATCTATAAGGGAGATTAGGGCATGGCCTAGGCTAGTTGTAAACTAGTAATAAATTCATAACAACTACTTTTGAAATTCACGAGACAATCATATTGCCCCAAAAAACCACATAATATTTATAAATGGAGTGTTTGACGTACAAGTGGGATATGGATATCACTTTAAGGATTTGTTCAACTAGGATAGGATTGTAGGACTAGGATAGAATTTGGATTAAAAGCAACGACTTCAAACCTAAGAGTTGCTTATAATACTCATGTACCCTGGGGTTATTGAGACCCATGTATATTACATGAAACCTCAAAATGGTGAGCATATCCTAAATATTACCCCTATAAGGATAATATAATATGTTGGAGCGGAGTGCGTGAACCATGCACCATAAAAGAAACTACGAAGCCAAATTTCCTAGCTCTTGCCTTTATAACATATACTTCATATTGAATGAACATATACTTAATTTTCATAGTCATGGCTAATTGGAGAGCTTAGGGATACTAAAGGCATTTATAAGTTGAGGATGTATTTTATATTTTTAGGATGATTCAGAGGTGATATTTTTGAATAATTTGTACTTATATGAAATCAATGATAGAAGGAAGTACAAACTAATAGTACACTAATCACTACATAAGTTTCTATTTATATGTCAATTTAGAGTTTGAATGTATTAAATGAAGTGGAAAAACAAGTGCATTACCAAATTCGAATCCAAAATGACAAATCCCACACCTTAGTCAATACTACTTTGCAATCACAAAAGTTTGTATATATAAAACATTACATTCAATTAAACCCTAAAAAATAAACCCTAAATATTTTTCTTCATAGATGATCATTAGATACTAATTTATGGCAAGTACAGGCCAACTTTCATAATTCAAATCTTGTATGAAAGGAAGGGGTGATAATGCTAACTTAGGTACATGTAAGAAAAACATCTCTCATGCATTAGTAGTAGCCAAAGGAAATATGAAACTCCATCTAAGATTTGTTGATCCTCCCTAAAGTGGATGTTGCATCTACATCTTTGTAAGTAAATGGAAAATTTGAACAAATCCTAAACTAATTAATGCATAGCTTGAATCAATCTTTGAAAAGCAATGTGCATTTTACTAAGATGATGTGAATCACAATGGCCCTTGAACACTTGAAAATGAATTTTCCACCAATGTTTATAAATAGTCATTATTTAACACATTTTTAATTATTCAAAATATATTTGTTGTTTCTTCCAAATATTACTTATGCATAAGTTAAAGGACCTGTAGTTTTAGAATAATTTTTATAAAGAGAAAATGTATATTTTTGTTAGTAATAGTGAAATTCATTGAAGTGAATAAGGAAGATGCTATAAGTCATGTATTTTTATATTGTGCTCTAGGATTTCATAAGAAAATATAAGGATTCACATATCTTTCTTTGGAAAGTGTTTTATTAATTAGAATAGGCTATTCATGATATTGATATGCTCTTAATTTTGATTGGAATAAAAAAGACTTAACTAAAAAATTAGTAAATGCTAATTAGAGTTAACCTTCCTCACCATAGGCTTGTCTAGCCTACCTCCCTTAATCTATTTCATTCAATATTATGCCAACATAATAATTAATCCCTTGGAGAACCACATGAAACATAGTGGACATGTCACTGTACAAAAACATATAGGAAATAAACAATTTCAATTAAGACATTTTCATGAAATTTTAATATGCACCTTGTTCCTCCTCAAAAGTCAATAATGTGAAAATGATTTTTTTCTTTCATAAACACATTTTTAATGGTACTTTTAGGACGAGTTTGGAGATTTTTGATAAGTTATAATGAGCTCAATTTTAATCTTTGTGATCAACATCATTAACTATAAATTTATAAAAATCATAAAGAGCCTATTGTGATTTTAAATTATATTTTTATATTCCTCATAAATACAAAATGTGTTCTATAACTTATTCTCCAATTCCCAACTAAAAGGAATCAAAGCTCAATTTTAATCTTTGTGGTCAACATCATAAACTATAAATTTATAAAAATCATAAAGAATCTATTGTAATTTTAAATTATATTTTTATATTCCTCATAAATACAAAATGTGTTCTGTAACTAATTCTCCAATTCCTAACTAAAAAGGATCAAAGCTTTCATTTTCCTTTCACCCGGAAAAATATTCAACAATTAATGCATTCCTATTTTTTAAACTCTCAATTTTATTTAATGGAATGTTCTCATTTTGTATTTATCAATATATTTACAAAATTATTTTGCAATTTTCTATTCTAATAAGAATTATAAAATTCACATAAATTAACATAAAAAAATAATAATATTTTCTTTTTATAAATTTATAATAAAATCATTTAGTCAAGCATTTAGCAAAATGATTGAAATTTATATCAACATTTAATATCAATTTAAATTTTAAATTTTTATTTTTGTTAAACATAGGTTAAACGATTACCTCCATTTTTAAGTCAAACATTTTAATACACATGAATAAAAATTCTTCCAAAGATCTCACAACTATTTTTTAATCAATATTTTGATGGACCATAGTGACTTAATTTAAAAATAAATGTGATGTATTTAAAAACCCTCAATATAATTCAAAATTATATTAAATGACACTTTACATGTGAAGGAACATGAGAATATTCACTTAGTGGTGAACGTTGATCTTTATGCGTGAATGATGACACGCATGCAAGCAAAATGTTATATTCTTCCCATGCAAAGTGTGAGATGCTTAATGTAATTGACAACAAAGTTCTTATTCACCTTATAACTTCTAAACCAGTAGCTATAAACAATCCTAAAAGTCTATGTTTCGATTTTTTTGGCTTTCTGAATGACATTTTCATCGTTTGGATACACTGGTGGTACTAATCCATATTACGACTTCCAAAATAGGTCAGAGGTATCTTTTTACACATTACTAAACTAATTTCTATAGGATGCTTATATTAATTTTGTAACATTTTAAGGTTACTAAATCATCTACCTTAAAATTTAAAAGATTGTGTATTGTGTTTCTTCAATTTTATTGTTGACTAGTTCTTCAACCATTATTAAAAAAAAATTGTATCATTGAAAATGTGTTCTCATGCAATGACAATTCTCTCAAACAAAATGTCTTTTTTACCTTTCATTTCATCTATCTCTTTATGAAATGTTGAAGAAAAGTTTATTTATAATAAATTGTCAACATTAAATGTAATTTTCAAAATGTAAAGTTTTTTTAATTTACAATTTTCTTTGTTAATTTTAATAATAACTAAAATTATATTTATTATGTTGGTTGATATTTTTTAATTAGATAAAGGTTGACTGAATTTTGGTTCTTTATATGTTATATAAGACAATTGTACATGACACAAATGTAAGCTATATATAGGAAGTAAGCAATAATATGTTACAAAGGTAAAATACTGAAGGAGATTTCTAGTAAAAATGATGACTATGATGAATACCAAGAGAAATAATAGTTTCAGTCTCACTACCATGCCTTAAGAGATTGATACAAAGATTGCACATGAAACCAATTTTATAAAAATACAAGTCTGAGGAAGAAAGTTGTATTCATAATCTCAATTTCCATTGGAGAATATTAATATAGTAATCTTGCTACCTTTACAATGCTAATATAAAAAATTGTAATGAAAGTGTAAGTGGATTACAACATAGTTACCAACTTTCTCAAAACCGGCTAAAGTTGTTCTTCCTTATAGTAGATATATTTAGTGGTTTCTTTTATCCTGTTTTTAAAAAAACCATTATTATACATCTTTTCTAAAGCTACGAGACTTAAGAGAACATTATTAATTAAAAAAAAAATCTCAAAACAATGAAATGCATTATTTTTTCTTTTTTTTTCTAAATAAGACTAATTCTATTAAGAAAAACCATATAGTACAATCTGAGCTTGCAAGTGAAGCTAAAGAGCAGGGAAGCCGGGGATGATAAACTGTCAATCCTCAATCCCATGGAGGAGCCATGAAATAAGCAAAAGATAACAGAAATTAGAGAGTGGGACAAAGGAATCTACCTAGAATGGGTAGAGACTTCCAATCGACATTTTTTCCCTTTCTTCTTACTGACTTGGACCCAGCCATTGTGACTTGGCTGGGAAGGAACTAATTGTAGACTATTCTGTACTGAAGGAGGAGTCTCCTTATCTGAATTAGAGGAGGAAGACTCATGAGTGCGTTTCTGCGAGATCGGAGGTGCTGAGGGATCCACAGGGCTGGGCGAGGGCTTGTCCTTCGGTTGCTCAACATTTTCCCCTTCTGCTTCAATTTCCTCCTCATCCGAGTTGAAGGACTCTATGTCATCCATGGGGGGTGGATCACATGGTTTCTAGCTCTTGGATTTGGATTTGTGATTGTTATTTTTCTTTTTCTCGAGGAATGTGGCACATGTGTTTTGGAGATGCCTTGTCTGATGGCAATGGCGACACCAGAAGGCAATGTTCTCATAGTCCAAGGTTTGTGTCCAGTGGAAGTCCCCAATTTTGAGGTTGATCTGATCAGGTAGCCCTTTGCTTATTTCTATCTCCACACATATTCTATCGAAGGTGTATATTCCTTTCTCCCCTCTTAAGGTATCTGTTAGCCCCCCTATGAAATTCTTGACAAGCAAGCTGGGAGCTATATCATTTTGGAGACCTTCAAGGAATGCATCTCCCCTGAAGACACATCATCCTTGAAGTTTCTCTGTGCTTTGCCTTATACAGGTCCCCTCTACTGGTTCCTTCCCCTTAGGCCTGCATTTACCCCTTTTACCCCTGCAAAATGTCCCTTTATCCCCCTTTTTCTCCTTCTGTCAAAGTGCCTTCGTTCCCCTCTACTTCCCCTATTAATCCTCTAAACCCCTCCAAAATCCCATGTGTTTCTTACCCTTACCCTTGTTTCACCAAAATCCCCCTTAGTCCTTCTATCGTTACCCTCCCATAGCTTTAAAATCCATTAAAATGGGTTAAAAACCCACTTTCGACCTTATAATGGGCCTAAGCCCCCTTCTCCGCTAGCCCCGCGCCTTTTCTCTCCATATAACCTAGCACCACGACCAAAGCGCTTACCCCTGCGGAGGCTTTTCTCTATACGTAAGGTCAAACCATGGTGCCCCCGTAGTTGACTCCTCGGGATGTGGGAAGACCCGATCGAACGGTTGTTATTCACTCCGAGGGGTCGACTCCAAGTTCTCATGTCTGTACACCTTAGTCCCCCACATTTCATCTCCGTCGTCCATTTAACCTCGCAGATCAACAGTTCACGGTTCATCCATATCGGGTTCGTTCTTAACCGTCGATCTTCATAGATCAGACGGTCCTCGTTAATCCCACAGCCTCCGTCGTTTTCCCCGTTCATCACCCGTCGCCGCATCTCCACCATCCATTTAAAGCCAGATCTAACGATCCGCAGTTAATCCATATCGGGCGTGATCTCGACCGTCGATCTGTACAGATCCGACAGTGTGGAACCCGCCCGTCACGGTGGTCCCCGCCCGCTTTCATTGTTCATAAACCACGTTGTTTCCATCGCACCGCCTTTGGGTGGCTAGCGGTATTTATCCATCGGCCAGCGATTCCATTCATCGTCTACCGCGTGTCCTTGTGCACAATTTCAAAACCGCCAATCCCGCTCGTTAACTCCATCCTTTTTGCGTTATTGTTTGGACACGGATGCCCAACGAAATTGCCGCAGATCGTCCGATCTAGAGCGGGCCATCCGACGGCTATCGCTCGTCGAAGATGCACGATGGATAATCCAGTTGCGCATGCGATAGCTCATGTCATGGCCCGTCGTCCGTCGTCCTCCGCCATTGATCTCTGCCACGATCGACGGTCCAGATTCATCCGCCCGCTGTTGACTATTCCACTGTCTCCCGTCCTACCACGTCATCTCCACGTGCGCACTCTGTATTTTCTCCCATCCCATCACATATATTGGTCCATTTTCATGTTTTTTCATGATTTTCATTCGTTTTTCCTGCTACGCTACGCTCACGTCCTCCAACCATATTTCGTCGTTCCGCTACATTTTTTTCCATCAACCTGCACAATTCCGCCGTCTGTTCGTTCTGCATGGCTGGTCCCATCGCCTCCATCGTGTCTACCACCCCCATGTATGTTTTCTCAACCAGTTCACCTATTTTGCATGGTTTTCAATAGTAAATGACTGCCATGATGTGCGATCTCTGTTACAGTGACAGAGACATCGATGAAAACCATGTGCAGAGGCTGTATTCAAAGCCTGATGTTACAGGAAATGTCTGGAGGGGTGTTTGCGCCATAAATTCATCAAAGGACATAGTTTAAACTCTACCAACACTCCGACGCCATTGAAGCTCGAAATTCATAGAGAGAGACAGTACGGGAGCAGCAGAGAGCTCGAGGCAAGAAATGGAAGACTTATGAGCTTCTTCATGGATTTTTAGAAGGCAAAGGTACAATTAGAAGACCCCGAGGATCGAACAGGAGATCCAATGCACAGAGAGATAATATTATCAGGGTTTCCGTATCAGCAGAGCGTTCTTCCATGAAAGGACATGGTACACATCATTGTTCAGTCTACATTGTGCCCAAATGAAGAATTACGCCCTTTCATCAGTCCTATACCATCAAGAGGCATTAGTTACATGGTATGGTCGACCCTAGCATCATTATTTCTCCAGTTTGTCCAGTAAACAGAGAATGGCATTAATACTGCAGCCAGAGTGCCAGAAGTAAATGCACAGATTTAAAGCAGAATGGGTTGCGGCCTCCTCCTCTTCGGAGCGTTAATTCTTCATTTAATTCTTCACCTACCTCTTCTGCTCTATTTCTCCTATAAGAATCTAGAATAACATATTGTAAAAGGTTGTTGTTGTTCAGTTGTTCGGCTGTTGCTGTTAGAGGGATTCAATTTGACTGTTAGAACAGTCTTGGGAGGGAGTTACAGAGTAGTTTGTATGTAATAGGCTGGGAGGAGAAAGTTTGGATTGTATTAGCCATTGGGCTTATTGTACATGACTGGTTTTGCATCAATTAATCAAAGCACATTTCACAGGATCCTGGTCTATTACTATTGGTGATGTTTTTCCTAACTCTGTTTATTACATGTTCATACTGTTTCATGTTCTTCTGGTAGGCAACAGAAGTATAACATAGGATTCACCCTTGTTAGGTGCACTATGTTTCCTGCTCTCCCTACCTTTAATGTTTTCTGCTAAATTTGTTATCTAAGAGTTGATTTCAGTTAATTTAACCAGTGTAGTGGATGTTATTGCTTACTCTCTGATGTATGAATTAAATGAATCAGTTCTTAGATGTTCTTGTTAGGATTCAACTGGAAGATTTGGGAACACTGGGGATTAGATTTAGCCCTATCCACTAGGATCCTTGTGTGACCAGCTGACCCTTCTAAGATCCCTTTGTTAATCTTATCTCTGTTTTCCCTTGGAGTTGCTAAAGCAGACCTGGAGTTAAATGACCTCTGGTCCGATCTATAAGCAGCCCCTTTGTCCCTCTTTGAGAGCTGCCTTTGAGTACGTCCAAGCAGGTCTGGAGTTAAATGACCTCTGACCTGATCTATAGATAGAAATTGGGTTGTTATCTTTCTTTCAGCTTCTTTCCTTAATGTTCCATCCCATCATCTATCTAGAAGATCCTCTAGTACTAGATAACTTGCCCTCTGAAAGCCTTAGCTAGTTGTTGCAAGTAATTCTCCTTTCATGACTCCATAGCCCAATGGATGGCACTTTCTTTACCTATCCCCTTTGTTGAAGCTTCCTACTGCTTTGTTCCTTTTCTCCCATTACTTTCTCAGTCTATGATCTCATGACCAACCCAACAACCAACCAACCAAATCATTTAAAACCCCCCTTAGTGCTTCATAACTAGCCTAACATCTCATCTTGAGCTTCAAAGATATATCATTCTTTGCTCTATTTGGAGAGATCCCTCTCCGAGTCCAGGAGGGCTAGATCCTAGGGCCCAAAAGTGGTTATGATGTTGTCTCATCTTTTGGTCTTTCCAATCTGGACAAAACATGGGAACCCCAACATAATGGTGACTCCGCTGGGGAATTTCTGAATACTTTCCATCTCACTACATCATAAACTTCAGAAACCTTCAATATCTGGTCAGGTTGGCAGTTAGTCACACCTCTTCTCGGACAACCTCAGTGTCATTTGTTGTGTTCTCTTGTACTCTTAGACACAGCCTGGACAGGGCCAGGTAGCCTCCAGATCTCATCCTCTTTTGGAGGTGACATATCTGGTAAATGCCCTTCCAGTCAATCTCTGGTTAGATTTTGTTGTGTTCTGAGGTTATTCTTGAAAGGTGATAGTGCCTAAGCACTGTGGTGGATAGTGTAACCCTTTGACATACCCTAAATCATCCACCTGGTGACTCCATAGTTCCTCAATGATTAAAAGACTCCACTGGTGATCAGTAGGCCTGCTGCTTAACTTGGTTTCACATAAGACTCCACTGGGAGACCAGCCTTCATAACAACATCAGCCGTGCTAAAGGTCCAGTCACTTCACTAATGGAAGACCCTGACCATTTTGCAGAATTGCATCCAAGTTTCATGGCAGAGTGTCGCGCTACAATTTCGAGTGAATTGGCAGAGTTGAAAGTGGAAGACCTTCCTGGGGCTATTCTCCTCAGCTCAAAATTCATACCCGTGCTCAGGAAAATTTTCTTGGAATTGGTAGTTGAAAGGTATGAAGCTGAGATTGAAATTTTGAGCTCACAAGAGAAATCATATCAGTTTAGAGACCCCAGATCGTTTTTGGAAAGTCTCCCTCCCCCTAAATATGAAGAAATTCCACTGCCTGTTGAAATACAAGAAGAAGATGATTGGGATTTCAAGAGCCACACTGGAGATGCAGTGGAAGACACAATAATCAAAGTTGTCGAGGATGTAGACAGCCTACCAGTCATGGCAGGCCAGAAGGAAGAAATTGTACACCATCTGTTCATTGATCCTGTGGCAGAATACATGGAGGTCCTGATTGGCTCGAATACTCCAGCAATGATCCTTCACCAGGGCCAGATTCGTCAGGAGTGGTCACTACTAATGGTGCCCTCAGTTTTGAAGAACCACATGCAGAGCGCCCTGTGGTTATCTCTGACAGGCAGTCAGTGCTCATATCCTTTTTTGTTACTGCTTGACTGGTTGTATTGGCATTATCATATCACCTAGAACATCGGAGATTTCCAATTAGAGTAGGGTAGGTAGGAAAAGCTCAATAAAGCTCAGCATGTGAGCATGTAGTTAGTTGTTTTAATTTCTGTCTTAGGATGTAAAGAAGAAACCTGCTAGACAGTCTAATCCTAGCAGGTAGTAGTGTAGGTAGAGAAAAATATGAGACCAACAGTTTAATCTAGTCTCATGGAGTAATAAGGGTAGATGTAGAATAGGTTTATTTTATGTCTGTAAAATAAAATGATGTAAAGGGTCTGCTAGCTCAAATGCACCCTGAAGGGAAGATTGTTAGGATTGTAGTGAGGGTAGGTGGACTGGTTGGGAAAAATGTTTCTGCTGATGTAACATATTCATATTGTGGCAGCTGATCAAAGAAAGGGATGTGTTAAGCAGCAAGAAACTGACCTACCCCAAAGATCATTTCTGGTTTCTTGCCTCCTTCAAGAAGAATCCATCCCCATGTGGAGCCACTGTTAGCCCCACTATTAAATTCTTGACAAGCAAGTTGGGAGCTATATCATTTTGGAGACCTTCAAGGAATGCATCTCCCCTGAAGACACATAATCCTTGAAGTCTCTCTGTGCTTTGCCTTATACAGGTCCCCTCTGCTTGTTACTTCCCCTTAGGCCTGCATTTACCCCTTGTACCCCTGCAAAATGTCCCTTTATCCCCATTTTCCTCCTTCTATCAAAGTGCCTTCGTTCCCCTCTACTTCCCCTATTAATCCTCTAAACCCCTCCAAAATCCCCTGTGTTTCTTACACTTACCCTTGTTTCACCAAAATCCCCCTTAGTCCTTCTATCGTTACCCTCCCATAGCTTTAAAATCCATTAAAATGGGTTAAAAACCCACTTCCGACCTTATAATAGGCCTAAGCCCCCTTCTCCGCTAGCCCCGCGCCTTTTCTCTCCATATAACCTAGCATCGCGACCAAAGCGCTTACCCCTACGGAGGCTTTTCTCTATCCATAAGGTCAAACCATGGTGCCCCCGCAGTTGACTCCTCGAGATGTGGGAAGACCCGATCGAACGACTGTTATTCACTACGGGGGGTCGACTCCAAGTTCTCATGTCCGTACACCTTGGTCCCCCGCATTTCATCTCCGCCGTCCATTTAACCTCGCAGATCAACGGTTCACGGTTCATCCATATCGGGGTCATTCCTGACCGTCGATCTTCATAGATCGGACAGTCCTCGTTAATCCCGCAGCCTCCGTCGTTTTCCCCATTCATCATCCGTCGCCGCATCTCCACCGTCCGTTTAAAGCCAGATCTAACGGTCCGCAGTTAATCCATATCAGGCGCAATCTTGACCATCGATCTGTACAGATCCAACGGTGCGGAATCCACCTGTCACGGTGGTCCCCGCCCGCTTTCACTATTCATAAACCACGTTGTTTCCATCGCAACGCCTTTGGGTGGCTGGCGGTATTTCTCCATCGGCCAGCGATTCCATTCATCGTCTGTCGCGTGTCCTTGTATACAATTTCAAAATTGCCAATACCGCTCGTTAACTCCATCCTTCGCGCGTTATTGTTCGGACGCGGATGCCCAGCGAAATCGCTGCAAATCGTCCGATTTGGAGCAGGCCATCCGACGGCTATCGCTCTTCAAAGATGCACGATGGATAATCGAGTTGCGCACGCGATAACTCATCTCATGGCCCGTTGTCCGTCGTCCTCCGCCGTTGATCTCCGCCACGATCGACGGTCCAGATTCATCCGCCCGCTGTTGACTATTCCACTGTCTCCCGTCCTGCCACGTCATCTCCACGTGCGCCCTCCGTATTTTCTCCCATACCATCACATATATTGGTCCATTTTCATGTTTTTTCATGATTTTCATTCGTTTTTCCTGCTCCTCTACGCTCACGTCCTCCATCCATATTTCATCGTTCTGCTACGTTTTTTGCGATCAACCTGCACAATTCCGTCGTCTGTTCATTTCCGTCATCTGTTCATTCTGCATGGCTGGTCCCATCGCCTCCATCGTGTCCGCCACCCCCATGTATGTTTTCTCAACCAGTTCACCTATTTTGCAGGGTTTTCAATAGTAAATGACCGCCATGATGCCCGATCTCTGTTACAGTGATAGAGAGATCGATGAAAACCATGTGCAGAGGCTGTATTCAGAGCCTGATGTTACAGGAAATGTCTGGAGGGTTGTTTGCGCCATAAATTCATCAAAGGACAGATTTTAAACTCTACCAACCCTCCGGCACCATTGAAGCTCGAAATTCACAGATAGAGACAGCACGGGAGCAACAGAGAGCTCGAGGTAAGAAATGGAGGACTTATGAGCTTCTTCATGGATTTTTAGAAGGCAAAGGTACAATTAGAAGACCCCGAGAATCGAACAGGAGATCCAATGCACATAGAGATAATATTATCAAGGTTTCTGTATCAGCAGAGCGTTCTTCCATGAAAGGACATGGTACACATCATTGTTCAGTCTACATTATGCCCAAATGAAGATTTACGCATTTTCAGCAGTCCTATACCATCAGGAGGCATTAGTTACACGGTATGGTCGACCCTAGCATCATTATTTCTCTAGTTTGTCCAGTCAACAGAGAATGGCATTAATACTGCAGCCAGAGTTCCAGAAGTAAATGCACATATTTAAAGCAGAATGGGTTGCGGCCTCCTCCTCTTCGGAGCGTTAATTCTTCATTTAATTCTTCACCTACCTCTTCTTCTCTGTTTCTCCTATAAGAATCCAGAAGAACATATTGTAAAAGGTTTTTTTTGTTCAGTTGTTCGGCTGTTGCTATTAGAGGGATTCAGTTTGACTGTTAGAACAGTCTTGGGAGGGAGTTACAGAGTAGTTTGTATGTAATAGGCTGGGAGGAGAAAGTTTGGATTGTATTAGCCATTGGGCTTATTGTACATGACTGGTTTTGCATCAATTAATCAAAGCACATTTCATAGGATCCTGGTCTATTACTATTGGTGAAGTTTTTCCTAACTCTGTTTATTACATGTTTATACTGTTTCATGTTCTTCTGGTAGGCAATAGAAGTATAACATAGGATTCACCCTTGTTAGGTGCCCTATGTTTCCTGCTCTCCCTACCTTTAATGTTTTCTGCTAAATTTGTTATCTAAGAGTTGATTTCAGTTAATTTAACCAGTGTAGTGGATGTTATTGCCTACTCTCTGATGTATGAATTAAATGAATCAGTTCTTAGATGTTCTTGTTAGGATTCAGCTGGAAGATTTGGGAACACTGGGGATTAGAGTTAGCCCTGTCCACTAGGATCCTTGTGTGACCAGCTGACCCTTCTAAGATCCCTCTGTTATTCTTATCTTTGTTTTCCCTTGGAGTTGCTAAAGCAGACCTGGAGGTAAATGACCTATGGTCCGATCTATAAGCAGCCCCTTTGTCCCTCTTTGAGAGCTGTCTTTGAGTACGTCCAAGTAGGTCTGGAGTTAAATGACCTATGACCTTATCTATAGACAGAAATTGGGTTGTTCTCTTTCTTTCACCTTCTTTCCTTAATGTTCCATCCCATCATCTATCTAGAAGATCTTCTAGTACTAGATAACTTTCCCTCTGAAAGCCTTGGCTAGTTGTTGCAAGTAATTCTCCTTTCATGACTCCATAGCCCAATGGATGGCACTTTCTTTACCTATCCCCTTTGTTGAAGCTTCCTGCTGCTTTGTTCCTTTTCTCCCATTACTTTCTCAGTCTATGATCTCATGACCAACCTAGTAACCAACCAACCAAATCATTTAAAACCCCCCTTAGTGCTTCATAAATAGCCTAACATCTCATCTTGAGCTTCAAAGATATATCATTCTTTTCTCTATTTGGAGAGATCCCTCTCCGGGTCCAGGAGGGCTAGATCCTAGGGCCCAAAATTGGTTCTGATGTTATCTCATCTTTTGGTCTTGCCAATCTGGCCAAAACATGGGAACCCCAACAATATCCATAGCCAGGAAATGGCCTACGGTGTCCCCAATCCCTTAGAAGATAGATAAATTCCATAAATGCACAGGGAGGTTTGGAAGCATGACCTAGATGGGAAGCTTAGTGATGGTGGCTGTAGAGGGGTCGAAGTCTGGAAACTAGGGGGTAAGGAAGAGCCTTGCCGATCCCCAAAACCAAGGACCTCCCATTAAGGCTTTCTGATAGTTTTCATTGAATGCAAATGCCACAATGAAGAAGCCTTTCGAGCATAGTAAGACCTTGCTATTATTGGTCCAGTTCGATCCACTGGTATAGATCTGTAGTTCGGGGCCATAGTCCATTGAATCTATAGATGATGTTCGTTTCTACAAACGTCTGATATTGATCATCCAACGATGGATGAGTGATTTCAATGGAGGGCGTTTCCTCCATTTTATCCACCAAGAAAGGCTTGGGAGTCTCAACTGGTTGAGCATTTTTCTTGGGAGGCTGTGCATAGACTGCATCCTTATAGGAGAAAGCAGTAGCCGCGGAGGTCTTCCCAGATGCTCCTCCTCTCAGACGTAAGGTGAGCACAATTGAAGAATCTCTTTCAATATTGTAATAAGACAAGGGCAGAGGGTCCTCGAGTTGCTTACCTTCGTAAATCAGTCATTGGAGAGATGAGGGGATCCCCAACCTGAGTTCAATATCTCATAAGAGGTCATGCACCAGATCTGTGGTGCATACCTAGAGCATCATTGTTCTACCAGAGAGAAGAGAGATCTGGATCTGATAGATGGATGGCGAGTGATCTGAAAACCTCTGCTCTGCGCTTTGAATTTGTGTCTGAATAGTGCACAATTCTTGTATCCCCAGATCAGTGAGGCCTTTGGCTTTGATTGAGACTAGATTAAGATCATGTCCCTCCCGTATCTCGGAGATTTCAATCGGCGGCAGCATCCCCATCCGTGAGGCAGAGCAACTGCTGGAACGCAATAGTGGTCGGGGCAGTGAGCTTTCCTGAACCTCCGTCCTCTATCTTTTGGACATTGTTGACGTGTGCTAAAGCTTCATAGGTGCCGCCAGGAGTGATCTCGTGCCCTTTATTCTGGATGATGTCGATGCCTACTTGGAGGGGAGGAGCTTTGAGCCGGAGTGTATGCAAGAAAGAGGAGTCGCGTGGAGCTACGATGATAGCGATCTTGGGGGTGCCTAGATCTGCTTTGGTGATGGCGGCGTCGGCAGAGGCAAGAGGAGGCTTGGCATCGGCGGTTGGGCACAACAAAACCCTAGCGGAGGCCATATTTTCCTTCCGATCTTTCTAAGTACTCTTTTGCACATTCAATGAAATGCATTAGTTATTTTTATTTAAAATTTAAAATATTTTCAAAAATATATTAGATATAATAAATTTATTAAAAAAATAAAAAAATATTAAAATTATATCTTCTTTTTTCATTCTTAATTTTTTAATTGAAATAATTTTAAAATAAATATTTTTTTTTTAAAGTAAATTTGTTTATTAGTTTTGATGATTAATTCAATTGGCCTAGTTCTTATTATTAAAACACTTTTGTTATTGAGAGGTCATGGGTTTAGTTTTCTCAACACTCTTAGGGTCAAGATCTCTAGTCAAGTAGGCAGGCAGTGATCCCTTCAGGTGGATCTTCCTGTACAAATATTCCGTGGACATAGCAATCAACAATATCTACTGTCCGTAAATCACATAAATATTTTGAAACTCATGTTCCCACATTTTTTAGAATTGCTATTTCTATACAATTTTTGCCTAGATAGATTATTTCATTGCATCTAGAATATTTCTTTCCACTAATAATTCCTTTTGTTTCATCAAAATAGGTGTATGATGTTTTCTCGAGATATAACCTTTTTCTTCGTATCCAGAGGTATACAATTCTAATACGTCATTTTTTTAATATTTTGTGCTAAGCTCATATTCTGGATTTTTGCTTATATTCCTAGTTTTCTAGTCTTTGTTGACTACTTATGATATTTTTCATTTGTTTTGTATGATCTTCACAAATAAAATAAAAAAACAAGAAAATTTGCATTGTCCAAGTAAGCTAACCAAGATTTAACCCCTTTTTTGTTGACTTTTGATTTTTTTTTTTTTTTTAATTCTAGTTTGTTTTTAGATGAGAACATCTTTTCTGGTAGGCACATAGTTCAAGTCAAAGCAACAAAACTTTAACTACAAAAAACCCCACCCTCCATTATATTGTTTTGTCAACAACAAAAACTCCACCATCCTTCACTATTATTGTTATGTCTTTTGCACTAGCTCACTTTGGCTAAAATTTAATTGCTTTAGCAAGAGGTCTTGAGTTCAAATCACCCCTTAAGTTACTTTTTGAAAAAATTCATGCAAACTTCAGTTATTTAATAACATTATTGTAAAGTGCGTTTCACTTGTCATATAAAAGTGAATCACTATAAAATAACTTTAATATTTCCTTTTAAGCTATTTTTGCATGTAACTTTCATTTATAGAGTAACTTCATTGTAAAAGTGATTCTCACTTGTTTAATAAAAGTGGGTCACTTCATAAAGTAATTTATTTGTAAAAGTGAGCTTATAGGCAAAGCTAGTAAGGGAAAATATTTTTAATTATTTTTTTACCATCATCCATCACCATGTCACTCTTTGCTAATGTTAATGCCTTTTTTGAAAAGGTTATAGCTCATTAGGTGCTAAAAAAAGGCTCAAAAATGAAAATTGTCAGAATGGTGTGGAACCTAAATGACCATGTATATCTCATCATTCTAAATCCAACGCAACTCGTTTTGCAAACAAATGACACCGTATACTAATAGAAACGATTTATGTTTGTTTTCCCAAACATGTAAAATTTTAGCAAAAACATTTGCACAAGCAGCCTAGTCAGCAATCTGTACAACTAACTAGGCCTGCTAACTGGGCAAGGTTGATTGGTTTGTTGGACCAATCAGGCCTCACCACTTTTCTGAGTTTTGTTGGTGTTGGTTGGAAGATTTTTATTAGGTGGTTGATGGCCAACCACACACTGCCACGTGGCCCAATTGGAGGTCACCATGTGGTAGCTTGGGGCCACCAAAATTTTGGTTGAGTTCCAAACTAAACCCCGCAGGAATCAACCACAGAACCTCATAACCGACAGCGCACCCCCTTAACAAACCAGGTTACCAAGTCTCTTGTTAAACCATAGAGCCAAAACTCTATATAAAGTTTCATATGTAAGAGCTTTGGGGGAAGGGGTCAGGGCTTAGCGCCGACACCCCCATATTATTTGTGCATACCACCATTTGCTGAGACCAGGGGCATGGAAAAGGTGTCGAAATTTTTTACTATTTTTTTTTATTCAACCATAATGTTATGGTTTAAAATTCACGTTTTAGGCATTATTCGAAATTTTAACTGTCCAACAATTTCGCCTGGAATTCTGGGAAAATGGCGCTCAATTAACTGAAATTAGTGTGAATTTGTAGGAAAGTTCCAGATTTTGGGGAATTTGTGGTGCAATTAGCAACAAAGCAAGGGAGGCGCATAAATTCTTCATTTTTTGACCAATTTTGGAGTAGAAAGAGGCTATACAGTCATTTTTTACATTTCTGGATCTGACGGAACATGTTTTGAAGCTATTTGAGCATTGTAAATGTATGTAATCACCATTTTTAGCATAATGATATAGGGCCAGGCCATTGGAAGCCAGACCAAGGAGACGTAGCCAAGGAGGGGTGAACTCCTTCATCACTTCTTGTGTTGTGGTTATTTTTATGGTGTATTTTTCTATTGTTTCTTCATTTTCAAAGTTTAAATTCATGCTATATGTGTTTAAAAATTTAACATAGAGGCTCATAAAACTCAGTTTTAACACTTGCAATTTATAAATCCTCAAGCGCATTTACATTAATATCACATGCAAATCAATAGTTTTTACATCTGACGTTTCTTTTCAGTGTCATTTTTTTTAAACATCTTATTTTTTCAACATTTTCTATCTAGATAGTGAGTTTTTGACTTTGAAACTATATAATCTTCATATTTTAACATGGCCACTCCAAGTGAAATTTTTCTTTCCAGTACCAACAACTTTTCATGGAAAACCCACATGGAGGATGTACTAATAACTAAAGGATTGTACCACATTACCTTGGGACAAGAAAATTCCCCAGTGTTCCTGATAAGAAAGCCAAATGGAATAATAGGAATGGTGAATCATGTGGGTTAACTGGAATGCCTATTTTTCCTGATTTGTAATTTCATATTCAAGAAGCCAATGCTTCACATGAAGCTTGCGAAAATTTATAAAATATATTTGATGAAGCCATTATTATTATATCTCATCAACTTCAAAATCAAATCATGACTTTAAGTCCTAATAATTTCTCTTGCATTCAATATTATTTATATAAATTTAAAACACTTAGAAATTTACTTAAAGACTGTAACGTTGATCTAGATGATGATCATTGCATATATATTATTCCTCACAACTTGGTTCTCAATACTATGTTTCTGTATCTACATTTTATGCCAGTAGAGAACCTTTGGGAACTCCCTATAGAAAACCTTGTCTTGAATATTTTTGTAACTCTCTCGTTAGTGAATAGGACAAAGTCTTTCATATTTGAGTGATTAACACTAAAAGTAAATCTAACAAGCCCTTAATGACACAACAAAAATATAAAACCATGTATCCAAAGAAGCAACATCCTCGCAACAATAAGAAATATAAGTGTTCCAAACCTTTTAAGAAACATCTACACTTAATGGTGACAAAGGAAAAAAATCATAGAGTAAGAAGCATTACATACATTGCAACTATTGTGGAAAATAAGGTCATATAGAGTCAAAATTCTTTAAAAAGATGGAGGTCTTTGAAGCATCAATGAAGAAGCACAACATCAGCCTTGGTTCTTATTTAAACACTTCCTCACATGGACATGAACATTTTTCTTCTGGTTTCTCCTTCAATGTAACCTCTACTTCTTATTTTTATGAATGGATTATTGATTCTAGAGATTCTTATCTTATGACCAAGGATAAACTCATTTTTTCTTCTCTTGATGATTTAAACACCAAGCAAATATTTATTGGTGATGATAGATCTCTTAGTGTTGTGGGGTCTAGAATAGTTCAAGTATATAATGGTCATTTCAATGATATATTATGTGTTCCAAGTATTTCTTGTGATCTTCTATCTGTATATCAAATTAGTCATCCAGGTGATGGTAAAACAATAGAATTTTCACCTCACTGAGTTGTAATTAAGGATTTAAAATATTTTTAAACTTTTGTCTTCTGTGATCTATAGTAAATATTTAGAATTCTTTCGGTAATAATCACATGTAATAGAACATTGTTGATGTGTTTCGAACCAGCCAGTGTGGTTCATCATCAGGACTAGGTTATGAACCACATTGGTTGGCTAAAAACGCGTCGACAATGTTCTATTACATGTGATTAATACCGAAATAATTCTAAAGATTTAAAATAACTTAAGCATATACTTACAACATGAATTGTCGACGATATTATTTAGTTGTACAAGTTTAACAACTTTGGTTCAACATCTTTTTGCTCAAATTTTAATGCTCATGGTGATAACTGGAGCAAAATTTAGCATGAAAAATTTGGTCATCTAAACTATCTCTCACTACAACAACTATGTAATCAAAATACGCTGACCTTCTTTCCTCTCGTTTCTCATAGTGATGGTGTATGTGCTAGTTATTTTATCATAAAACATCATTGGGGTAGTTTTTATAAATGTACCTCTTAGCGCACCTCAGCCCCTTTGCAGATTGTTTGTAGTGATTTATGCGGTCCACTTTCTTCGCCTTCCTTCTCTAGGTTCAAGTACTTCTTAACTTTAATTAATGACTTATCCAGATACACTTGGGTTTATTTCTTATTTAAGAGTGAAGTTTTTTACTTGCTCTTAGCCTACAAGGTCATTGTAGAAAAACAATTTGGACATCAACTACCAATATTAAGAACACAAAATGGAGGTGAATATGTTAACAATAAATTCAAAACTTACTGCACAACACAAGGCATTCAAATGCCACATAGTATTCCATACACACCACAAAAAAAATGGTGTTATTTAAAGAAAGAATCATACAATAAAAGAAATGATTAATTGTATAATTCAATCTAAGGGATTAAGTATTCATTTTTGGGTGGAAGAAATCAACTGTGTGTTGACATTCAACAAGATGATGAGCCTAGTGAAAATTAAGCACCTTCACTAGGTGGGGCCCGCAGGCTATTTTTAGGTGTATGTCTATTTTTAGAATGGTGAGAATATTCTAAAATTAGCAGGATGCTGATTCTAGATGGTTGAGAAAATTCTATCTTTGGATGAATTTCTATTTTTAGAGGATGAGTGAATTCTATTTATAGATCACTAATCTAAAAATAGAATGCATGTCGATTATTATTAGCCCCTAATAATAATCACACAATAAATAGTAACTTATTCCCTTGGAGCACTTTATTTCACCGAACAGATGTGGCACATCAGTGGGCTGAAGGAATTACATAATTCCTAGGGTGGTTGATGACTCATACATGGAGGAATTCGTTATAACTAACAATGGCAAGTTGTAACAGAGTTGGAAGAGTAGTTATGTGAGTTGTTATTTAGTTTAACTCAGTTAAGTGAGTTAAAATCAGTTGTGCTAGTTGTAACTAAAGATACACTAGTGAAAGATGAGTGAATTAATTAGTTAATTAATTCACAGGTAGTGTCTTACTGGCAACTAAACAAATACAACAGTTAACTACTTGCATGTTAGATCTGATGGAGACCCAGTGGAGAGATAGGTGAAAGGGTGAGATGGACTATTAGTTGTGACTATAGTGATGCATTCAATGCATCTACACTGAAATTGGAGAAGCCAATGAGGATTGTGAAGTGCAAGAAAGGCAAGATTGAATACATTAAGGGATGTTCTTCAGCAGGGATTTCGTAGTGGAGGAAGGTTGTCAGGAGGCAAGAAATTGGTGCATAGATATGAAAATTTCTGCATGATAGTGTGTGATGATTGTATATTGTATTGAGAGCTCTATGAACTAAGATTTGTATGATATTGTTACATACTACATTGATATAAATAATATATGATAGTTGGGGTTTTTAGCTTTCAGCTTTCCTGGTAAAATATATTGTTATGTGTGATTGATTTTGCTTCATATGTGTTTCGTAATTGGCGATTTAATTTACGCAAAGAATTAAGTGGAAGGATTTTGTATTTAACATCAGATTAATTTGTTAGATCAGGAGAATCTGGAAATACATTATTGTGTTTATAAATTTCTACATGGTATCAGATCAGTGTTAATCACTGAAGATTGCAATATTGAAGCGATGTTGAGTTTTGTGCTGGTGGACAATTTGAATTTGTTGCAAGAATTTCTTGGTGCGACAGTTGAGTAAACATTGAAATGGCTTTCAATGGGTTGCGGTTGGAGTATCCACTCGCGGACAGCTCTAAATACATAGCCTGGAAGGACAAGATGGAGGCAGTGCTTGAAGATAATGGTCTGAAGGAGTTCATCGATATCAATGTTCCTAAGCCCACTTCGATGGATGTTGCATTACTTGACGCCTGCCAAAAGAAAGTAACGAAGACAAGAATAATTCTGTTGGAAGGTGTGAAAGACCATATTGTGTCAAAAATTCAAGGGAAAGCCACTCCATTTTCAATGTGGAAGGATTTGACATATATTTTCCAAATCAGTAGTGACCATAGGAAGTTGGCGTTGAAAGATAAAATCAGAAAAATCAAAATGGAGAAGGGCGACAGTATTCCAAAGTATCTCACAATTTTTTTCCATGCTGGGGAATGTGGGAATTACAGTTGCGAATAATGACTTGGTGAGCTTGGCTCTCCTTGGGCTTCCAAAGAGTTGGCACAGTTATCAAGACTCTGTCAATGGGCAGGAGAAACTGTTGGATTCAGAGTGACTTTGGCCATATCTAGTGCAGGAGAAAATAAGGTGAAGTACCAGGGACGGTTCTTCATCAAAAAATGATGATGAAGAGGATTTTTCTTTGGCTACCAAATCTAGGAAAGGCAAGGAGAGGAAATCCCATCCAAAATATGAGGCTAAAGGCAAGAAGTTGGATTTGTCCAAGGTGAAGTATTTTCACTATCAAGAACATGGGAATCTCGCCACTAACTGCCCACAGAAAAATAAGAACAAGAAGGCTGCTGGAGCTGTAGCTGGTGAGACCCTTGCCTCGCAATTTGAACTTGAATTCTCTTTAATCGCATGCATGGTTTCAAGTGAAATGGGATCGGTGTGGTATATTGATAGTGGTGCTTCCTTCCACATGATGGGAGATAAGGAGTTGTTCAGTGACTTGGAGGAGAAATATCTCCAAATGCATATAGAGATGGGCGACGATGGTAGATACAGTGCTACCAGCATTGGAACCATTACCTTTAAGAGGGATTCAAGTAAACCATTTATGTTGAAAGATGTTATGCATGTTCTAGGTCTGAAGAAGAACTTGGTCTCGGTCGCGATTGAGGACAGAGGTTATGACATTGTTTTCATCTAGGGAAAATATCTCCTGTGACATAAAATAATGGGTCACACCAAGAGGATAGGGATTCGAGTTAAGAATCTCTACAAGCTATAGGTAGATGGTTGCGTTGCAATGGTGGGAAAAGAAGAAGAAGTGGTGAGTCGGGATGAGGGCGAATTATGGAACAAGAGAGTGGGCCATCTTTACTAGGGCGCCCTGAAGATTTCACAGCAGATTTCTACTGGAATTCCCAAGGGTACACTTGTGTAGATAGAGCAGTGCAAGGGATGTACTATGGGTAAGTTTTTGAAGACCACCTTTCATGAAAAGGAAAACCGTGCTTCGGTGATCCTGGAGAGAACTCACAGAGACGTGTGTGGGCCATTCTCAGTTTATTCAATAGAAAAACACATGTATTATGTTATTTTCATTTATGAATACTCTCGTAGATGCTATATATTCTTCATGTATAAGAAGGATCAAACATTATCAAAGTTCTGTGAGTTTAAAGCATTGGTGGAGAAGGAGTCGGGGAAGAAATTGAAGGCTCTGCAGAGATAATGGTGGTGAATATATCTCAAACGAATTCAAAGACTTCTATAGCAAAGAAGGAATTCGAAGAGAACTCATAGTGCCTCATAACCCACAACAAAATGGGGTCGCGGAGAGGAAGAATAGAACAATCATGGGTGCTACATGAGCTATGCTGCATGGCCAGTGCCTACCAATGCACTTATGGGCGGAAGCATGCAACACTGTGGTTTATGTGCAAAACCATTGTCCTCATAGAGTACTTGGCATGGGTACACCTGAAGAAGCTTTTACTGGTAAGAAGCAGGATGTTTCTCATTTAAAGATTTTTGGCTCATCTGTTTATGTTTGTGTGACCAAGAACGCCAAGAAGAAGTTGCAGCCGATTGTAGAAGTTGGGATATTTGTGGGGTACACAGAAACACCCCATAATTATTGTGTGTATTTTCAAAAAATTCATATGACTATGTTGTGATGGGATATAAAATTCAATGAGGAGAAATCCATGAAGTTGTCGCTTGAGATGGAGCTACACTTGCATGCAGAGGAGGAACTACTTGTTCCCAAAGATGAGCCTCAAGATGTGGATCAACCACAGGAGGAGGATCATGGAGTGGAGGAGTCCAATCATGCAGAACCAAAAATCAGAACAGGAAGAAGGCGTACCACAGAAGCTGAGAGGCTAAAGCTTGATGCGGCACAGAATGTAGGAGCCCCTACTTCACAGTGCAGACAAAGACAATCACCTGACCGATTCACTGGATAAATGGCTCTCATGAGCAACTGTATTGTGACAAAGCCATATTCCTTTGAGGAAGCAGCGTAGGATCCCACATGGGTAGATGCCATAGTGGAGGAGTATGACTCCATTATAAAAAAAAGTGCTTGGGATATTGTTTCAAGGCCGGTTGGTAAATCAGGTTCAAGATGGATCTACAAGGTAAAGCAAGCTACTGATGGGAGCGTCGAGAAGTATAAGGCAATATTTGTTGCCTAGAGCTTGTCACAGATCGAGGGGATTGATTATGAATAAACCTTTGCACATGTCGCATGGTATACTTCCATAAGGACCATCTTTGTTCTCTCAGCGCAGATGGGTTAGCACATTCATTAGATGGATGTGAAGACTGCGTTCCTTAATGGGATCATTGAGGAAGAATTATACATTGAGTAGCCTGAAGGATTTTAGATCTTCAGCAGCGAGTCGCATGTGTGCAAACTAAAAAGAGTGTTGTATGGGCTGAAGCAAGCACCCCGTGCTTGGTACACTCAGATCGACATCTATTTCACTAGACTTTGCTTCACCAAGAGTGAGGTGGATGCAAACCTATACTAGATTGTTGTGGAGGGTAAGATTTTAATCATTGTTCTTTATGTTGATGATTTAATACTGACTGGTGATTAGTAGTTGATACACTCATGCAAGGAGGACCTTGCAAAGGAGTTTGAGATGAAGGATATGGGTCTCCTTCATTATTTCCTTGGATTGGAAATATGGAAGCGAGAAGGTGAACTGTTTGTGTCTCAAGGAAAGTATGCTTGGGAGATACTCGGTAAGTTTCACATGGAGGACTACAAACCCATGGATACTCCTCTTCTAGAAAATTGGAGGAAAGAGGATGTTACATCGGCAGAGGTATTGGATGCTATTGTCTATCGACAATTGGTGGGTTCTCTCATGTATTTATTTAATACAAGACCGGACATATGCTATGCGGTGAACCAACTTAGTCAAGCAATGGTTAAGCCTACCAAGATCTTTTGGAAGGTGGGCAAGCATGTCCTAAGATATCTCAGGGGCACATCTGAGTATGGCTTATGGTACGGACAAATGGATGAGGTGAAGTTGCATGGCTTCACGGATGCAGATTGGGTAGGCAACCCAACGAACAGAAAGAGCACATCAGGAGGGTTTTTCAGTATTGGATCTACAACTGTTTCTTGGTACAGCAGGAAACAAATATCTGTGGCACTCAATTCGGCGGAAGCGGAATACATGGTAGCAAGTCAAACTGCATGTGAGGATATCTGGATGAGGAAGATCCTGGTCTATTTGTTTGGTTCTCATTTAGATCCTATAGTGATACATTGTGATAATAAGATTTTCATTAAAATCTCGATTAATCCTATGTTTCATGATAGATCTAAGCATATAGATATCTGGTATCATCGTATCAGATATTGTGTGCAGCAGAAGATTATGTTGCTTCAGTATATTCCTACTGAAGATCAGGATGTAGATATTCTAACCAAGGTGCTCACCAGGAGAAAATTTGAATACCATAGAGATAGGATTAGGGTGAAGGATAATCCCTATCTTGTTGAGAGGGAGTGTTGAGATTCAACAAGATGATGAGCCTAGTGAAAATCAAGCACCTTCACTAGGTGGGGCCTGCACACTATTTTTAGGTGTATGTCTATTTTTAGTATGGTGAGAATATTCTAAAGTTAGCAGGATGTTGATTCTAGATGGTTGAGAAAATTCTATCTTTGGATGAATTTCTATTTTTAGAAGATGGGTGAAATCTATTTATAGATCACTAATCTAAAAATAGAATGCATGTCGATTATTATTAGCCCTTAATAATAATTAGAAAATAAATAGTAACTTATTCTCCTCGAGCACTTTATTTCAGTGAACAGATGTGGCACATCAATGGGCTGAAGGAATTACACAATTCCTGGGGTGGTTGGTGACTCATGCATGGACGACTTCATTATAACTGACAGTGGAAAGTTGTAAGAGAGTTGGAAGAGTAGTTATGTGAGTTTTTATTTAGTTTAACTCAGTTAAGTGAGTTAAACTCATTTGTGCTAGTTGTAACTAAAGATACACTAGTGAAAGATGAGTGAATTAATTAGTTAATTAATTCACAAGTAGTGTCTTACTTGCAACTGAAAAAATGAAGCAGTTAACTACTTGCATGTCAGATCCAATGGAGACCCAGTGGAGAGATAGGTGAAAGGGTGAGATGGACTATCAGTTGTGACTATAGTGATGCATTCAATGCATCTACACTAACATTGGAGATTCCAATTAGGATTGCGCAGTGCAAGAAAGGAAAGATTGAATTCATTAAGGGATCTTGTTCAACAGGGATTGCGCAGTGGAGGCAGACTGTCAAGAGGCAAGAAATTGGTGCATAGATATGCAAATTTCTGCATGACAGTGTGTGATGATTGTATATTGTACTGAGAGCTCTATGAGCTGATATTTGTATGAGATTATTACATGTTCCATTGATATACATAATATATGATAGTTGGGGTTTTTAGCTTTAAGCTTTCCCAGTAAAATATCTTGTTATGTGCAAATGATTTTTCTTCATATGTGTTGTGTAATTAGCAATTTAATTTCCACAAAGAATTAAGTGGAAGGATTATGTATTTAACATAAGATTAATTTTTTATATCAGGAGAATCTGGAAATACATTATTGTGTTTATAAATTTCTACACTGTGAAAATTACATAGTAAATCACACTCCCACAAAGGATTTAAGCAATATAACACTATAAGAAGCATGGACTAAAATTTAACCAAATGTAAGTCACTTCCATATCTTTGGTAGTGTAGCATGGGCTCACATTCCTCATGAAAAGAAGAAAGCTTTATAGCCTAAAAGTGAGAAGTGTACTTTTGTTGGATATTCAAAAGATGTAAAGTTTATAAACTTCTTCAACCTCACTCTAATGAAATAATCATTATAAGAGATATTAAATTTGATGATAATATCTTGACCTACGAGCGTAATTCAGTGATTGTCCCTTCTTCGGGGTGTAAGCCATCTTTAGGGTGTAATCCATCTTTGGTGGGTGTAGGACCCTTCTCTTCCTATCTTGTTTTCATTGATGCATCTCATTGATGACAAGAATTTCATTGATGCTACAAATCATCCGATGCCCATTGATGTTGTTGTTGTTATCACCCTTCAGTTTCCCAAGGCTGATAAAAGAAGCTAAAGGGGTAACCACAGATCAGCTTTAGACTTGTTATATAGCCCTACCAAGTCAGAGAGGGATCTCTCAAAATCATTCTCACAACCAATGGAAATTATTGGAGAATAAAGATTTTAGGCTAGTTATAAGCTCAGTAAAACTTGATTAAGGTTTTTCATTTAGGGTTTGCTAGATCAAGATCATAGATCCAGGAACTAGGTAAGGGTTTTGAATCATCAATTATAGAAATGAAAATGAGGAAAAGTAGGCATGTTTAGTGACATATTCGAGTTTTCAGTGTGGTATAGGGTTGAAAAAATGAAGGATCAAAATGAGCATATGACTATGAATTCATTCATCAGAAGAAATGAAACACAAATATGAATATCTCATCAAAACAGAGCAGAAAACTTATGAATTCTGCTTAAAAAAATAATGAGATGATCACATGAAATAATGCATATGGTTGTAAGGAGAAATAAACATTCAAATTGATGATAAAACTTAGAAGAAACACTATCAATAAGCAGACCATAAGAACATCAAGATAATTTCTATGACTATCTTTAATATCAATGTAAAATGGTATACACTAGCTCCACACTATGATTACCAAGTATCCAACCCTCAAAATGAGTTGAGTTTGAGTAAATATAAAAAAATAAACAATATGCCACCTCTGTGGGTCAAAAAATGATCCAAAACAACTAATTAATGCACCTAATGACTCATAACCTAATTTCTAGGGGAGTTAGAAACAACTTTCCCAATTTTAGATAACAAGTTTGTGTCTTTGTCTCAAGTAATTAAATACAAGATCCTTTAACAAACATGAATATAAATAGGTTCATTAACCATGAAATAACTCGTGAGACAGATGTTACATAGGCCAAATTTTACCTTTGACCTCTACATGTCCAAAAAAGTCTTCAAACCAAGAAGCATGATGTGCTCTCTAAAAAACACAACGAAATTTAGCCGAAGTGTAGCGAAATTTGATGGATGATTTGGATGAATTTGAGGGATCTTTAAGCTGAACTGAAGACTAGTACTACTGTTGTGGAGGTAAATCCCCTCTGCGGACATAGGTGATCCCACTAGCCCTAGAGTGGGTCTAGCAACCATCGAATCACGCAATGACATTGGTTCCTATTTACAAGAAAGACAAAGATCGCGATAAGTAGCCTACCTTAAATCCCACGCTACTGCTATCGAGGAAGAAGCCATGCTCCTCGTCCCCAACTTGACAGATCACGATCCTTCCGTTCGACACATCCGGACACCTGTACATATGTAGAGAAACGACGGCATACAAAGTAATATTCAAAGCATGTAACTATATATCAGTCAAAGAAGATATAATTCGTTGCATTACATAAAAGGATAGACACACGAATGGAACAAAAATAAAATTCGATTATATTATAGATGACAAAAAGGGAGATTACAACCAAATACTCTGACGCTATGATCTTCCTTTGGCGGGGCTTGCAGCGGTGCACGTCTCAACAAAGCCTGTCGGGAATCTGGACAAAGCTCTCTCTCTTACGGGTTCTCCTCGGCTCTGCTCTCAATAGTTTCCCAGCTATAGTTTTCTTCCAACAAGTTCAGCTAGCTACCAATAAAGAGGGCAAGCTTTTATAGAGGCAGGAAGGGAATTTGGGATCCCTATAATCATGGGATAGGTCCTATCTCTTAGGAAGGTTCCATGAGAGGTGGAAAACCACTTCCTATACATGGAGATCCGGAGCCAAACCACTCAACTTATTTTGATGATTCACTCTGGAGTTTGTTAGAATCAAAATTCCCCCATTTATTTTTAAAAAACATTCCTTAATAGGCTTGGCGTGAGTGAAACACAGGGACAGAGTGCCAGCTGGCGCGCCCTCTAGTGTGAATTTTCCCCATTAGCGCAAAGGATGAACTGGCTAGTCGTGCCAAGGCTAAAACATATGGTTTTAGGGTTTTCAGAGGAAATGTTCTTTAGGAGAATGTTTTTCCTTATGCATAAGGATTCCATGAAGGTGTTTTCAGGACATTTTACTGTTCACAGGTCACGGGAATAGTCCTCTAATGTACGAGATGAGGGATTGCAGGGACAGTGAAAAAATGTTGTGTAACAGATGCCCCCTAAATCATGAGGTGTGAGAGAGAGGGAGGGGTAAAATGCTTTATGAGAATGCACCCAACTAAAAACACTGCCGTCGGAAGACCTGCAAATACAAATACAACTGATATCTCTGATACATGATATGTGGTATGGGTGCAGCCATCCATAATAGAGTGTACAAGAACCGGGATCTAAGGTATGGACGTAGCCATCTAGCAAATAAGGATCAATAAGTAAACTCAGGTATGGTCGCATCCATCCAAGCAAATGAGTCATGCAATAAATCATGATAATCCACAAAGAATCCACAGCCTGGATATTATCAGACAAAATCCAAGGTCTTGTGCTCCATCTCGTCCCAAACAGAGTACAGGTTTGAGCATGTGAATAAGTGAACTGAAGTCAAACATGCAAGAACATTTTCTAATTTCCAGCCAATAATGAAAGCTGTTAACAGACGCGAGAGGAACCACCAATAATGATGATGGATCTCAAGGTACAAGAGGTACAATCTACGGAATGTGAACAGTGAGCTGGCATTGAACACCCACAGAATCATTTGATCGAAGATCAATAATGAAAACCTTGCGTTGAATGCGAAGAACGTTCCATTGAGGCATGCAAGCTCCAAGGTACCTTAAGGGAGTCTCTAGATCAGCTCCCTGGATAATGAGCTGAAGTCGACAGGAAGTGACCTTGATCGAAGGTGGGCCATAATGTTTCCCACATCATCGACATGAGACAGATCAGGGATATAATGTTTGTGAATCAAGACCAACAAAGAATCAGAGGGAGGTTGAAAACTGCAGAGGCCAACTTCTCTTGAACATATCGGCAGCATGATATTGGATTTGGCAGTATTTGACATCAAAGGATCTGAGGTCATGGTGACGTGGCAAAGAGAAAATGAGCAGCCAAAAGAGATTACCCAAAGCCACGGAGGCAAGAATATAACGAGATGAGATGTCCCCAACCCGACACAAATGCAGACAAGTGCCATGTTCAAGAGTGACATACTGCCGAAAGGACTATGATACTGGTTCCATTTCCCCCCACCATTTTTGGCGAGTACCCCAATTATTTTTGGAAACAAGCTTGAAGGGGATAGCATATGCTTGTGATATAAGTTTGTCCTTCGGACAAATCCAACCTAGTACATTTAACGAGCCCTAGGAAGGAGGAAGTCGAGTAACGTCATTACGATGGAGTCCGATGTCATTAGCTTTTAACGAGTCTAACAAAGGAAGAACTCGACGTGTTTTCCTATTTAAAGAGTTTGAAAAGACAACAAAAAAGAAAACATCAGCAGTCCCTTTTCGTAAATAGTCCCACAGATCCAAAAAGGTAGAAAACTATTTCTAGGAGAACCTCCTAATCGCGGTAGGCTAGGGTATTCCTTTTTCGTAAATAATCTATCCCAGCCTGAAAAAGGTGTAAATGTATACTGGGTAGATGTCATTTCGCAACCAATTTAACGAGCTCAAAACGACAAGCGACTCGGTGATCTTTTCAGTTTTAGAGAGTTAGAAAAGAGCTGAAAGCTAAAAGGTGACTCCAGTAGTGACTTTTTTGTGTTTTTACCGAGTCCAAAAAAGTATAAAATACAACTTATGTCGTTGTCCTAATCGCATGAAAACCTGTTGCTGCACAGAAAGAAAGTGTAAAACCCATTTTTCGACAAAAATATGATAAAATATCAGAAAAATAAGTCCCAAAACCTAATTTCAATTTTGAAAAGTTATAAATATCACAAATACTAAAAACTTATTTACTTTTACCTTTTTACCTCTTTGCAGAGCGATAGTGAGCCATTTCCTTTGCGATCTTGCGGTGACGATTGTGGAAAATCCAGTGCACTATTCTGGATCTCGTCTATTCCAGGTAAGAGCCACTTCCATTAGCCATTTTTTAAGCCATATTTCATAGCTTTCCATTGTCATTTGGCATTCCTAAGGGGAGGAATTGCAAAACTAGGGCTTTTGTGGTTGGCGTAGGTATCAGGCACAGACCCGCGCCAATCGACCTCTTTTTGCAAAGGGGCCACGCCAAGTGGTGCGAATATCATCAAAACAGCTACACATACCGCGCAACTCAATATTCCTTTTGAATTTAGAAAAAATGCAACCATTTGATTGTTATTTTAAGCACCTAAGGGATCTTACAATGTGTTTATGACCAATTTGATGCAGTTACAAAGCAAAATGGTAATTGAATGGAAGGAAAGAGAGCACAATGAGGAAGAAAAATTGGCAATGGGAAATGAGCAATGTATGAATGCTCTCCGCAATTGCGGTTTGAAAAAATTCTTCCTAACCCCATGTCTAGTTAGCATCTGGGATGAGGACGAAGAGAACTTCAGACTTTGAGGTCAAGTGCTCGAGCTCGAAGTGTCAGATGTGTATTTTATCACTGGACTGTCACGCAGGGTTCCAGTTCCTATTTTGACTGGCACCAGGCCTTCTGGTGAAAACATGATGATGGTCATGGAGAGGGTGTGCCTAGGGGCACAAAAGGGAACAGGTAGTGGCAAAGTCGACTTTCAGACTGTTCCTGATCTAGCACTCAGAGTGGTGCTACATACTATTACGCGGGCTGCGGGGTCACAGGCACTACATGAGGCTACCAAAACACATCTCCTTCTAGCATCAGAGTGCATGAACCTGATAGTGTTTGATTTGGCCACAGCCGTAACTATGAACATCAAACAGCAATTGACCAAATGCAAAAAGACCAAAATGAAACAGTTTGGATACGAGTCAATCTTGGTATCATTCTTCCTAGAACGACTACCTATCTTCCAGTGCCAAGGGACTATAGTCCCAGATCCACCATTGAGAGAGCCATGGATGGCTCGATGGGTAGCATTGATGCCCAAGGCAGGGGGTGGCCAACATATGTCATGCGGCCTGAGTTCTTTGGATGGATCCGATGACATTTGATCGTCGTCGAGGATTGGCCCTATGCGGGCATTGATTTCACTGGAGACCCAGACCTTTCGCTCTCGGAAAGAGAGGACTGGGATGAGGAGCTGGGTAAGAATCTTTTTGATTTTATGAGTTTTATGATTTTTTGTTACACACGCATGTTCTAACAGCTGATCCTTATATGTATGCAAATGTTGGCCCAGATAGGCTCGTCAGGATGTCATCGATTGCGAGGAGGACCCCTCTCGCCTATGACCCTAAAGGTGAGGGGGGCGAGGGGAACGAGCTTGTAAAGAACTTAGAGGGGATTGCCCGTGGGGTTCTGGATTATGCTTGCCTAGCTGATGTCCCTTTGGCTTATCAGAGGCACACCGTAGGGGTGCCAGGTCGCCTCCATCGCTTACTGAGGCGGTTGGTGTGGGCAGTAACGTGCTACCATGAGCACCATGCTGATTAGTCGCCTAGGCTTTTATTTGCATATTTTTGAGAGACATGTCATCTCCAGATGTAATTAAAACAAACATGTATATTTTTGGATTTCATATGATGCACACATTGCAAACACTCAACATATATATATACATCTATTTTCTACATGGATCTTGCTTACATATGATGATGTTTTTACAAGTTGCGTAAATGTCTGTCTAATACCATGTTGGCTACTGCATCTGTTAATGTATTCATTCGTCTTGGTATATGTTGATATGTGATGTAATCAAAATTTCTTTCAAGTAAACGAATACGCAGATACAACCATAAAATTCTTGGGTTTCTAACTGAATAATGACCATTGAGATGTAACAGTACAAGCTGTGAGTCCAGATATACAAGTAATGCACAAATACCGAGGTTAACAACCTCGTTTAATAATTCCAAAATGACACTATATTCCGTGACATTATTTGTAGCAGGCCCTAGGCAAACACCTTGTAAATTAACCAACTCACCAGCAGGATCGTAAATTACCCAGGTTGCCGAAGATAGGTTCCTGGTATTGTGGGAGGCACCATTCGCGAAACCGACATAAGGAGTAATATACATCTGCACAATAAAGAAGACCCAATAAAGAAAAAAACACTTACAAAGCACACCACACCACACATGCAAAAAAATTAAAAAAATCACTTATGTACATATACTACGCAAGAATGATTCAAGCATAATATTTCTTCAAGTACAACCCATTTCTGGGTTGCGCAAAAGGAAGACCTTCATAATTGATTAGCTCATAAGCCCCATTTTTCAATACACGTTTAGCGATATAGGGCCCATGCCATATAGGCTGGAATTTTCTTGCCCCAAGCTTGTCATGGGCTTGATCATACAAGAGGACGAGGTCCCCTTCGATAAAAGAGTGCGAAGAAACCATTTGATCGAAATGAGCTTTAACCCGCTTTTTTTGTGCCTCGATAACCAAAGCAGCCAAGCAGAGAGTTTCGTCCAATCTCTTGAGATACAAGAGACGTTCTTCCTCCGGGGAAGTTTCGGGCAGTAATTCCACAACCAAATTTAGCGAAGGGATCTCACATTCAACCGGAAGAGTAGCTTCCAGACCATACACCAACTGAAATGGTGTGAATCCAGTTGCACTCTTCACTGACGTCCGGTAGGCCCAAAGAGCTGAAAACAACTGGAGATGCCAACTCGAATTGTGTATACCAATTTTTCGTTGAAGCATCGTGACAAGCACCTTATTCACAGCTTCAACCTGGCCATTTGTCTGAGGGTAATATGGCGTTGAGCTGTCATGACGCAAGCCCAACTTGGATGTCAGCTCTGCCATCATGTAGTCCTGAAAATGAGAGCCATGATTGGTGACAATGGCTTTAGGAACACTGAAACGAGTGATCACATGGTTGAAAATGAACTGTGTAGATGTATTACAGTATGCAGCCAGTGTAGGCATCGCTTTGGCCCACTTGGTGAAATAATATATGGCAACAATGATATAAGAATGCCCCTCGGCCGAGTGAGGGTTACACGTCATAAAATAAATTCCCCATTTGGAAAAAGGGCCCATGGTAATGACAGGATGTAATGTGAGAGGAAGCGCATGCATCTTGCATTGGAAAATCTGGCACGCATGACACTTTCATACTGCGACAATACAGTCTTTAAAGATAGATGGCCAGAAATAGCTCGCACAAAGGATCTTTTGTGCGGTAGCATAACTGGACATGTGACCACCACAGGCACCACTGTGACAGTCATTTAGAACTTTCTCAGCCTCTTCTATGACCAAACAACGGCAGAGTATAGAATCGACTCCGAAAAGATATAGGATATCTCTGACAATGCAATAGGGTTTCAACTGATGCTGAACACGACGTCGAGCATCCATTTTCAACTTGGACCGGAAGGTAGATGTCTGGAGGTACACGATGATATCACAATACTGGGGATCGAGAGTGCTGATTAAGAAGATAGTTTCGTCTAGGATGTGGTCCTCAGATTAAGACGGAACAGAGTCAATAGGGAGAGAGCAAATGAGATCAGCAAAAACCAGTGATTTATTAGATTTGGAAGTAGTAAACTCCAAATTGAACTCTTGGAGGATCACAATCCACTTTGAGTACTTGCCCCCCAGCAATTGTCGAGACAAAATGTAAGTCATGGGGTTGCAGTCGGAAATCACGGTTACCGTACGTAACACAATGTATTGGTGAAAATGCTAAACGGCCTGGACCGTAGCCGGCACTAACTTCTCGATGTGGGCATAGCACGTTTTAGTGTCGAGGAGGTTTCGAGACAGGTAATAAATCACGTGCTCATTACCGTCATCGTCATCCTGTATAAGAACCATGACAATTGTGCTGAATGTGGTAACCAAGTAGAGAGTAAAGTCGTAATGATAATTTGGAGGATGGATTAATGGAGAATTGACAAGAAATGTCTTAAGGTTATCAAAATATTGCTGAGCAATCTCATCACATAAAAAGGGTACGTCTTGCTTTAGAAGTCGCGTAAACCCTTTGGCTACCTCCGCATAGTTTGGGATAAAACGACGTAAGAAATCCACTTTCCCTTGAATACTCTGAAGCTGATGCAACGAGGATGGGGATGGGAGATTAAAAATAGCCTCAACCTTGAGAGGTTCAAGGTGAATTTTTTCCTTAGAGACAATGAATCCTAAATGTCGACCAGAGTCAACACAGAAGACGCACATGTGAGGATTTAGCCTGATGTTGTAACGTCTGTAGTGGAGAAAAATCTGGCGGAGATGTTCCGGATGGTCTTTGCGTAGAGCTAAATGAGTCGGAAGGTCATCCACGTACAGCTAAAAAACATTACGTATGTCATGAAAGGCATAAGACATGGCACGCTGGAAGGTAGCTCCAGCGTTTTTCAAGCCAAAAGGGAGCTTCTTATAGGCGAATGTCCCCACGGACAGATGAAAGTGGTCTTATGTTGATCGGATGGAAGGATATTGATTTGATTATAACCCGAAAATCTGTCCATAAGGGAAAAGATCTCACTTCCCGCACAATCGTCAATAATATGATGGATAAAGGGGGTGGGATAGCTGTCCTTAGGGCAAGCCTGATTGATATCTTGGAATTCAACACAGACCCGAATCGTACCCTGCTTTTTATCCATAGGGAAAATATTGGAAACCCACTTTGTTAGAGGGATCAGATATATGAAGCCCGCTTTAAGAATTTTTTCAACTTCAGCTTTTATAGCAGCGGCTTTCCTAGGATGCACTGGACGCAGATGCTGGCACACAGGCTTCGCACCAGGATAGGTGGGAATTTCGTGCACGATGATGCTGGGATCGATTCCAGTCATCTCTTCATAAGACCATGAAAAAAAATCACAGAATTCATGGAAGAGACTAGTGTACACTTGAATCTCATCGAGAGAACAAGTGACTCCCACATGGATGTTCTCGACGGCCCCTGGTTTGACGGAGATGTCGATAGGCATCGTTTGGTTAATATTACTCAGATTTCATTCCGAAAAAACTTCATGAGTCAATATTTGCATCTGGAGTGGCGGAGAGGGAACCTGAGATGCAAAACGCTCAAGACAATTAGACATTGCCCCCAAGCTAGGCATGAACGAGGAACCATGGTGCCCATTGCTCCACGGTAGATCTTTGAGAGATATAGTCTCTACGATGGCTTCATCAGACGGAAAAACTTCTCTCAAAGGATCAGATGAATCTACATCACCGAGCAAAGGGGATTGAGAATAAACATCAAGAGCCATGCTCAAAGGAGCATTATCAGCAGGAGGAGGATCTGATGCGGCAATGACTTCACAATAATTGATTTCAACTGGGGTCAGAGGCATCGATTCTCCAAAATAAGCAGCCTGTTTAAGAGAAGGGATGATCCATGGGTCATTAGACCTAGAGATCATATTGACTTGAATGGTATTTGGTGGTGGAATGGTAAAGATACCCATGAGAATAGGGTCCTTGAAAAGACCTAGTCCTATACTATCGAGTGGATTAGGAATTTGATCCACATATTGCACGTTGTTCTCGGAGGATGAGGTAAAGAAAGACAACTGATCTACATTAATAATCTTACCCTCGTGTAGAAACTTCAAAAGTCGAAAGAGGGTGGATGGTATGCATAACATGGCATGGGTCCAACTGCGACCAAGTATAATATTGTAGTTGAGTTTGGCATCAATAACTTCCACTTCGACGTTGACTGTCTTACCTTGCAAGGTAATCGATTGACTCGCGAGAATTCCCAAGGGTTTTGATTCCCTTCCATCGAATGCCTTGAGGGAATTGGGAGATGAGGTGAGGGCTGGAGAGCCAATGGCCTTCCAGCAAGTAGATGAAATAACACACGTAGAGGCACCTTCGTCCACAATGGCTCTATGGATATTGAGGCCATTAATACTGACTTGTATAACAAGGGCAAGCTGGTGCGGGAGTCGGGGGACAAAATTTTCTAGATCGAAAGCGAGAAGGCTAGAATCGGCAGGATCGATCTCGCCAATCGCAGATAATGAGGATTTTCATTGAGATGGACAACTCTGAATAACTTCCAACACAGACATCGCAAAAGGCGCCTGTGCCAAATCCTCAAAAATGCTATAATGCTGAGCAGCACGGGCATTCGGATTATAGGAAGACTTTCATAGAACACCTGTGGAAGGTGATCGTATAATGGGTTCAGTGCTGGACCTTTCAATTTCCAGAGGACCAGAGGTAGGTGGGGGAGGAGGGCCATCAATGACTTCCTTCCCAGTTGTGTGGCATGATCCAGTATAATCCTTCGAACGAGTGGCAATAGAAACAGGTGCAGCACCATTCATCATGAAAACCTGAGACCCAAACGGTGCAGATGGTGAGGGTTGCTCAACCATCTGGGTCTGCTGAGACGAAAAAGGTTCCTTTAGAATTTCCGGAGTTCCCTTGGAGCCCTTAATAATTTGACTAACCTCAGATCGTCGAGGACAATCTTTGGTGTAGTGGTCTTCATCACAAATCAGACAAGGGTAATTCGATTTCCGTTGCGAACCATCGTCAGCACATGGTTTGGAAGATTCTGGTTTTGGGACATCGGATTTGGCTTTGCCTTTGCATTTCTTCTTCCCTTTGGAAGTCTTGTCCACAGGATTGGCCTAGATGGCATTGACCTCCGCAGTCTTACTAGAATCTGGGGTAGTCGGAGGAGTAGAATTGTTGGAAGAATTCGATTTCTGCTTCCCATTAGAAGACTTGCAAGAAGTCTGAGAGATGGAACCAATAACACCATCAACCGACGAGGTTGGTGGTGCTTTAGAGGTTCCAGGTCGCGGGGCATCAGTCAAGATGTCATATAACGTGTTGGACGTGGAATATACTAAATCAAGGTACTGGGCACGAGCAATGGTTTATTCCTCGGTTACACATGCCCCCATAGCAATGTCCTGTGCAATCTTGTTGACAAAGGAGGTAGAGAACCAGTGAGTTAGAAGTTGATTAGGAATATCAAACTTGATCAAACGAAGACGACGTCTCCATTCGTGAATATGATCTGAAATATGGGTGGCTTTGTCCTATTTCAGAGATGTCAGGAGGTGTGTCTCGGCTTCGTAACAAACGGGTAACTGGAAATGCATCAAGAATGCCATAGCTAAAGTATTAAAATCTTGAAAAATACCACGGGGTAATTCTATGTACCATTTAGCGGCAGCACCAATAAGAGTGTGCTGAAAAAGACGTAGATGAACTGATTCATCTACCCAAGAGTTCGAAGAACACCATAAGTGGTATGTCATGATGTGTGCTTGGGGGTCTTCTCCAGATTTTCCCTCAAACTTAGGACAATCACTAGGCACCCTTTTCAGAACCAGAGGCCAATAAGGATTATGAAGAATCGAATCATTGGTCTATTTGAACACGTCCGGTAATTCCAATGTGGTGAGAAAAGGCAATTGAGGGTTAAAAGGCATGACAGGTCCTTGATAAGGACCTGTACCTGTACTCCAACCTGGTTGAGCATAACTCTGCCCCCATTTGTTCTGTCCTGGAGGATTTTGACCATAGGGGGTATAAGCCTAATAATTGGGTTGATATGGTGGCTGAAAACTAGGATAGGGGGGTTGATAACTAGGGTATTGATTCTGATTATATGTGGGCCCCAATTGAGTAGCGTATGGATTTGACTGCGGAGCATAGGTATAGCCTGCATGTTGAGGGTAATAGCCAAAACCTTGGGGCGGATTGTAAACCGGTCGAGACTGACCTTGAAGGTAATAACTGCCTTGAGGTTAAATGGGCTGCTGGTTAGTGGGACCCTGCTGAGCCGGATAAGTCGGGCGCACAGATGGATTCGGCTGTGGCATAGAATAAATCGGTCGTTGAGCAGGGTTAAGAGGTTGTGCAAGTTATCCTTGTTGAATAGGTTGACCTAGATGATGAGGGACACCAGGTTTCCCTGGCTGAGCAGGTTGGCCTGATGGCGGGAGCGGGCCAGGCTGTGCCAGATAACCAAGTTGACCTGGGGCAGGACCATAGGATGGCCCTGGCTGTGTAACATTTTGACCAATTGGAAAATGAGGTTGCTGAGGTTGCACCAATGGTTGAGAAATATGGGTTTGACCCCTAGGACCATATGAAGGTCCAGGTTAATACCTCGATTTCCCTTCTGGTCCTTGAGGTTGCCCTGGTTGGACCACAAGGTGAGGCTGCAGAGGTTGACCTTGAGGATTGTAAGACTGCCCTTGCAGGCCGTAAAGTAATCCCTGCTGGACCGAAGGTTGTCCCTGTAAGGGTTGTCCTTGTGGGTCGTACGCATATCTAGGCTGGGCTGAAGGTTGTCCCTGGAAGGGTTGTCCTTGTGGGCCAGAAGCATATCCTTGCTGAAACAAAGGTTGCCCCTGGAAGGGTTTCCCTTTTTGATTAGAAGGTTGCACAGGTTGGGTGGATAGAAAATGGTTAATATACTGATAAGCCTCAGGAGAAGGAAAACAAAGGAGGTTTCCCTGCTCATCATACTGACATGGAAATATGTAAATCGGTGCACCGTCCACTCCATAATGAGAAAAGTAAGGATGGTTAGGATCCTAAGAGGACTGATCACCCTAGGAGATTGACAGGTGTAAAGACAACCGATACTCCTCGGGAGAAATGTTTTTGGGGATGGCAGTAGCCATATAAACGTCTTCAGGAACTGGCGAGGTCCCAGTTGACTGAGTGGTGAAAACAGGTGTGGACACAGCCACACAGATAGTAGGTCTAACAGGCACCGATGTGAAAAAAGGAGATGTCGTAACAGGTGTCTATGGTGACATCCCTAATGAAGGAATGGTTGGTTCCATGGATGGAGTCGATATTCCCAAAGAGGTAATAGCGGCCATGACCTAACTTAAATACCTATATCCAGCTGGGAGCGACGGACTAGGTGAAGACAAAACATATGGTCCAGGGATGTCTTCGGGAAAATGCTGATAGCCTTCACCAGAAGTAGGAATTACCTCACTGGGAGTAGGACTGGATGATTCCATATCTGACCCTACCGTAATATCTTCTAAAAGACGACGGGGACCAGGAGGTATGACAACAGCTAGAAAGGGTAATCCCGATGTAAGAGGAGGGAAATGATCCCCAACTCCAAATCCAAACCAAGCGTTGGACAAGGGCCAATTGAACTCAACTAGTCCTCCAAAGGGAAGTTCAGATATAACCGGTCCCCCATCGGGAAACTCGGATACAACGGGCTTATGATGCTCAGCAGAGGACTGAGAGAATTCTAATGAATCGTCTGTATAAGGACTATGAGTCGATGAAACTAATGGTTCCACCACAGTGGCTACAACAAAAAAGAGGAAGAGATCAAAAACAAAGACACACCGGCAAAGGTGAAGGCAAACAAAAAACACACGCTGAAAAATCAATCTTTAAATGGGCGTGTGATCGTAGGTGATTAATTTTACCACATTGAAATTGGAAATTTTACTGTTTCATGTTTTAAGAGTCGAGAAATGAGTAAAATATGACTCTATCACTTTCAGTTTGGAAACAAGCGTGAAAGGACAAGCGCTTGATGATCTTTTCAAATTTAGGGAGTCAGTAAAGATCAAAATGACTGCACTGGTAATCTATGTAAACGGGTGTACCAGATATCTGTGAACTGCCATATACACCTTGGTAAAAATGAAAGAGAAATCAACCAAGGACTTAACGTACATGTAGGTAATCTCTTCGAATGTTGTGTTTGGTGTATCATGGGTAAAAGGCGGCAGGCTCAGCTTCCTATGGATAAAATATTGCAACCTAATGGGGTCTCCCTTTATATACTCGATGGTACGGGGAGCACAAGTCTGTACTAGCGCTGTCTGTAGCCAGATGGTGAGTGAAAGCTGCTAGGCTTAACGACACCGGAACACGTCTCTACCTTAGACTACTAGATATTTCGTTAAGTTTCAATGCTGCCTTAGGTTAATTCAGTAAATTTTAAAGTTGATCTTCAATTTAAGTTTCAATTTCAAGGCCCTATCGAATGTTGGATCTCGTAAAACCTCGAGATGCAAACTATATGCCACAAAATATCATTTCGTTCAATGAAGAGCTATCTACGGGAGAGTTGAGAGCTCTCAAATGATAGCGAAATGAACACACACAAAATCCACTACCAATGCAAGCTAATGAAACTAGAAAAATTTTCACTAGAATTATATAATGCTAGTAATGCGAAGAAGTTTTCAATTTTCACTATGCCAATCAAAATGCAAAAGATTTGTTTTTGTATTTTTTTCAATATATTAGAGAAAATGCACTAAATGAATGAAAAAACTAATGAAAACATCAATTTGAGAACAACAAAGAGAGAGCTGAAGCAAATCAAGTACACTAAACCCAAACAAGTACAATCAAGACTCAAACCGATGACGAAATGCCTCAAAACGAAGAAGAATCTCGCAAGAGACTCAAACAAACTGTGTGATCTAGGCTTGGAGCAACACAAAGCAAAACTGAACCAAAGAGAAGGCAATCATTCAATAAACACAATGATTCAATGGGACTGGACAAGACGAATGCAGAGAAGCAAAAACAAAATTGACCGGGACAACAGAGACCCAAAACTCCCACGGGAGGCTCAGCACACTAAAGCACCTAGAAGCCCTAGGGCTAAAATGGAAAACTGATAGTAAAGGGAAAAAAACCTGAGTAAAAGGGCCAAACACAGTCAAAAATGACTTCAAGGCACTCAATCAATCACAAAATGACACCAGGACCAAAATTCAGGCTCAGAGAGCCCAAAAGCAAGCAAACCCTAAAACCAAGCAGAGTTGGCGTGCCTGTTTGGCTATAATCTGCACCAAAAAGGCATTGGCACAAGGTCCTAACTAGCAACAAGCGCCAGTTGGTGTGACTGTCAGGGGAAAAACCACGCCAATCAACTTTACCCTAGAAAAATTATGAAAATGGACAAATAGAGACTGGATCTGGTCTTCTGGGGGCTGAACAGGGGTTTAACACCAAGGAAGGTGAACCAGAAAAGCAGACTAATCAAACAAAAAGCCAAAAAAAAACCCAAGGGAAGAACAGAAAATTCCCACTGATTCCCCAGCGGATTCACCAATTTGTTCTGGAGGTAAATCCCCGACGCGGACAGAGGCGATCCCACTAGCCCTAGACTGGGTCTAGCAATGATCGAATCATGCAATGACGTTGGTTCCTAGTTACAAGAAATACAAAGATCGTGATAAGTAGCCTACCTTGAATCCCATGCTGTTGTTGTCGAGGAAGAAACGATGCTCCTCGTCCCTAACTTGAAAGATCATGATCCTTCTGTTCGGCACGTCCGGACACTTGTACACCTGTAGAGAAACGACGACATACAACGTAATATTCAAAGCATGTAACTATATATCAGTCAGAGAAGATATAATTCGTTGCATTACATAAAAGAATAGACACATGAATGGAACCAAAATCAAAGTCACTTATATTATAGATGACAAAAATGGAGATTACAACAAAATGCTCTGACGCTATGATCTTCCTTTGGTGGGGCTTGCAGCGGAGCACGTCTCAACAAAGCCTGTCGGGAATCTAGACAAAGCTCTCTCTCTTACGGGTTCTCCTTGGCTCTGCTCTCAATAGTTTCTCAGCTATAGTTTTCTTCCAACAAGTTCAGCTAGCTAGAAAATAGAGAGGGCAGGCTTTTATAGAGGGAGGAAGGGAAGTTGGGATCCCTATAATCATGGGATAGGTCCTATCTCTTAGGAAGGTTCCATGAGAGGTGGAAAACCACTTCCTATACATGGAGATCCGGAGCCAAACCACTCAAATTCTTTTGATGATTCATTCTAGAGTTTCTTAGAATCAAACTTCCGCCATTTATTTTTAAAAAACTTTCCTTGATAGGCTTGGCGCAAGTGAAACACAGGGACAGAGCACTAGCTGGTGTGCCCTCTAGTGTGAATTTTCCCCATTGGCGCGATGGATGAACTGGATAGTCGCGCCAAGGCTAAAACATATGGCTTTAGGGTTTTCAGAGGAAATTTTCTTCAAGAGAATCTTTTTCCTTATGCAGAAGGATGTCATGAAGGTGTTTTCAGGACATTTTACCGTTCACAAGTCACGGGAATAGTCTTCCAATGTACGGGACGAGGTATTGCAGGGACGGTGACAAAATGCTGTGTAACAACTACTAGCTGGGGATGTCCTTTATATCACTGAAGCTTGAAACTAGTAAAAACTCACCTCCTAGGCACCTCAAAAATCATTCTACCATAGCTACTCTAGAAACGCAGCGTGTGCCTCCAAACAGTGACATAATTTTAAAAAATTGATTATTTTTTACCTTTTCCTACAAATTTATGAGCTGAGAAGAGACAAAAAGGGGATTTCTGAGATGTACAAGTCAAGAGACACTTGCACATGCTTACCATTTATCATTTGAAGCCTCTAATAAAAAGCGTAGCATGGCCACGCTGCGTTTTTGTGCACCTATTTTTTCCTGTAGTACCAAAAACTCAAAAATGATCAAAATTTTCCCAAACTTCTCTCCTTTTGCATTTTTCAATCATGGCTTCAAGCAATTAAGTATGCATCAGCTAAGCTATTAAGGCTATCCTTCTTCTTGAGCTTACTTAGGGTCTTCTTGAGCTTTTTCTTCATGTTCTTAAGCCTAATCTTACAAATCATATTTCTTGTGTAATAGTGCCTTGTGATGTGCCTCTTCATGGCAGTGTTTCTATTTGCCTTCTCCGAAAACTTTTCCACATAAACATTCAATTTATTAAGAAAATACTCTTTACCTTTCTCATCCTCAACACGCATGGGGTGAAATATAGTATCTTGAGCTTTATCAACAACTATGGTTTCACGAGCTTGAGTTGAATATGACTCCTGATCTTGCTATTTCTTCTTTGCTAATGCTCTTGTGGTAGGTATCCTTGGCTGCCTCGGAATATCTCTATCTTCAATATTCTCTACATCTATCACTGCCTTACCTTTGTCTTCAACTGCTTTGCTGGATGATGGAGGCTCTTGGGAGGTACTTTGTTGCATTAAGCTCACTTTGAAGTGCCTATTTTCTTGTTTCAAGAAGGCAACCATAAATTTTTCCTTTGAGAGATCATCTTGTAGTTGCTTGATTTGTGCTTGCTTCTCCTTGATAATGTCTGCAGTTGACTTATCTCCAGGGTCAAGCATTTCTTCTTCATGAGGCATCTCTTCATCATTATGCTACAAGGGTGAGTCATTTCCATGCCTAGGTGATTGCTCCATAGCTTCTCCATGAACTTATTCAAGTGTAGCTTCCTTAGGGAGTCTTCTAGCCTCTGACCTAGTGAGAGGTTTAGGTGTAGGCATGTCTTTAGCTATCTCAGGGGAAAAAATCAATCTTTTCCCCTTCTTGTAGGTTTCAGAAACATCTTCCCTAGGTTGTCTTTTGGTCACTAAAGGTATGCTAGATGACTCAGCTCTTGTGGCCCAGATGATGTAGGAGTATTGATGCTTTTGGATTGAGGAGACAGAGGCAAAATATTTGTTACCTGAAAAAATTCCTCCCAAGAGATATTAACCTATGTGTGCTCATGAAGAACTATGATTTTGATCAAGGAATGATGGAATAAGCTAGTTGAATGGTTTCTCCCTTTAGTCTGCACTTTCTCAGTCATCTTTGTGAGACTTGTAAACAAGTCATTAGGCAGATTTAGTGGTTTAATAAAGGTGAAGTGCATCAAAAATATAATTTGGTACTCATACAACCTACTAAACCTACCTTCACAAGTGAAAAATTTCATTATCATATTCATCAAAAGAATGTATTTATCCAATATTTTTCTACTAGGGAAGACATGAGAGGGAGCTTCTATTTACTGTGGCTTGAGAAAAACTATATAGTCTTGAATGTTCAAATCCATTCCCTTAAACCATATTTCTCCTTGATTGGGGATCCCTCTGGTTGATGTTATTACTTCTTCAGAGACCAAGAAGTCCATCCATGCTATGTTGGTCTTGTTCCTCTTAAAATTGGTGGAAAATATACTAGTAAGCTTACAATGGTGGCCCACCTCTTGTATTTTCTCACAAAACCCTAGGAAGCTCACCTTTTCAAATGAGATTTTGATGAATTCTGAGGCATTGATTTCCTACATGTTAGTTGGTTCATATTTGGAGACATGTCCTCCCTTTTTGTTCTTCTTCTTTTCATTGGCCATGTTTTTGGTTTTTCTTATCAAGAAACCCTAGTTTGATAAGAGAGAAGAGTAGGGTTTAGGATTGGAAAACAAGGGAAAAAAAGCAGCTAGTTTAGGGGAGGGAATGGAGGGTATAGGGATTTGGAAAAATTCTAAGAAAAATTCAGGGGGTAGGGTTAGATGTTAGGGACACATGGGAGGTGGAATTTAATTCCATGGATGAGGGAAGAAGGGAAAAAGGTGAAAAACACGGTCAAAACTCAGGAACGCAGCAGAAGTGTAGCGTAAGATAGGTTTTTTCAGGAAAATGGAAGGAATGAAGGAAATTAGTCTGAGAAATGGTTGGGTAGGGTTTGATATGTGTATCCAGGGGTAACGGGGTAGAAAAATAGGGAAATTATCTGTGAGATAAATAAAAAACCAATGAAAACTAAATACGTAGCAAAACCCTACGAGAGATATTTCAATATAGTTTTTGTGAGTAGTGGCTGCATGAAAGAGGTGATGAAATTCTTACTTACTTGCTGAAGAGTCCCTGAAGCTTTTAGAATTAAAAATGAACCTTTTGTTGATCTACTTTGGACTCCAAACTCAAAAATGCAACGTGCTCCCAGAAGCGCAACGAGCTAGGGCAGAAGTGCAACATACTTGATGGCAAGGGTTTGGTGATGGAAAATTACAGGATCTGATGGCTGAGATGAAGCACAATGGTGGAGAAGTGCTCTTGGAGGATGGAATGAATCTTTTGAATGCTCGGATGGTCCTTTTTATTGCTTAAAATTCGATTTGTTTTCTTTGGTGATCGTGTGAGATGACATGTCCTTTCGAGAGGTGACTTGATGAGGTAGTGTACTGTAGCTTGATTTATTTTTTTGTAAAGGTTACATCTCCATGTGGGTTGAGTGTACCTTTGATACCTTTTTTAACAAACTTATCCCTAATTGCTAACTCCCATGATGGTGACAATGGTGATGAGATGACTCAGATGTACATTCTGATGACATGAGGAAATGATGACACCAAATGCATACCTTAACCATGATTTGGAACTTTAAACCCTTTAAGTATGCATGTGAATGACTTAATGAAAAAAATGATGACCAAGACACTCATTTCATGACCTATCACAAAGAATGATGACATTTTATGACCTTGAAAATGGAGGGAGTAGTAGTGACACCTAGGACATGACTGAAGACTCATTTAATAATAAAAGACGTGTTAAATTTATTTGAAAATTTAAAAATTTTACCAAATACATCCAGCAATATTTAAAGAGAAAATTTGATCACTGGTGACTCATAGACACTAACAATTGCAATGAAGGTTTTGCATTGCCTCATTCCACACACTGGTTAGGTGCAACCCTACGGGAAATTCTAGGAACTAGTACTCACAGTAATTCATTGTTAGGAAAGGGAAATTTTATTCACTAATTTGTTGTGGGCATAAGAAAATGAAGATCCAAATGCAGTCAAAGTTTCTTTGGGAGACTTTGGCGTCATTTCTCAAGTATGAATGCATCAACATATCTGTAGAACTGAATTTACTAAACAAGACTTGTATATAGAAATTAGCCCGCTCACAAAGAACATGGTCTAAAAATTGTAATAACAACTTCTCTTAGGGTGGTTAGTTTGATATGTAATATTGTTTATTTTTGGACACATATGTTCTCATTAAACGAGTATTTCTAATGGATTGTAATTGGTTATTGGAACAATGTTATAAAGTTGAATGCAACCTAATTTTTGGATTGGAAGTTTTTTCACAAGTTCTATATCACATAATATATTTATATTTCATAATATTTAATTAGTTCAATTATCTATAGGAATTCCCAATACTGTTAAGAACTAAAGGATGTTAATAAGGAAGTGGTAAATTTGGAAGACAAACTCATAATATTAAAAATTATATGTAATTTAATCCAATTTCGGATTTTATTATATGTCCTTCAAAAATCTGTTCAAGGAACATCCAATAACAAGATATAGGATCGTAATAAGGAAGTGTAAAAGTTTGAAGAAGAATCCCTATTATAATTTTAGAAACAATCAAATTGATGTTGAATTCCTAAAACCATGGATTCGGAAAGAGATCAGATCTTCTCCAAAACTATAATTTTTTCATAACCATCATGATCTTATTGTGAAAAAACCTTTCACGCAGAAGCATAGTTCACACTTTTTGTTCCAACTGTAGGATATATATTGATACAAATATGTTATACTTTGACAGAAAAAACATACTGACATTTTTTGTCTGGTTAAAGTTGGAGTAGATTTATGGATCGCCTCCACCTTTAAATTTTTTAACAAAATATCTATTAAACACAATGAGGTTTTTCAATTTAGTTTAGAAAATAATGTAATAATTGCTTTAAATTTGGGTTTATAGTTAAAATCACAAATCTCTATTAAACACAATGGGATTTTTTTAATTTAGTTTTGAAAATAATGTAATAATGGTTTCAAAGTTGGGTTTTTAGTTAAGGTTGCCAAAAGAGGCTCAGTTAAAGTATTCATTTATTCCTCTTGCATGTATTTGGACTACTCTGTCAATTTTGGTAATTTGGATTGGATTCTGTGAGCACATTAGGTGATGATAGCAAGAGAGACATGATTATAGTTAGGTGATGATAGCAAGAGAGACATGATTATAGTTTCCTGAATATCTGGACTTTCCTGATGATCTTTGGACTTTTTTTCAACCCTTAGGCTAGTTTTTTGCTTTATGAAATATGGTATATGGTGACTTGGATGATATTTTTGGATGTTTTGGATCATACAAATGATATTGAAAATGTACTGGAACTATTTTTAATAGAAGTTACCAATATTTGTTTCTTTTGAAAAATAATGTTAAAAAAGAGAGTAAACGATTAATATGTTATACAAGTTTTTGAGACCAGAAAAGTAAGTAGATATAGGTTTTTTTTAACCAGTTATAGAATTATGAATAATATTTTAGATATCATAGAAGGTTATTTTTGCTACTATTTACCAATGTATAAAGCAGATAGAGATGCCATGTTCCCAAATGCAATCCTCTTTTAAAGGGAAAATTTTAAAAAGCTATTTCTCTCAACATATACATACATACATATATATATATATTTGTGGAAAGTAAAAATTTAAAATATTATGGGTTTCAATTATTCTTATATAAAATTATATTAAATAATATCAAAATTGAAATATCTCATTTATGATTGAAAGTAATATGTGTGTGTGTGCGCGCGAGTGTGTATAAGTGTTGATACCTCCATAAATATGTTATTTGATATTATATCCATCGGGAAAAAATGTATGAAGGAAAAACATGAAGCACATGGATTCTTGATAAACTTATGGGTCAACATTATAATAAATCTAACAAAACTGTAGTGAGGAAAAACATGAAGCACATGGATTTCCAATAAACTTATGGTCCAACATTCTTATATGTCTAATTATAACATCCCCAAGTTAAAAAAATTCATATAATAATGTTAATAAAGGAAAAAATAATAACCATGGTCACGAGACACTTATTCCAAGCTGAATGTAACATTGTTACCGATGAAATAGGTAACTTGACCTCAAAACGAGAACTCTAGCCCAAAAAGACTCAAAAAACATGAAAAAACACCCCAAAAATAAAAAAAGTGTATTTCAGAACGCACTTGGTTTTTTTTGAAGGTCAAATTTCAACATTTTATAAAATTATGCTAAAAGCAAAATTGTTTCTTGAAAAAAAGATTGAAAAAACACCCTCAAAACAAAACCAGTTGATGCTGGAATAACAAAAAAAAAAAATTGCGTCATATTTTTGACACTTTTAAAAATAGAAATAACATTTTTTAATTTTTAATATTCAAACATTAAAAAAAACCTAAAATTTAAGAAAAAAATAAGTTTAAAAAATAAAAAGATTTTAAAGCTTAAAATTTAAAAATATATAAGAATAAAAAAATAAAAATAAAAACAAAATAAAATTTTTAATTCAAACATTAAAAAAAAACTAAAATTTAAGAAAAAAAAATAAAAAATAAAAAATAAAAAAAATTTAAAGATTAAAATTTCAAAATATATAGAAATAAAAAAAAAAAAATTTAAAAAAAAAAATTTAAATTAAAAAAAAAAAACAAGTTAAAAAAAGAAATTATAAAAAATAAAATATAGAAATTAAATTTAAAAAAAAAAAAATTTAAATTTTAAAACAAAAAATTAAATTGAAAGAAATATATTAATTTTAAATAAATTTAAAACTTAAAAAAAAAAAAAAAAAAACAAACAAACATTACTGAAATTAAAAGTAAAAAAAATGAAAATTTAATTAAAACTAAAAAATGAAAAATAAAATACAATAAAAATATTAAATTTAAAAAATATATATATTAAAAAAACAAATAGATTTTAAAAAATAAATTAAATTTAAATTATAAAAAATAATATATATATATATATATATATGAACTTAAATTAAAAATATATATATTAGACATTATTAAATTTTAAAAAAAAAATATTAAATTTTAATAAATAAATGAATAAACAAATAAATTTTGAAATAAAAAATAAATTTTAAATATAAAAGAAAAAGAAAAAAACCATTGTTAAAATAAAAAGTTAAAAAACTTTAAAAATCAATTAAAATTGAAAAATTGAAAAAAAAAATTTAAATAAAAAAAAATAAAAAACAAATTAATTTGAAAATATTAAGTTTAATTAAAAAAAAAAAATCTAATTTTAAATACACAATTTTAATTGAAATAAAATATATATATATAAATTTTGTGTAATTAAAAAAATAATAATTAAAAATATATATATATATATATTAAATTCAAATAAATTAAAAAAAAAATACAAAATTTACTAAATTTTAAAAAATTCAATGAAAAAACTAAAAATAAAATTTATATATATATATATATATATCTATATATCTATATATATATGAAAAAAAAAAGAAATCAATTAAATAAAAAAATAAAAAAAAAAATACAAAATTTAATAAAAATTATTAAGAAAATTTAGAAAAAAAAAACAAAAAAATGAATAAAATTAAAAAAAAAAAAAACAAAAAAAATTAAATTTCAAATACAAAAATTAAATTAAAAAATATATATTTTTAAATTTTTTGAATTAAAAAAAAAAATATATATATATATATATATTAAAAATTTAAAAAATTAAAAATAAATTAAAAGAATTTTTTGATCGTGGTGGCGCCGCCAATCGGCCTCCCACCCAGGTGGCGATGGAGGCCGGCCGTTGGGCGAGAGGCCGATTCCGAGAATCGGCCTCCCGCGATGGGACGCTGATTCCGGGAATCGCCCTCCCGCGGAGCGGGAGGCCGATTCAAGGAGTCAACCTCCTGTGCTGCAGCGGGAGGCCGATTCTAGGAATCACCCTCCCGTGCTGCAGCGGGAGGCCGATTCTAGGAATCGCCCTCCTATGGCGCGGGAGGCCGATTCCGGGAATCGCCCACCCTCTCGCAGCGGGAGGCCGATTCCAGGAATCACCCTGAGGCCAATTCCGGGAATCGCCCTCCCACCGCGGGAGGCCGATTCCGGGAATCGCCCTCCTGCAGCGAGAGGCTGATTCCGGGAATCACCCTCCCATTGCGGGAGGCTGATTCCCGAAATCGGCCTCCCGCGGCGGGATGGCGATTCCCAAAATAGGCCTCCTGCCGCAGGAGGGCGATTCCCGAAATCGGCCTCCCACGGCAGGAGGGAAATTCCCGGAATCAGCCTTCCGCCGCGGGAGGGCGATTCCCGGAATCGACCTCCCGCCCAGGTCACGGCGGAGGTCGGTTGCTGGGTGAGCGGGGGGTTGTATGCAGCCTTCCTGCCCGCCCAGCGGGCGGCCTTCGCCGCCACCTGGGCGGGAGGCCAATTGGCAGCGCCACCACGATAAAAAAATTCTTTTTTAAATTTTTAATATATACTTTTTTTTTAATTTGATTTTTTTTTTTTTTTTTTTTTTAAATTCAAAAAATTTAAAATTATTTTTTTTTTAATCCAAATTTTTTATTTTAAATTTAATTTGTTTTAATTTTTTTTTTTTTTTTTTAAATTTTGTTTTTAAATTTAATATTTTAGATTAATTATTTTTTAAAATTCAAAATTTATTTATTAAATTTATTAAATTTTAATTTAATTTAAATTTTTGTTTTTAATCTTTTAGTTTATTTAGTTTTTCATTTTTTAAATTTATAAATTGTTTCATTTAAAAAAAATAGTAAATTTATGGATATTTTTTTTTAAATTATTTGCACGTGGTTTTTTTCATTTTTTCTGTTTTTTAATAATAGTTTTTTTTATTTTAATTTTCTTTTTCAATTTTAAGTTTTGTATTTTTTTTTCTTATTATTATTATTTTTTAATTTAAATTTTTAAATTTAATTTTTTCTTTTTTGTATTTTATTTTTTTTATCTAAATTTTAATTTTGTAATTTAAATTATTTTTAAATTTTCTATTTTAATTTTTTCTTTTTAATTATATGGTTTTTTTAATAACTTCGAAAAAAATGTTTTTGACGTTTTTTATTTTTATTTTTTTGGTTAATTTTTGTTTTTTTACTTTAAATTATGTGTTTTTTTTTCAAATTTTGTCATTTGTTTTGATATAATTTTCCAATATTTTTGTTTATTTATTTATTTATTTTTGTTTAAATTTTTATTTTTACGAGTTAATTTTGTTTTTTTTTTTTTACATTTTTATTGGTTTTTTTTTATTGTTTTTATATATTTTTTTTTATCTAAGTTTTGTGTTTTATTACCAACATGAAAATCACCACTAAAAAAAAGGTTGATGCTGCATCAATACGTTTCAAAATTAGCTTGAAAATCACCGCTCTAAAAAAAAAAAATTGATGTGGATCAATACGTTTCAAAATTAGCATGAAAATCACTAACATTTTAAAACAAATATTCATACTTCATAAATAGAAATATTAGAGTGTCAAAAATGTGCTCAAAAAAAAAAAGGTGATTCTGCATCACCACTTCTCAAAATCGGGTGCTTTTTATGTTACCAAAAAAAAGTAGGTAACAGTGTGGTTACCTATTTCATTGGTAACAGTGTTATGTTCGGAAAAACATCCTAGTGTGGGTGTTCATTTAGTTTATTATGGCTAAGGGAAATTGGAAAAGGCAATGACAAAGGCTTTGGAAAGGAAAAGTGGCATTGATTGGCATTTATTTAAGAAAATAATGGAAATTAGGACAGAAGGAAGGTGAAAGGTCACAAATTTTCATGTCAGGAAAATGAAGGGAAAATGATGGAAATTGAAGAAATTAGAGGCCTCATTAATAAAAAGGCTTTTTTTTAGTTTAGTTTTGGAGCTCTATCTCTATTATCTCTCCAACACTCTTGTACACTTAGACCATTCTTGGATCACTCTAGCATTACATAAAAGAAGGCAAGAGGAATAAAATATCACGCAAGGAAGATTCAAGTAGCTACATTGGGATTATTTGCGCATATGAATTTGCATGTGTCATTTCCTTGCTAGCTTTGGCATGCAGGGTACATAAGAAACTAAAACATGGCACAAATATTTTAGGTATCTAATATGCTAAAAGAAGGAAGACATGTATGAATCTCACTGAAAATATATCAAAGGAATTCTTTATGTTTGGAAAATCAAGAAGACTCGATGTTTGAGTTGCTTGTAGGGAAATTAAGACAACAAAATTTGGCAACAATGTCAAAATTTCTCCATGTATTGAGAAAAGCATTGCACAAGAATACCAAATTGAAGGTTTGAGTAAATGAAAATGATGAATTTTCTTGTTGGAATCTTATTACCAGGAAACCCTACCAAGCTAGGATTACAACGAGAATCAGAGCACTTGTGGTAGAGTTTTGGGAGAGCCATTCATGTGTTATTCCAGATAGAAATCATGTCGTACGCCATCGCCTATCTAAAGGTAAGTATGTATATCACCATAAGCACGTTGTAGAAATGACAAAAGTTTCACTTTTTAAGTAATTTCAGCAAAGTAATCACCATGTGAAGATATCCATAAGAATGTTTCAGAAATTGAAACACTGGTTTATTAGGCCTAATACACGTGTTTTTGTCAATATCATGTTGAATTACAACTTCATTATGACACGTTCTAGGAATTTTGTAAGAATAACTATCGCGGTGACCCTCATCCTCCTACAATGTGTGATTTTGTGTCATCAATATTGTGTAGAAGGGATCAAGAAGAGTTTTTTTATAGGAAAATATGTATTGGTGGGAGAATATGCACTAAATATCTAACTTTCATAGATCAGGGCCATATCATTACAAGAAGGACTCACTAAACCAACTTCTATGTAAATAACTAGAATCTACATGTTGCAGACCTTACCCAGATATCCCTCGATTGAAGTAGATCCTGTAAGGTGCAAACCCCCTACAACAATTTGTGCTCCTTAATCTGTAAATCAGCAAAGGACGAACACTAAATCCTAGTCATACAACATATATATGTTCTAGATGTTAGTGGAAATCAAGCATAATATCATGAAAACAATATTAAATTTTCAATTAATGATCATTACAAATGTATAAAATATCATTGACACGTAAACATCAGGAACAAGATGGTTCTTCTATTATTAATGACATGTACAATAAATAAACATGGAGATATCACCTGAAATCTGCCATGGCCTTCGAGCATATCGTCCTCTAGATCCGCCCAGCCCTAGCCTCTTAATATTTCTTCCAAGAACAATGCACAATGGATGTCACATAGGGTGGTGAGAATCTCAAGGAAACAAGGGTTTCCTACAAATATCTGGGAAGTGCAGGAGGCACAGGAATATATCAGAATTGGATAGGGCTCCAACAGTGTATAATATATATCTTTCTCTCTCTCTTCCTCCCTTAGGCCATTCCCTTGAGGGGATTTTATACTCCCCCAAATTAGTTTTTACAGTTGGAGATAGTTAGGCCACGGGCTGGGGTGGTTAAGTTATTGGAAAAACCATAAGCCCCGCCTCTAAAATAGGGGAAATATATATTTTTTCATGATGAAAATGGCATACGCGGTTCTCTATATATGGACTCGCGTATATACATGGAAAAGTCTGGACAGAGTCACATATGGGTCTTAAGATACTGTTTTTTTAAGAAATATGTCCAAGTCTGAAGGGAACGGTTTCCCAAGGCCAATGTATAAATCATCAAGTATAATCTGGTGATAAATGATGCTATAATGTATGCCCCCTAATATATGAGGTCATAAGGGGTACATGATCGACGAAATGTATTATGTGCATAGAAAGAACCTTGCGAGGACTAGAGAGGACTTCGCCAGATTTCAACCTGCCAAAGACCCAGTGAGAGAGATCAGAAAGATAGCTCATGTCTAAGGTGGGCATACCCATGCTCAGTGAAAGAAAAGCATGTCCGCATATGAAGTATAGATCATATCCAAAATGTATACAAGTATAGCTGAAATGTAAAGTACATAGTGAATCATCTGATCACTGCCCGGAAGTACAAGTCAAAATCAAGTGCAAGTATCACATATAAAAGACTGATCAATGATGTTGAAATAGATATCTGATCACAAAAGTCACAACTGAATCTCCAAGTACCAAATAATAAGTGGTGGAACAAATGGTACAACACGCAAATCAGGAGCCAACATATAAGATGCTGCTGTGATGAGACTGCAACATATAAGGGTGGATGGTGTCCCTGGTAAAAAACTGAAGGAACTGTCAAAGTGAACCAAAGCATGCTAATGCAAACCCGAGGTCTTCACCGATCACTATGGCACAATTCTACACAATGGGAATAAATGAGCTGAAGTTGACCATGTGAGAAATTGTTTGATTACCAGTCATTGATGTATACCGTTAACAAATGCGAGACAACACAACAATAATGATAATGAGTGTCAAGGTGCCCCAGTAAAATCTAGCAAGTGTGAATGAATGAGTTGAAGTCGAACACTTGAAAGAATATATCAATCAGGAGGCAATGATGTATCCTCACTGTCGATAGCGAAGAGTCTGCCACTGATGACTGCAAACCCTAAGGTACTGACAAAAATACTCTAGACCTTATTCCTAGAGCAATGAGGCAGAGTCGATGGGAAAAGATCTGCTGGAAGGAAGGCATGAAGGCATTCCACATCAGTCCAGCACGAGTGTAACCCGCAGGCCAATATTTTGAAGGAATCACATGAAGTAGAGTGAAGTAACCAACCCGAAGTATGTTTCTGGCATGCACAAGATGAAGCTAGCGCACGACAGAAACCCTCTGAACCAACCAATAATGAAAGTTGGAAAAGAGGTGATATATCCACCGATAGGGTCAAATGGAAATCAAGGTACTATACGAATCCCATGTGTGATAATTTAAGCTGACGTTGAACACAAGGGAAACCACTCAGTCAAAGACCCATGATGATGATCAATGTTGAGTACCAGGTCACCTATCAATGATGTAAATAGGGCTAGGGTACACCTCTAGGTTTACTCTCAGAGAAATATGTTATAGTCAATAAGAGACAAACCCGTAGACAAGAAGTCAGTGGAGACCTTCTCAAACCAGCATGAGAAAAGGACCAAATATATGATGTGATGGAACAAGATACTGACAAGACCAGGAAGGCCGACTAAAAAAATGAGTCAAGAGACACTGTAGAAAGGTCGACTCAAGTTAACTTCCCTTGAACAAAAGCATGACTCATGTTTGACTATGGCAGTTAATGATAACTTTGTATAAGTTTTTCATGCAGGAGGCATAAACAAACCCTCCATATGATTGGAAGAGATAACCAACCAGGGGAGTACTCACTCGTGAAACAAGGTTATGGCTTCTCCTAAGTCAAAAAATAAAACCATCCCAAATGGAGAAAAGACACATCTTTTTTTTTTTTTTGTTCAAGGGGAACAAAACCGACACTGTAGTTTCCATCAAATATGGAAGAAACATCTCATTCCAGCTATTTTTCAAAATATTTAATTTTTTTTGTCTTTTTCATATTCAAATCCTGAACAAGAATAAAATAATGCTAGAGTACAATGGATAGAACGAGTTTCATGACACAGATGCTCTAGTTCATGGGATAGGAACAATCCTATGCTCAATGCAAGGTGGTGAAAACTGGTAAGTGACACTCGGAGGAATGTTCCATCCATGGGTAAAGGTGTCAAGTTGCTGAATCTAAGTGATTGCATGGTTAACTTGTACAGATAGACATGGTCAAAATATGGCTTAAACATGAGTCCATATGAACCTGGCTAAAGGCCAAGATAAACAAGTATTCAATATGCAATGCAGTAATAAAACTCGACAACATAAGGGAGCCTCTAGGGTAATGGCCAGAAAAAATGATAGTGAAGAAGAAGAGGAATGAAGCTTGAATGCATAAGACATGACGGGACTAAAGAGGACTCCCAAGCCTACAAGAATTGCAGCATGGGTGACAAATGCTAGCGAGGAACTAACTAGGAAGCCCATGCAAAGGAAGGCTCTACCACCAAGTCATGATTAAAAATTCGGCGAGTGAAATGGGTTAAGTACTCACGACATGATGGGATCGACCCTATGGTAAGTGATCAGAATGGAGGCTAGTATGAGAAATGCAATGGAAAGTGGATTCCCTGACCTATATGCTAGTTAAAAATCAGATACCTACCATGACAAGTTAGCGGTCATGGATCCAAAGCAAAACCAGAAAAAATCTCGAATTCAGCAACATGTAGCTAAAAAAATACCTTGCCCAACACTTACAAGCTAAATGGTTATACAACCTTAGTCAAATTTGAAAAATAAGCATAAGGAAAATTTTTTAAAAAATTTCAAATTCTGGGCATAAATACACCATTTGTCTCACATTTGGATCATTTTCACATTACAGAAGTGGAGAAGGATCTTTTGGAGAAAAAATTCCTTTTCTCAAAACCGGAGAAATCAGCCCTCAAAACATACCAAATTAGTCAGGTAAGCTCTAAACTCATCCTTTTCATCAATTTCGTTCCTGTTTAAGGTAAAAATTTTAAAATTTGACTGTAGAAAAGATATTTTTGATGAAACCCTCTGCGCATACGCGAGTTCGTGTGGACAGACCTGCATATCATATGCGACTGTGTACAAGCGAGGTTGCATATGTGCAGAGGAAAAATTTAAAACTTGATTAAAATCAACAATTTAATGATTTTTCTCAGGATGTCTATCAGCTAGAGAGAGCTTGAACATGGTGCAATTGATAATGAAGTGATGGAAGATCAAACTTCGTTAGATATTCTCCGAAATTGTGGATTTCTCAAGTTTTTCAAAATGGCAAATATGAAAAGAAATGTATGATTTCTTCAAATGCTGGTTGATCATTGGGAACCAGAAGAATATTGCTTCATAATTGATCAGATGCCACTAGACTCTCTCAGAGAGGAGACCCAACAAACTTACACGGAAAGCCTGTTGGAGGGCTTACCGTAGAGGATTATGTCCAATTCTACTATGTAGAGGATGCACAAAAGGTAGGAACTCGGATTCCTATTAGAGATTTGAAGGATTTATACATGAATATCCTTCTCTTTACCATTGGCAGAGTAGCAGGATCTTCCTCTCTGCATCGTGCTTCATATACACAAATGAGCATAGCAGTAGAATGCATAATTCATCTCTTTGATTGGTGCATAGCCTCGCTGAGTAATATGAAGAAACAGTTAACTTCAATCTAGAAAGAAAAGACCAAACATTTCGGGTATGGTACAATCTTGCTGACATTCTTCATCGAAAGGGTCCCAGGGATTTGGCCCAAAGTCATCTCAACTATCAGCAGCCCGAGAGATCCAAGAATAGCCTGATGGGCAGACCTGATGAAGAGATTAGGGGGAAGTGAAGTTCCCCGAACCACTTGGGATGATGAGTTCTTCCAATGGTGGGAGGAACAAGTCATTATAGTGGAAGATTATCCCTATGCTGGGATGGACTTTTGTGTTGATCCAGATCTAGTCCTGCCACTTGGTGCAGCATGGGGCACAATCGGTAAGATTGCATTTTTTATTTTTGGATTATATGATTTTTTATGATTTTTTCAAAGTATGAAAATGAAAAAATGTTTTTGATTGGACTAAATGACTTACAAAATTATGATGATCATGATAAAGACATGGGACCAGTCAGACCTGAGGGGTACCCAAGGCACAAGCGCCACAGAGGTGAGGCAGATGCTGAAGACCCTGGTAGAAAACTCCATGCCATACAGAGGAACTTGGAGAGCTTGACTTTCCAAGTGCCTATGGCTGCTATAGAGGACCTACCAGAGGCTATCCAGAGATGGGTGGTAGGAGTACCATGAGACTGGGTGTATATATTACTTCGTGTAGCGACGTCCATTGTGTTCTATAGGAACACAAATGTTGGGCAGGGGCCTCAGGAGTAGATTTATAGATATGATTGGATGATTGTAATATTTTTTTATTATAGACATGATTGGGCATAAGCCCTAATTTTGTAGGACATGATGGTCAGTTGTATGTTGCACGAACACTCATTATATATATATATATATATATATATATAGCGATTTACATGATGTGATGACTCAAATTTATGAAAATGTATGATGTGTTTGATATAATGTTTAAAGTAATGAATGATTAATATGCCAATCAATTGCTTGATTAGCCAATAATTCTACCATCCAATTGCCAGCTCGAGGAATATGAATGAATGTTATAAATTGAAATGATCTTTGTAACAAACGTACCCTAAAAAACAATCGATGTAAAAATAAGTCTCGGACCCGACATGTGTTGTTCAACTACGAAACCACCAGTTGCGAATCCAAGAAAAATACTAACGAATCAACACCCAAGGATATTTCCTCCGAGAGTAGATTAACCATTGTAGTGTATTCTGCTACATTGTTCAAAGAAGGACCAATGGAGAAACCTCTTGACACTAACAACTGACCGGATGGATAATGGAGTACCCAAGCCGCAAAAGCTAAGTTCTGGGTATGTCTACTAGCATCATTGGTGAAACCAAAGTGACTCATGACATCCACTAACACCTGCCAAAGCAGATCAAATTCATCAAAATCACACCACAAAATCGAAAACCCAGATATGTACAAAAGCAAAAAATATATATATACAACAAAGCAAGATGCTAGGCCAAAGCCTAGGCATAATAATTTTTCAAATAGATCCCATTTCTGGGCTTTGCCAACTCATTCCCGTCAAAATAAATCAAGGCATAAGATCCTTTCTTCAGGACATTTTTAACAATGAAGGGGCCATACCACATGGATTTAAACTTACCTGCCCCCAAGGCATCCTTCTCTTGGGCATAAACCAAGACAAGGTCACCTTTAGAGAAGACCCTAGGTTTGACCACCTTATCTTACTGAACCTTTACTCATTTCTTATGTGCATCATTCATCGTAGCTACATCTCGATGCTGCTCATTAAGATGTTCCAAATGTAGGAGGCATTCTTCGAGACTAGAAGTGTCAAGAAGAAGCTCAACAACTAACTTAAGAGAGGGAATTTCACACTCAATAGGAAATATAGATTCCAACCCGTAAGCTAGTTGAAATGAAGTAAAACTAGTTGTAGTTTTGATTGACATCCGGTATGCCCAAAGTGCAGGATACAACATAATATGCCAATTATATTTGGCTTTATTAATCGTCCGTTGAAGAATTGTCTTCAAGGATTTGTTCACGGCTTAAACTTTCCCATTGGCTTGAGGATAATAAGGAGACGAATGCTCCTTCTAGAAACCTAATTTCAGAGCCAATTCAACCATCATGTTATTCTGAAAGTGACTGCCATGATCAGGGATAATCCCTTTGGGAATACCAAAGCGAGAAGTGACTTTATTGAAGAGGAAAAGAGCTGTTGTCTCAACTTCATTCCCAAAAGTAGGCATAGCCTCAACCCACTTCGTGAAGTAGTTTATAGCTACGATAATGTACAAGTGACCTTTAGCCGAAGGCAGATTATAAGTAGTAAAATCAATACCCCACTTTGTGAAGTAGTATGCAGCTATGATAATGTACTTGTGACCTTTAGCCGAAGGCAGGTTACAAGTAGTAAAATCACTACCCCACTTTGTAAAGGGTATGACAGTAATGACAGGAAAGAGCAGAGCTGGATGAGTGCACATCTTTTGAGTATAAACCTGACACAGATAACACCTTTTAACTGATTCCATACAATCTTTGAAAATTGAAGGCCAAAAGTATCATGCATGCAATATTTTTTGGTTTGTAGCAAGCCCAAATAAATGACCATCACAAGCTCCACTATGGAAATCATTCAGCACAACTTCAGGTTCTTCAAGAGTTTTGCAGCGCCTAAGGATCGAATCGACCCCACGATGATATAAAGTGTCACCAATAATCAAATAAATTTTGGCTAAGTGACGTAACTTTCGATTCTCATCTTTCGAAAAAGTCGAGGGAAACTTCGCAGTCTGGAGATAAACTATGAGATCCCCATACCAAGGATCCTGTGAAGAAATGAGAAAAAGATGTTCATAAGGAAATGATTCGTCATAAACAATCTACTCTCCAAAGGGAAACTCCGAAATCAATTCCACAAAAAATAATGATTTCTTGGACTTGGAAGACATAAAATCGAGATCAAATTCCTATAAAATCACAATCCATCGATTATATTTTCCCCTAATCACTCGCCTATTGAGAAAAAACTGAAATGGATTGACTGTTGCCAAAACATAAGTTTTGCGTAGAAGAATGTAATGTTTGAGCCATTGAACAACATGCACAGATGCTAAAGAAAGCTTCTCTATCAGAGAATACCGGATTTTAGGTCCTACCAAGCCTCGGCTAAGGTAGTATATAACATGCTCGGAAAGAACATCATCCTCCTAAACCAGAACCATACCAATGGCAGATTTTGCTGCCGCGAGATACAAGAGGAAATCCCTGCTATAATCGGGTGGAGTCATCAAAGGAGTAAAGGTCAATGCTTTTTTCAAATCATCGAATGATCGTTGAGCAAATTCATCCCAAAAAAATGGAACTCCTTTCTTTAATAATCTCATAAATCCTTTCATAATCGCAGCATAATTTACGATGAATCTTTGCAGAAAATTAACTTTTCCTTGCAAACTTTGAAGTTGAAAAATTGAATGCGGGGGAGGCAACTGAAGTATTTCCTCAACCTTGAAGGGATCTACCTGAATCCCTTTCGTAGACACTTTCAATCCTAACAACCGACTGGATGTGACAGCAAAAATGCACTTGTTCGGGTTCAACTGGATTTTATAATGCTGACATCGTTCAAAAAATTGACGGAAGTGAGAAGGATGATTAATTCTCTTTTGAGAATGAGCAGCTAAATCATCCAAATATGCCTCGATAATAGGTTTGATGTCGTGGAAGGCATAATACATGGCCTGCTGAAATTTAGCTCCAATATTTTTTAGGCCAAAAGGCATTTTCTTGTAAGAAAAGGTACCCTAGGGAAAAATAAATGCAGTCTTATGCTGTTCTTCAGGACGGATAGTAATTTGATTATATCCATAGAAACCATCCATGAAGGAGAAAATCTCATTCCCCGCATACTCATCGATAACCTGATCTATAATGGTGTGGGGTAGTTATCTTTAGGACATGCTTTATTTAGGTCTCTAAAGTCGATGCAAACTTGAATTGTTCCTTGTTTCTTGTCCACGGGAACTGGATTTGAAACCCACTCAGTCAAAGGAACTGGGTAAATGAAGCCTGCCTTTAGCAGCTTCTCCACCTCAGCTTTGATGGTTGCAGCCTTCCTAGGGTTGAACGAATGAAGATTTTGCCTGATAGGCATAGAATTTTCATATACCTTGATATCATGTTGGACGATAGATGGATCTATACCAGGAATTTCCTCATAAGACCAGGAAAACACATCTCTAAACTATCGAAAGATATTGGTGTAAATTTGAATCTCTTCAGGGGAAGATTCAGCTCCGATGAAGATATTCTCTATAATGTTGGGATCTCTAGATATGTTCACCAGGATAGTAGGAGAAATCATAGCCATGTTCCCTTCAGCAAAAACTTGTGTCGGTGCTAAAGGGTTCAGGACTGGGTGAACAGGACCAGAAGGCTGAGGGCTAGGAAAAATTGATTCAATTTTGAGCAAGTCTGGGAGAAAGTAAGACCGACGATGCAAATCATCCCACGGCCTCTGTACAGCAGTCATTGCTTCAAGGACGGCCTCTTCAGATGGAAGAGTGGTATCAAGGCAATCCTAAGACGAAGATGAATTGAGAGTCCAATCCGGGGCCACATCTCCATTCAATTCCTCTGGTGAAAGAGAAACTGTAATGGAATTTGCAGAGTCAACAATAGAGCTATAAGCAATCTCAGCTGTAGACATAGGAAATTTCATTCCACCCACTTGACCTTCTGCTAATGTGGAGGTAGGAGAAGGTAAGGTCCAGAGGACTGAAAAATAATGAGTTCTGAAGAAATCTCTTCGAATAGGAGCCCTGAAGGATGAAATAGAATTGATATGAACCGAAGGATGTAGAAGATCAAAAGCACCCATCGAGGAAGTGTACATTCCAACCCCTAGATTCTCAACATGTGGCTTAGTATCCTTCACCAAAGGAATGTTTGAGTCAAAAGATGCATTCGGATCTATAGGAGAACAATCTAGTTGGTCAACTTTGACAATTCTCCCTTCGTAAGGGAAACAAACAATACGAAATAATGAGGATGGAATGGCATCCATCTCATAGATCCAATTTTTCCCCAACAGAAGGTTATAGTCTAAGCTTGCATCAACTATCTCAACTTCGATATTAACAGTCTTGCCCCAACACAGATGGGCAAAGCTGGAACAATACCATGCGGCCCGTGAGAATGACCATCAAACGCACTCAGAAGAGTGGTTGAAGAACCAGCTTCAAGATATCCAATACCCTTCCAGCATGTAAGAGACATTACACATGTGGAAGCACCATCATCAACGATTGTTTGAAATATATTGAATTTATGATAACTCGATCTGATATGGAAAGCCATATAATGAGGAAGTCTCTTTTTAAAATTAGATACATCAATTTGATTATAAGAGAATTCTTTGGATCAACTGCCCCAATAGCAGTGATCAAAGAGCTCCGCTGAGCCGGACAAGACTGGAGCACCTCTAATGTGGACATGGCATAAGGACTTTGGGCCAAATCTTCTACAATTAAGTAGTTATAGGCAGCCTTGGCATTAGGATTGATTTTCGAACATTTTGAAGACCCTTTCGGCATCCGAGTTATAGGCTCAACAGTAGGCCTAGTAATATGAAGTGGCTCAGTACTATCAAGAGCACCCTTGGCTTTCGAAGACTCAGCTTTGCCATAGTCACAACATCTCATAGCGATATCTGCATGAGCACTCATCATGTATATGTTTGATGTATTTTACCCTTCCTGGCTGCCCCCAGAGGAAGCCTCAGTATTTTGATTTGCGCCAGCAACTAATTTCTTCCCTTGGGGAAAAGGGTTTGTCAGCATAGCCTGGGAACAAGAAAAACTCTGTTGAGCTAACAAGCACTGTGCATCTTGAATTCTAGGGCAAAGGTGCGTAAGATGATCTCCAGTGCACAATTTTCATGGAAATTTCACTTTCTCTTTATTATCCTTTTTACCCTCTCTAACATGATCGTTGGATTTGTTTGCATTCCCCTTCCCATCCTTGTCCTTTTTCTTGTTATTATGTCCCTTCTTCTTCTCATCGAATTGTTGATTTCCTTTGGGATTGGAAGTTTGGACATCATTAATTACTGAGGACTGGGAAGGAGTTGACACTGAAGGCACAACCTGACCAAAAGAAGTAGATTGTATAGAGAAATGCTGCAATTGACTTAGCAGGTTAGCCGCACCACTATCAGTCGAACCGATAAGCTCATCACCATGAGGAATAGGTTTTGTTTTGGCTAAGTCTAATTTGGAGTGAGGAGCATTTGGAAAATTTTTATTACGGACTCCAAACTGAGAATAAATTAGTTCTAATTTCTGAGCCCTAAAAATAGCATGCTCTTCAGAAAATACCCCTGAAAGGGATACATCCTTAGAATTTTTTGGCTGTAAAGATTTCAAAAACCACTCGAGAAGGAATTCACTTGGGATTTGGGCTTTTACGAGCCTCTTCCTTCTTCACCATTCCTGAATATGGTCAGAAATGTGAGTTGCCTTGTCTTGCTGAAAATTGGCCAGGAGGTCAGTCCCAGCGTCATAACAGATAGGTAACTGAAAGTGATTTAAGAACATGGTATCCAACTCTCCAAAAGTAGCATAACTGCCCCCAATTAACTTAATATACCATTTAGCAGCATTTCCAATTAAGGTTCTTCGAAATAATCTCAACCTAATCGAGTCGTCGATTAGGGATTTCGAGGAACACCATAAATGAAAAGTGGTGATATGATCTGCCAGATCCTCACTAGTTTTCCCTTCATACTTTGGAATGTTTAAGGGAAGCATGGTGGGGACCGGAGGCCAACCCGGACTATATCGAATGGGAGCGTTAGTCAATTTCGACAAATCTTGCAAGTTTAAAGTTGCTAGAAATGGTAAGCGAGGAGGAGCCTGGGAATTCCATCCTCCATAGGAAGGATTCCTTACATTCTGAAAAGAATAACCTGGATTTGTTGAGGCACCATGTTTCCAGATATTATTCGTAGAGAATGTTGGGCCATAAGAAAATCCTTGCGACCAAACATTCAGAGAAGGACCGCCACCCCCCCCCCCCCCCTTACCCCAACATAAAGTTACTATATAGAAGACCATTCCCTCCAACTGAGGTAGTGAATGAAGAGGAAACCCCTTGGTAAGGGTTCCAAGCATTTGCAAACGAAGAAAAGATTGAGAATTACTTAATGAAAGGAAAGGAACATTCCCTTGCTGACCAATGAGGAACTGATTCCCTACTCCTAATGCTGTAAAAACAGGGTTTCATCCCACAAAGACATTAGAACTTTGACCTCTCGAAAAAGGATTGAAACCTTGAGTCTGAGATGTAAAAGGTAAAGATCCTAAGGAAGGGTTTGAATGAGGGATGTTCCCACTTCCAAAGGGGAACCCTTGAAACGAAGCTGATACACTAGCCATAGAAGGAATGGGTGTGGAGATAGTTGAAGCAGCAGAAAAGGAGAAAGAAGGAATTCCACTAGTGGGCATTCATAAGAAAGAGGACCAGATTGAGAAGCATGTGCTTGGGTGTTTCCAGAGCCAAACACAGTAGCACTAGAAGTGATTTTCTATATAGCAATAGTGCCCTCTCCTTCAATTGAAAGAGGAGTCTAAACAGTTGCAGTGTTCACAACCGAAACTGTGTTCCCAGTCGTGGCCATCTAAAGAAAGGAATATGACAGATAAGGACTCTTTGGTCTCTAAGACTCAGGTCCGATGTACTAAATAATTTAAGGATAACTAGCAGGAAGAGGAGATGGAAGAGACTCAACAAGCTGAGGGACTTCCTCTATTTCTACTTCTGCCGGAAATAAAACTCTAGAGATGAGTGGAGCACTCCTCTCTATATTGACACCAATACCAGAACCACCCACAGAAACTTCAAGCCCCGATGGAGGATCTCTCTCCACTGCGTTTGAATTCACCAAGTGAAAATCACCCTCCGAATTACTCCTACGCCTTCTTAAAGAAGGCACGACACTCGCGGGAGACAACCCACAAAGCCTCCTCAATCGACGAGGCGATCGATCAGCCACTTTAAGAGATTAAATTAGACTAAAAAAAAAATGAAGCCAAGAAATCTAGGAGCAAAGAGCACACTCTAAAAATTTCCTAAGATACAACTAGGCAAGCATCTCTCAAGTGTTTCTGCTCCAGGTGCTGAGGACCGAACACCAAAATACAAGACAACGAAATAATAGGACCTTCCAAAAATAGTCTGAGGTAATTACGCCCCAGGCCTACTAATGAAGGTAATAGAAATAGTTATGCTGACCTCCTAACAACAACCTTTATCAGTGCAAGTCCCCAAGCTTTGCAAGGTCACCCTCCAGAAGTACTGATGTAACTGATGCAACATTTGTCTCAAGTACCATGGGTATTCCCCCCCCCCCCCCATAGTCACCTGTGTGGTCCCTAGGATAGGTAACTAAGGGCACCAATCTGTATCGGCAGCCGGGCATAATGGTCTTAAGTCAAGATTCAGAAAATAGGAGAGGGGGTATCTCTCTTCTCTGCCTGCACTATCCCTCGTGCTTGACTCTATGGAGGAGAGCTTTCCCGATCAACTTAACGGTATTGGATTTCACTCATTAATAACGTTTCTATGTTTAACAATTTGAGCGGCCTTGGAAAGTTAACTCGCCACTCACCTAATCCAAGGCCCTACAACCTAGCTAGTTGGTGTATGATTAATGACGATGATACAAAAGCTTCTAGTTACTTTTAATTATATCTCTTATTTTAGTTGGTTGTTACTTAAGTCAAGGGCACATGAAAGTGAAACTGATGGTATTTTATGATGTAGAAGAAATCAATGAAAACCTAGTTACATGCAAATGCAACAATTTCCTTTCGATGAAAAGTGATCTCTACATGGGTTCTACGAAACTAATAAGAAAAAAATTTGTTTTTTCTTTTCAGACACTCACACTTCACACGATTCATAAAGTTACGAAAAAGACTCAAATGCTCAAATGCACTTAATGCAAACTACCAATGATATGCAAATCCTAAGATGCTAATTCTAAAGAAGCAAAAAAAGAGTCCCTAGCAAGAGAATGGCTCGATCACTTTTTGATAGAAAACAAGGCCAGTTCCAAACATAACTCCTATGCATAAGAATGCCAAAAATTTACTTGATACAAAAGATAGAAAGCAAAAGCAAACTTCCTTCGCAATCAAGCCAAGAACCCAAGACTTGGAATCAATCAAGAAGCTTCAAAAGATGTAATGAAACCATAAAAAAAAACTCAAAGCAAAAGGTATGGAAAACACAAAATGTTTTTGGGCTTTTTACTTATAATGGAAGAAAAGAAATTTGAATAATACAAACAAAAACTACCCAAGAACCGGAATCAAGCCAAATGAGTCTCAACAAGGGCTTCAAAAGTGCTCAAGCCAACAATGCTACTTTTGTAGTAGGACTTAAATGAGAAAAAAGAACCAATAAAATCAGTCAATTGATTCAACACAGTAGCACAATCTTGCAATGAACAACTGCTCAAAAAACTAAAAAGAGATTCTTTAAGATTCGCAACAAGACAAGATCAAGAAATCAAGAAAACCGAAATAGAACAAAGAGGCAAAAACTATAAGTGAAGCGATGCATAGGGACAAGAAGAGAAAACAAGAAGAGGCTCACTATTTTGATAGGTCAGAACAACCAATAACTTCAGGAAAAGCTCTCGGTGCTTCAGCCGCAATTGCAAACACAAAAAACAAGGAAATTCACCAAATGGCTAGGTTTTCATAAAAACAAGAGATAAATGGATATGAAATCACCATAAACATAGTCCAGAGACCTTAAAGACACCATAGGAATGGTTCAACACAGACAGAAAAGACTACAGAGGCTGAAAACTTAAATTTTCAAATTTTCTGAGCCATACGCGGTTTTATAGTGTGCAACTAGCGTGTATATGCAACTGTAACCAAGGAAACTCATGTATACATAGGTCCCTTTGGGAAACATAGGAGGTATACGTGGCTATGCAAAGAAAAAATTTCATATGAAAATAAAGATAAGGAAAAAAAAAAAGGTCAAGCCTGATCAAGGGACCAGGTCTTCTGTCTGATTCAAAAAAGACTTACTAGACTGTAAAAAGTGATAAAACCTATCAGGAACCTACAAGATGGATAAAAAAACCCAAACGGGAAATCACCAGAATGTGATTCCCAGTGGAGTCACCATTTATGTTTCAGGAAATGTTACCTTAAAGGTCTTGGGTTGATAACCTTCATAGATCAGGGGAATATCATTACAAGAAGGACTCACTAAACCAACTTCTATGCAAATAACTAGAATCTACAGGTTGTAGACCTTACCCAGATATCCCTTGGTTGAAGTATATCCCGCAGGGTGAAAACCCCCTGCAACACTTTGTGCTCCTTGATTTGTAAATCAGCAAAGAACAAACACAAAATCCTAGTTGTACAGCATATATATGTTATAGATGTTAGTGGAAATCATGCATAATATCATAAAAACAATATTAAATGTTCAATTGATGATCATTACACATGTATAAAATATCATTGACATGTAAACATCAGGAACAAGACGGCTCTTCTATTATTAATGACATGTACAGTAAATAAACGTGAAGAGATCACCTGAAGTCTGCCACAACGTTCGAGCATAAATTCCTGTGGATCCGCCCTACCCTAGCCTCTCAATATTTCTTCCAAGAGCAATGCACAATGGATGTCTCATAGGGTGGTGATATTCTCAAAGAAACAAGGGTTTCCTGCAAATATCTGGGAAGTGCAGGAGGCACGGGAATATATCAGACTTGGATAGGGCTCCAATAGTGTATAATATCTATATTTCTCTCTCTCTCTCTTCCTCCCTTAGGCCATTCCCTTGAGGGGCTTTTATACTCCCTCAAATTAGTTGTTACAGTTGGGAACAGTTAGGCCAGGGGATGGGGTGGTTAAGTTACTCGAACAACCATAAACCCTGCCTCTAAAATAGGGAATATATATATATATATATATATATATATATATATATATTTCATGATTAAAATGGCATATGCAGTTCTCTATATATGGACTCGCGTATATACACGGAAAAGTCTGGGTAAAGTCGCGTATGGATTTTAAGATACTATTTTCTTAGAAATATGTCCAAGTCTGAAGGGAAGGGTTGCCTAAGGCCAATGTATAAATCATCAAGTATAAGCTAGTGATAAATGATGCTATAACAATAATGTCAAAAATATATAATTGTAATATAAGTTTCATCTATTAGCTGGTGGTACATCATCAATAGCAGTACTAGTCGAGGCCTGCTTAATCAATGGTGCGGCCTCGACAAGCTCAGTTGATACATGTTGATCATCACGTGCATGTTGATCTGGTACTAGTACCTCATGCTGATCAAGATCAACTGTTGGCTGCTCATCATGATGACTAGACATGGTCAATGGTCCAGCCTGCTCATGATCATCGTAATGACTGGACATGGTCGATGGTCCAGTCTGCTCTCCATGATGACTGCTGCTCGATGCTACTGGAGGGTGCTCATCTAGCGCAATGCGAGGTGAACAATGATCACTCCCCTGATCATGATCATCAGATGATGCATCAGCGTTGCTCGTGGATTGTCGATCACATGCTGCATCTCGACCATGCCTATAACTTGAAAGGGTCCACCTCAACCGCGTAACTAAGGTCATAGCTCCTACGACATGCTGCATCAGGTTGTACATGACATGCGACATGCCTCTCCACATATGTACAAGCCTACCATTGGCCTATATGTCTCTCATAGTAGTGGACCTGAATCCCGTGTCAACAATCAATGCATAGATTTGGTCACCCAACTCCATCCTCATTCTGCTATCAAGCCTATTGCATTTAGCAAAAGGTGGTACCGGCGCACCAGCAGGAGCAGGTGTCTTTGCACTGGCCTCCTGATGATCCTCAACATCTGGCATATCCTGATCATCATCACAATCCACACCTGGATCATGTGGTGGTGTTGGCATGTCCTCGCCATCAAAGGACCCAATGTCTGCAAAATATATACAAGTACAGAACAATAATTAGAAAATTTCATTACAGAATTTAATAAAAATAATTTAAATAACATGCTAGAATAAATTAAATAAAACAATTATATTACCTCTATCATCTGGCGGCTCATAATCTATGAAAAGGATGTTGGCACACCCTCGCCAATCCAAACCAGCATAAGGACAGGGGACCATAATGAAGGGATGCTCCTCAACATTGGCTAGCAACTCCAACGTATCATGCGATATCCTTGCAAAAAATTCAATCTCTCCCCTCTTGGGCATCATCTGTCCCCACATGTGCATTTGTGCCTCCAACATCGACCTACAAGGCTGCCGAACAGAAGTAGGCCTCGTCTCAGGAAACCTCTCAAAAAATAAAAATAAAATCTCTGAAGCAAAAGGGAAGTTGACCCTCCCTTGTGCATGAGCACGACTTCTATCTAAGGCTGTACCAAACTGCCGCAAAAAAATGGCAAACTACCTGACAAGTTGTGGCTCCTGTACTAAAGAATCAACATAATATAGAAGCAAACAACTAATGCATTGCCCGTCACTGGTGTTGTGTGAAATGGTCGAAATTAGAAGCAGCCTCCTCATAGAACTTGAGGAGGCCTACCTACCTTAAGTGCCCCTGGGTAGCTGCTATAATAGGGTAGGGTACGCATCCCTCTCCCTCTCTCGTGCCTCCCACAGGCGAACCATGTTATATTGGTTTGCATGTTGTTGTTGTTGTTCCCTCTCTTCTCTCCTTTCACGTCTCTGAATGATTGACATATTAAATACAATTTTTTTATTAAATGAAACATGTATTTAGGAATATACATATATAATCTTTTTGGGAAAAAAAAAAAACAGTCGGTGTGCCGCAAGAAACAGGCATGCACCAGTACTGGTGCATCTTTTTTTGTCACGCACCGGCGATGGTGCACTTGAAAATATTTAGCGCACTGGCGGTGGTGCACCTGAAATTTTTTACCTTACCATTGACTATGGACGGTGTAGGGAGTGCGGTACTTTGACAAAACTCTACGAGTTTGGTCAATGCATCGACCTCTTGACATCCTTACATATTCAAAGGTGCGGTCTTTTACCAGGCCACACCGTTGACCCTGTCGAAATGTGGAATGCGGTGTGCTAACAAAAATACCTACCCTGGGGTGGATATTTAAGTGAACGCACCACATTGATGCTATTCCACATGCTCAATGGTGCGGCCAAGTAACTGACCGCACCGCACTTTTTTAAAAATTTTAAAATAACATGGTGCACCTTTCGGTACTGCCCTAGAATCGGTGCGGATACCGTTAGCACCAGTTGCGGTGCAACCTATAAATTTATAGGCATCACTGCGAACCAGTGCGAGCCGAATGGCTTGAGTGTGCCACGTGATATTTTATTTTTTTCTTTTAAATTGTTAATTTTAAGGTAAATTGAAATTCTAATCCGCTAAAAGGCTTAATTATGGAAAAAAATAAAAATACCTGTACATTTGGTCATCGAGGTGGCATATTGGTTGTAGAATTTGCAAAAGAAAATTTGCCCACCGTTTTGCAAAATTCAAGCTGGAGATTCATGGGCAATGCACAACAGTAGTGCGTTCAATGGGTGCAATGGGAGCACCGATGTCAGGGCGACTCAGAGAAGGATAAATTGCACTGGTGCTTGAGAGCTCTAGAGCACTGAGAAAAGTGAAAAATGTGGGTTTTTGTCCGTAATTTTTTTTATTGAACCCTGTTCTGCTGCGAGGGGTTTTATATGCGCACCGGTGCGGTTTCTTAAGACTGCACCGGGCGGTTTCTATTTTCGCACAGGTTTTTAGGATGCACTGGTGCAGAATCTCTGTAAAGCACCAGTTTGCTACAATAATAATACACACCAGGCAGTTGTGTATGGAGCTCATGGTGTCTGGCGTGCCAATGTTTTTGTGCGCACCAGTGCTTTCTCTTGCTGAACGCACCGGTGCGGTTTAGGATGATAAGCGTACCAGACGAAAAACATCCACAAAAACCTCCACCCACCAACCTCCTCTAGTAACCTCTGCTAGAAACAGATGTCTGGGGTATTTTTATAAGGGGTTCTTCAAAAACATCCGCTAGAGGGTCTTTTCCTTGCAGTGTCAATTCAGTTTTTTTTATCATTCTTATCCTTTAATCTGCTCTAATGTACCCCAAAGGAAACCAAAATACCCTCAACTAGTCATTCTACATCTATGTGTGAAGGCTATGTGTAAGTGTGTCAATTCTAAATTTGGACATGTGTCCCTCTTAAAATAAAAATAAAATATTTTCTAAGTATTAAAAAAAAAAAAAATTATGAATGTTTAATTAGTTGTCCATATGACCTAATATAATTTAATGTAAAGTGATTAGAAGTAAAAAAAATAAAATGTAACATGTTTAAACCTTACACTTTTTAAAAATATTTTAACACATGATATCAATTTCATATATTCATATATATATATATATATATATATATATATATATATATATATATATATATATATATATATATTTTAAAAGAAAATATTGTATCTTGCATAAAATAGAATGTACACTTAAGATATTAGTAAAATATTTTAATATGAATTAATATTGAAGTATACTTAAAAATATGTTAATAACAAAAAAAAATTATGAATGTTTAATTAGTTGTCCATATGACCTAATATAATTTAATGTAAAGTGATTAGAAGTAAAAAAAAAAAATGTAACATGTTTAAATCTTACACTTTTTAAAAATATTTTAACACATGATATCAATTTCATATATATATATGTTAAAAGAAAATATTGTATCTTGCATAAAATAGAATGTACACTTAAGATATTAGTAAAATATTTTAATATGAATTGATATTGAAGTATACTTCAAAATATATTAATAACAAAAAAAAATTAATGTGAGATAATAAAATGGCTCAGTGCACTTGTTATGTAATTTCTATAGTATTCAAAAATACAATTTAAACACAAAAATTACCCTTTTTTTTGCACTGTAAAATAAATTTGCACTTGAAGAAGTTTGATCCCTCTGGGCTCATGTTAGATGAAGATCCATGCTTAAGTTGGATCTATGTTGGTTCTAGAACCCAATATGAGGGGATGTGTAAGTATGTTTGTGCTCAAAGTGGAGTTGACATGTGTTCCTCTCAAACTAAAAATAAAATACACTCTAAATAGAGAAAACATTTCTACAAAAAAATGAATATGCTATGCATCTAAAGTAATTTCACCTATAGTTATTAGAAATTTAAAAAAAAAATGTCTAAAGTTAACTAAAAGATGTCAATGTTAACTTCATATATATCTCTATACAAAAAAATGTTAAAAGAAAACATTTTAATGTTGTATATAATAAAATATTCAATGTGATTATCAACAAAATGTTTTAATACGAAATAATGTTGGCTTACACTTAAAAATACAATATTAATAAAAAAAAAAAAATAGTTGTGCTAATAAAATACAGGTTGGATGTGCATGTTATGTAAAATATTTTAATGTCAATGTAAATATATTGTTTTAAAAATATTATGTATCACTCATTAAAAGAATAAAGAATAAGTTTTATGGTTAAAACATTTAAAATGGTCCCAATATTTTATAGTTTGGTTCTCTAAATACTCTATATAGTATTTAAAAATACAATTTAAATAATAAAAAATTATACATTGTATTTTGCACTCTAAAGAAATGTACACATATGTCTAAAGAAATATATATATATATATATATATATATATATATATATATTTCAATTTTTTTCCAAAAAAAAATTAAATGAAACATTGCCAAAAAAAAAAAAAAAATAATACACATTCATATATCTACAAGGAAAAAAAAAAAAAAAAACACCTCACATTCATATATCTACAAGGAAAAATAATACACATGGAATGGTTTGACAGGAAATATTGGAGGGTAAGGTTGGAGGAGCATTACTCAATAACTATAGTCCACTATACGTGGATCAACGACGTCACATTCAAATTAGAAAAATGAAAAACACATGAAACGATCTGCCTGGAAATACTGGAGCGTAAGGTCGGAAGAAAAAACAGAAAACCACATAACGCCATTCATTTCAAAGAGTCCAAACAGGTCACTTCGCTGCACTTAACAACTCTGGACTCGTCTCGTTACTTCTAAAATTCAGTGCTTTTCAATAATAGGTTGATGATTTGACTTTGTTGGTTAAGGTGTTCCACCAATATCAACTTTCTGGTAACATTCATGGTCATCAACTTTATTGGCCAATTCGACAAGCGAAAAGGTGACGTACAGTCGAGTTGTAATTCATAGAAGCTTCATATAAGCTTCATCCTACCAAAGTGCATGTGAATGGAGAAACAAGTTGGAATTCAAAGTCAATAAAAAATAATTAAACAATGGACCTAAGTCTCTGATTGTGTCAAAAAATCAAGTTTGTAAGTCACTCTGGCTCCTGAAAATTAAAAAAAATTCCAAATATGCGAAACTCTGACAACAATGCAAATGCTTAGTATAAACATGTTAATTTTTGTCTAGAAAACGATAGAAACTTTGGTATGAATTAGAGAAAATTAGGTGGAAATTTTTTAAAATTTAAGTTATAGTTGTTAAGTTTTGAGATTTGAAGTGTCTTACAGTTAAAATTTATTTAGGCGTGATTTTAAGAGAAAATTTTTGAAAATTTAAATTATAATTATCAAGCTTTAAGATTAATATTTTAAGTACCCTATGGAATTTTATGATGTTGGCCATAAAAAACAATTTAAACACTCACACAATTTTATACAATTTAAATACTCACAAAATTATATTTCTTAAAAAATTTATGGCAAAAATTCCAGAGACAATTTTCCTAAACAATGCCCCAATGCAAAACCTTAAAACTGCACAGATCTGGGTTTGCTTTTATTTCATAAACATGATTACGCACATTTATAATTTTGCACAATACCCAATGCAAAACCTTAAAAATGCACAGAACTGGGTTTGCTTTTATTTGATAAACATGATTATGTACATTTACAATTTTGCACTTCGTGACAAATACTTTCAAACCTGAGAATTTATATTTTGGGAACATTAAATAATGAGTTTCAAATCTCTGCCAATCTTCAGCAAAATTACAAGCTTTTTTTTTTTCAGAGGAAAAAAATACGCTGATTATATTAGTGTATAAACAGTACATGCTAGGTTATTATTTTTCCCATGGAATGTATAGTATGAAGAAAATTGAATTACAAGCTGATAGGCTGCCAGTTATTGTTCAAATTTGTAATGCTTGTCCACAGCTACAGAGACGTCCCAAGTGCAGCTCATCCCCTTTGGAATGACCACCAAATCTCCTGCACCAAAATCGACATACTGGTCTGAAGATCCTTTCATATATGCTCTCACCTTACCTCTCACAAGGTAGAATGTCTCCTCTGCATCGAATTTCAGTGGAAACTTGCCTGGAGGACATGCCCATCTGTTACACAAAAAGAAAATAGTTGAGTTTGGTTAATGATTCGTCTGCCCTCGATGTTGGTGGATATTTGGGTAGTTAAATTCTACTTTTACTTTAAATACCCTTCTAAAAACCATTAAAAAAAAGAAAAGATAAAACTTGTCATTATTTCAAATTACGTTAAAAAAAAATAATTTTTAAGAAGACAAAACTTAAAATATATTTTCAAAATATTCATCCTTAAAAATCCATTTGAATACTAAATTATCAGACTCGAGCCTAATAGATACACTATTTTTATTTCTATTGTAAATTTCAGGAATATTTCAAAATCAGACAAAATATTCCTGAAATACTTCATTGTTTAAATTCACTCTCCTCTACATCATATTCCGAAAGATTCCTAAAATTTGTAATCCATTTAAGTTCAATTAAATAAATTACAACTAAAAACTTAGGAAATCCAAATGTCAATATAGAGTACACAAAATGCTTTCAGTTCAGTTTCAGACCATGTGCCATATGTTTCAGCTAAAGCCAATATACATGATTAGGAAGAAAATTCATTAGAAAGAATGGAAAAAAAATTCATGAGTATTAAACTCTGTGCATTCATAAGATCCTCAACTCCAATCTGGACAAACAGATGTACCTTCCAATCATATTTTCATGCACAGGAGCTGTAACAACATAACAAGGAAAGGAATGAAGAAAATAAAGTTACTTGGGCCAAGAGCGGATATCGAGATCAGACAAGCGAGACTGCGAAGGGCGCCTCTCGATTCTGACTCCATATTTCTCCTCCATATTCCCACAAACATCCTGATCCCCAATCCCTTCTGCCATATCAATATATCAATCAATGGCCCAATTATATGTGATCTATCTGTGCCTTAAATTGGAAATTATGAGCTCTGTTTTCCGACCCAATTCCACCTTTCATATTCTCCCATGGAATCAACGAACCGACCCGATTTCTTGTTTCTGAAAATGCCAACCACTCATGGAAAATCTGAGGAAAAAGAAATTAATGGGGTCAGATATGTACAGACAATCCGTTGCAAAATATGGGCGAATACACGTGATCTTAATGATACGATTTCGCGAGAGTGAGTGTTTAAAGAACGTGAAAAAGCATGGACGGTCACTAGGTCAAAGGTGGAGCAAAATTTTGTACGTTACATGAATGTAGCACATCAATTAACTGGTGTGCACTTTGAGGCCATCCAACGAGAGATCTCGTTTCCAATATAGTTGGAAACATAATGTACGTCGGATGCCTTGCACATACTCATCGCGTAGTGTTTAGATGTGATATAGTTGTGACTGGTCGGTACATGTCATTTTCTTAAGTATCTTTAAATTAAATTGAAATCAATCGATTCTTTTTTTCTTGAGGTTCATTCTCATTTACTTTTCATGGCAAATCAAACTCACATTTTACATTTTATTAGATATTAAGAGATATTGTTACCGTGGTTGGTAAATATTGATGTTTATTATTATTTATTTGTTATGGAAAATCAAATTTACATTTTATTAGATATTATAAGATATTGCTAGGATTAGTATATTTATATAAATTAAGTGGTTGGTAAATATTAATTGTGCAAAGAGACTTTCAATTTAGTATAGAGTAGATGTGTATATTTGAATATTTAACATTTATATGTCAGGTTAATTAAAAAGTAATAAAAGGTTAAAAGTAATATAGAGCCGAGTATGGTGGAGATATTGTAGTGTAAACATTTAAATTTTGGCTCAATTAATAATAAAACATTAAAAGTATTTTATGGGATGTATCTGGACATGTTGATGAAGATGGAGTAAAGAAAAAAAGGAGAAAATGAGAAAAATGAAAAGTACTACCAAACTTACAAAAAATAAATAAAACATTAAAAGTAATAAAAATAATAAAATTTAATTTGTTATATTGTAATTTTGTTTTGTAAGGTAGTTTACCCCTCTCATAACTTGCATAAATTTTGGTGGGTAATAACCACAAATAAGTCAACACATTTTCAATTTTACTTCTACATAAGTAAGAAAACATAAATAATGGTGGGAAGTAACTCATGTAAGTATATTTTTTACATCTTATTCCTATCCATTTTTTATGTAAAGATTTGTATGCTATTTACTTTAAATTATTTTCAAATATTTTATTTTTGGATGGATTTGCTACAAAGTTTAAAATAAAAAATCACTACACAAATATTTAAAAATCATCCATGAATATTGCAATGATATCTAATAATTATAGTAGTTATCCTCATGCCATTATATTTTTGGGAGGTTGCAATAAGATCTTCAAGTTATGTCCAATCAAATATTTGAAATTTATTTTTTTAATAATATTGAAAAATAAATATTCATTTTACAAATTTGAACATTATAATTTGCATTGATCGATGCTAAACTAATAGTGATCAACAAACAAAATAATGATTCCATAACCATGTTTAAATTTAATCAATAATCACATAAAAACCAAAAGCTTAGTCTAACTTAGTCTAACCAAAAGCCAGTCGAGAATTTTGAAAACTTGAGTTTAAGTTGTTTGATATGTAGAATTCAAGTACCCCACACATTTTTTATGATGTTGAATCCATTTATGCTTTCAAAAATGTATTTAAAAAAAAATATATATTTCACATTATATAGCCAAATTAGTCCGTCTATAAGTTAGACTAGGTCAAAATTTAATAATTAAAAAAAACTAACAATATAACAAGTTTCATAACCATGGATATCCACCACCACTTTACCATGAATATTATTAACTTACAATACCATGGCTTATCAATACCACAACTAATTTCATAATAAAAAATTGAAATGTAAAATATTTTGGATATTACATATAATATTAGAGAGAGAGAGGGAGAGAGCGGAATCAAGAGAGAGGAGGGGAGGGAGAGGAGAGAGAGAGGATAGAGATGGACTTGGAGGAGGAGAGAAGTGAGGGAAGAAAAAAGACATGGAGAAAGTTACACATAGAGGGAGTGAAAAGAGAGAGATGGGGAGAGAAGGAGAGACAACATGAGAGAAGACAAATATAAGGAGAGGAGAGAGAGAGGGGGGGGAGAAAAGGAAGAGAGAGAGGGGGAGGCATAGAGATGGAAGGGGAAGAGGGAGAAGGATAGAGGGAGGTATATACTGAGATAATTGGAAAGTAGAGAAAGATGAGGGGGAGAGATAGAGGGAGATGGAAGAGAAAGGCAGAGAGGGGCAGGAAGAGAAAGAGTACATGAGAGAGATAAGGAGATAGAGGGGGGGGAGGGGGGGTAGATGGATACAACCTAGATATTGTGTATGTCTATATGAAAATCATCCTAGATCCATATTAACCCCATATCTATCAAGTATCTAGAGGGGTATCTATTTCACTTTAAAAGAGGTTCACATCTCAAGAGATTTGATTCCTATCAAGGCTTGATAAGTCCGGGGTTAAGATGGATCTAGGCTGGTAGGCATTAAATTCAAGCCAAAAAAAACTTTTGGATTATTATTATTATTATTATTAATTGAGTCCAAAGACATATTTATTTTGGAACAAGACTTCCAAAATTTTACTATGGCCATAGATGTAGGCCTTCATAGTGCCATGGAATATGACAAAATATTCATAGTTGTATTTATGGATCCAGGGTTTCGATATATTTCCAACTTAGTTATGCTCTTTTAATTAATTTATCTCAGATTTAATTAATTAAATAAAATTTCATATCAACATTGACTTACTTAATGCAATTAAATCCCAAAAAATGATCTCCAACAAGACATATTTGGCATGTGTTATTGATAAGCCATGATATTGAACCCTAGTATTGTAACATAAATTATTTATAAGTTAATAATTTATGTGATAAAATAAGGGTGAATCTCCATAGCTAAGAATAGATTTATATATTTTTAAAATGTATATATGTTTAACTCATACATTAATTCTTTTATAATAAATAATAATAATAATTAAAAATAAAGATATGACATAATTAGTATCATGGGTAAGTTTTTTTATTCTTATATGCCTATCAGTAGGGATTAGACCTTCATAAAATATTTTAGAATCTTCTTAGTAGTATACACAAAGTAAATATTGAAATTTATCTCCAAAGTAGTTATTATCTTTTTCTTTTTCTCATTTTCAATTAAATTAATTAATTACAAAATATCATATAAGTGTCATATGAAGTGATTTATGGTTTTTTTTGACATGTGGTATTAATAATCCATGGTATTCACCAATGGTATTGGTATTGTAACAAATCATGTTTACATATTAATATTCTTCATGGTATGGATAGGGTAAATCTTCATGGGTTACATATTGTTCCTTGTTTTTCTAAATGTATATATGTTTAACTTATATATTAATTCATTTAAATAACCCTAACTCTAGACAAATATGGAGCTATGTTAAATATTGGACTACTACGAGGAGAAAGGGTTCCATTATTTAGCATTATACTTGTTCCATAGTTGCGTAGAGCACCTAGGAATGGGATTTCAGAATTGAGACCATAAGTGAAGAGGAAGTGGATTTTGTAATAGCCATTAATATGAAACTTCATAGTGAGTGCCCCTTTTTTTATGTTTTTGTTTTTAAAATTGAAGAAAAAGGGTAGGGCATAAGAATCACCTTTTAGTTGGGCTTTTTCATGTTTTAGTTTTCCCAGGATAAATCTAGTGTTCCTTTGTATGGATGGTGTTTTATTTGGCTCATTTATTTCATCTTCAATTTTAGTTATTTTATAATTTTTTACAATAAGCTAATTTTAATTGGGGACTAGGAAAAAAATTGCATAATCTAATATTCTATAATACTATAAGATCTATTATGATGAACCTTTCCGTTGGAATATCCATCGAAAATTATAACTCAATTGTATTTACAATGAAATGTTTTGAGTTAAAAATATAGGAACCATAGAGGATATCAAACCACACAAACTATGTTAAGTCTCTCAATAGTTGATTAGCAATGTTTGGATCAATGGTTTTAAAACAGGACGTTGTTATGATACTTCATGGGAGATTTTCAGAATCCCATTTTGAGTAGCATTGATCACTTAAATTAATTTGGACTTGAATATAGTAGTAACAAAACTACTTCGAGAAGAAATCAAAAGGAGTGTTCTGATGTTAAATGATGCCAAATCTTATAGCCATGTTTCTACTAGGTTATAAAAGCAAGGAGAAGAAAAAGAATGAAGAGAAATTTCTACCCTAAATGCACAAAGTCTCTAAGAGTGTTAAATAGAAAAAAGAAGATTTAAAAAAGGAAAAGTGCCTTCATTGTGGGGCTCCAAGGAATTTTAGGACAATGAAAAAACTAGTTAGTATGGGTAGATAAGGTAAATAAAGTAATTTAGTTGAGCTAATGGTTCTTCAAGCGATGACCAAGGATAATTATTTCAATCACCACATCCCCAAATACGACATTTCAAAGTGTTGGTACTTGGAATCAAGAGAAACTCAACCTATAACAATAAAAAAAACAAGTTGTTTTATGTCATATAAATAAGTACCCAAAGTACAACCATTGATATTCAAGATGATAACAGGCTTGAGATTATAGGAATTGGAAACATATACAAAGATGTCATGATGATGCACATAACAGAATCCAAGATGTGCAGTATAATGTTGGTTTAGCACAAGGACTTTCTTACTTAGTATAATTATTTATGTTGTGGTAATCCCTATATAAGCCCAATTTCAACCCTAATACCCCTCAATAAGTGCTATATATAAAGCTATTACATTTTTATTGTTATATTTTTATGTCGACTAGAACCTTTCATTGTACCATTTCATTATAATTATATACTTTATCTCCAATTGATACACACATATAAACATTTGCACTAAGGAGGCCTAGTCTTATGATCATTGTTGTATTCATTATAAAAGGAGGCTTTCCCCTCAAAGTGAATCATAATTATTTGATTTCTATCATTTCGTAAGGTGAAGGTTCATAACATTTGGTATCATAGATATGACCCTAGGGTTTTGCTGCTTCAAATGAGTTATCATGAACTTTTCACTATAAGAGTTATTTGGGGACATTTTAGACTATGGAATTTTTATTAGATGAAGAAAATTTTTCATATTATGTCTGGTAAAGAATTAGATTCTAGTTGGATACACTTTTAAAGATATAGGTTATGGAAGTTAGGGTTTGTTAATGGCCTTGAAATAAGTTTCAAATGAGGGACCTTGGAATTTTCACTATAATTATTTTTCTAGGAAAATTTTGTTTGCGAAATTTTTATCATATTGAGAAAGCATCTTGATTTATTTATAACAAAAAATTGATATCATACTTCACTATACTTTCAAAAATATACCCTGTGGAGGTTAATAATTTTGAATGGCCCCAAAAGCAATTTCAAATGAACCAAAATGGAATTTTCACTCTAACAATTTTTTAGGGATTATTTCAATTGTGAAATTTGCAAATAACTATGAGGACATACCAAAGTACCTCAAGTAAAATTTCATAGTCAGATTTGAAAATTTGGACACATGGTACACCATACAAGTTTTCTCCTAGGAAGAGGCTAAATTAAAAAAGTTTTGGGAAAGTTGCCATAACTTTCACTTGGCACATCAAATTTTTGTTAAACCCATGGAATTGCAAAGAATACATATCAAAGTACTGTAGGATTAAATTTTAAATTTAAAAGGGCTCAAATTTCATAGATATGTTAAGACAAAAGTCAATCATCCAAATAGTCTACAAATTAGCTTTTTGAAAGGTAGATAACTTACAACTAGAATAAATTTTGATTAGAAGTTATATTTTTGGTGATTCCAAGTTTGTGTTGCGAATCACGATTGTCGTTAGACCAAAACTCGCAAGTGTTTTTCAACGATTGCATCACCAGAGATAAGGATCCACGAGAGTGGTTAGTCCATGTCATGAAACACACATGGAGCGTTAGTTTAGGCAATGTACAACAATATCCCCCCCAACATCAGCCGATTGTGTATCATACTCATGACCTACGCTCTGATACCACTTGCTAGGAATCACAATTATCGTTAGACCAAAACGCACATGTGTTAGTCAACGATTGCATCAGCAAATATAAGGGGATCCATGAGAGGCAGTTAATCCATGTCACAAAACACGCGAGGAGCGTTGGTTTATCCAATGTCCAACAGTTTGTGTTAAAGATGAAAAATATGAATTTTATTATTTAATCATAAGGATCCTAAGGGTGCTTATAATGTTACTAAAGTTACAAAAAACCCATCCATGACTCGTGAAGAAATAAAATATATCTAGTACCAAGTATCTAAGTCATATGGAACAAATGATGAATGAAAACAATAAAAAACCACAAAATGCTAAGGAATAAATAAAATATTCCATGAATAAAAGTAAGGAATAAATACAAAAATCCATGAATTCCATGGAAAAAATTCTCCTAGAGAGCCTTCCTAAAAGGGATATTAAAATCAAAGGAAATCACCAAAATAAGGACAACAATTGTGTTAGAACTCAATCACTTATAAGGAGTATTTTATCATATTTGGAAAGAAAAAATAATGAATTATAGAACCATAATCATGATTTTTTACTTTAACATATGCATCATCAGAGCGTCAAGTCAACACCAAAGAAATAGTACATTTATAACATCAACATGAGGATGTTTTATGGATTTGATCCTATAAAATGGATATTACAGAGGAGAAATAATGTTGATATACAATATTGATCCTATAACATGGATATTCTAGATGAGAAATATGTTGATATACACCAAGTGACAACCTTACAAAAGGTAACTATGACCTCCCTGTATTTAGAACAAGATGAATTTGTATCATATCGATGGATTTGTGAAAGGAAAAAGGATCCTATTCTATATTGGTCCAATTTTAACAAAGAATTAATAGCACATTGTGGGGATATTAAGAGTAATGCATTCTTTAGTCAATTGGTAAATCTTTGACAAAAAAATTCCAATTATGAAACATGTTCAACAATTCCAAAAAATGAGTCCCAGGTAAAGAAAATTTCATAGGATAATTTTTTAGACCTCTTTATGGGCATTTAAAAAAAAGAAGAAGCATCCAACATGAGGTGCACCTCTTAATTGAACTTAAGGCCCTAGAGCATGATTTCATTCTAGCAAGGGAAGTTTAAAGTAAAAATATGATTAGTATAATTTAATTGGTTACTAATAATTATAGAGAACATTGTGTTCCCTCCCCTCAATAGACAAGGTTGACACCTCAACAAAGGGACTATGTTAAAACTATGATAGCAAGTAGAGTAAGAAGCATTAATGTAGTGAGAAGAAATTATTTTACATGGGTTGTTAAGATGAAGAAGATCAAGAATTGGAACCATCATAAGATCTAGAACTAGAATACACTACTCCAACAATATTTTGTCATGCATTAGTTGCCATCAATACTCCACAACCCCTCAATATAGAAGGATATATCAAAAAGTAAAAGGTAACAATGTTGATTGATTCATGTAATACCCACAACTTCATCAATTACCAATTGGAAAGACATATTAACTAGTGTGTATGTTCAACACCATAATTTCAAGTAATGATTGGAGATGGAGGTCCCATAAATTTTTTAGGGAAGCTCCATGGTATTAAGTTGAATATAAGGGAGTATTTATTGGTTACCACATGAATTCAATTTAAATGGGTGGTGTTGATGTTGTATTATGGGTCTAATGGTTACAACCATTAGGAGAAATGACCCTTAATTTTCAAGATCTTTTCATGATATTTTCCTCACAAGGAAAGGAAAATGATCTTAGAGGAATCCAAGGGAAAACTTCTAAAGTGAGAAGCTATAATAGCATGAAAAAATTACTAAAAAAGGGAAACCCTGGTCGAATTTCAAAATTATTTTCATTATATGTTCAAATATCAATATCCTCTACTATAGTGGATCTCCAAAGGTTATGAACAATCATTACAAGTTATTTGGAGAGATGTTTAAGGGTTTTCCACCTACTCGAGATATGGTTATACTATCATTTGAAACATGGAAGTGTACCACCTAACATTAGTCCTTATATGTAACCATGTGCAAAGAAGAGTGAACTAGAGTGTATGGTTCAAGAAATGTTAGAGGATGACATCATTTAATATAGCTAAAGTGATTTATCTTCACTAGTGGTGATGTTTATAAAAAAGGATGGTTCATGGTGTATATTTCTATATTACAGACAACTCAACAAAATAAAAATAAAAGATAAGTTTCATATTCTTCTCATAAATGAATTATTAGATGAATTGAATGGAGAAAGTTTCTTTGCTATGTTGGATCTTTGTTCTAGATATCATCAAATTAGAATGAGGCAAGAAGGCTTTCCGAAAAAAAACTTTAGATACATTAATTCATTATTGAGTTTTTAGTTATGTCATTGGGAGTTACTAATGCATCTTCAACATTTCAAAGCTTCATGAATTCTATTTTCAAACCCTTCCTTAGAAAATTAGTGTTGATATTTTTTGATAACATACTAATCTATAAAAAATATTAGGAAGAGAATGTATGACATGTTGATAGGGTCTTAACACTATTGGAAGAGAAAAAAACATATGAAAAGCCTTATAAGTGTGACTTTGGGGTTTAATAAGTGGAATATCTGGGTCATATTGTATCCCATGAAGGTGTCAAAGTGAACCCTAACAAAATCAAAACTTTGACAAAATTTCCAATTCACAAGACCTTGAAGAAACTCAAAGGGTTCCTAGGTTCAACGAGATATTACCACAAGTTTGTTAAGAATTATTGTCAAATAGTCATGCACCTCTAACAAAATTATTAAAAAATGAACATTTTTTTGGACTAAAGAAGTTGCAGTCAAAGTTGTTGAAAATTTTAAATGGACTATGTGTACAACTTGTCTAGCCATACATAACTTCACAACAACCTTCATTATGGAGTGAGATCCCTAGGGTCATAGTATTGGTGCAGTTTAAATACAAGAAGGAAGGTTCTTTTCATATAAAAGTAGTAAAATAAAAGGAAATAACTTAATCTTACCTTGTATTAAAAAATAAATGTTGGTCATACTACATGTAGTGAAGAAATGAAATCCATATCTAATAGGAAGACACTTAGATCATGATAGTTTGAATTAATTCCTAAAACATAAACTTTCTTTTGAACATAAACAAGAGAGGGTTACAAAGATTCTTGGTTATGAATTTAAAATTATCTACAAAATGGAAAACAAAATATTGTGGCAAGTACACTCTCAAGGAAAGAGCAAGACATAGAGGATTTACTATGTGCTATTTCCATTCGACACAATGATTGGGTGGAAGAAGCAAGGATATAATGGAAGCAAGATGAGAAGTTATGTAAGATAATTCAATAACTAAAGGAGGATCCTAATGCAATAGAAAATTTTATTTGGAAGAATTATTTTATGTGGTATCAAGATTGTTTATACTTATGTAAGGATTGTAAACTCAAATAGAAGGTACTTTTGGAATTACACACTTTCCTTATAAAAGGACATTTAAGGTTTCTAAAAACATACCATATAATCAAGTAATATTTTTTTAGGAAGGCCTTAATCCATAGGTGTAAAATTTTCTGTCTAAATGTGTGGCACAGAAACTGAATAAGAGAGAAAAAATTAATACCCTGAGACTTCTACAACCATTATCCATGCCAAGTGATCATTGGAAATTAGTTCTAATGGATTTTATTGCATGTTTACCCATATTAGAAGGAAATAATGTCATTATGGTAGTGGTAGGTAAAATAAAAAAGTATGTCCATTTTTTCTCTCCTTCTCATCCTTTTAAAAGAAATATATTTTTAGAACCATTCATGGAAACATACCAAAAACTACATGGCTTACAAAATATTATTGTAAGTGACATAGATCCAATTTTCAATAGAATAATTTGGACCAAATTATATTATAGTTTTGGTACTTAATTAGCTCACAACTCATATTACGATTCTCAATTAGATGAGATAAAATGAGATTATGAATACATGTTTAGAAGGATAGATACATTGTTTTGCATCTAATAAATACACAAAATGTGTTAAGTGGTTTCCCTTAGAAGAATGGTGGTACAACACATCCTTCCGTACTTCATAAAAAATCTCCCCATTTATGTCAATATATGGATATCATCCTCCATCCATCACATTACCCTTGAAATGGACTATAAAGGATCAAGCAGTAGAGCACAATATAGGGCACTAATAAGAGGTTGTCAAATTATTAAATGACAACCTCATTATAGCGAAAAACAGGATAAAATAACATGCATACCAACATCGTAGTGAAAGGGAACTTGAAGTAAGGGATTGGGTATTTGTGACACTACAACCATATAAATAAATTCCCCTCAAGAAACAAAAAAGGGACAGTAAATTAGTACCAAGGAATTATGGCCCCTATAAGGTGTTCCAGAGGATTGGAAGTATGGCTTACAAATTGGATTTTCCTCCATCTTCATGTGCACATCCAATTTCTATAATTCTTGCTTAAAGAAGGTAATTGGTGACAAGATCGTAGTCCAACCTATTTTACCACAGATTAATGAAGAAGGGAAAATTTATTAGAACTAGAAACAATTCTGGAAACATTGATTAAGTAGTTGAGAAATTGGGGAATTATTGAGTACCTCATCAAATGGAAGAACCCCTGAGTGGAAGAGGCAACATATGAATATGAGTTGTTCATATAGGAACACTCGTAGTTCGTTAAGTGTTGAGAACAAATCTTGTTTGTAGGGGAGGGACATGATAAGCCTTCTATAAGCCCCATGTTGACCCTAAAACCCCTTACTAATCCCTAGATATTGAGTTATTACATTTCTATTGATATATTCTCATGTCAGCTAAAACCTTCCATTATACCATTTCATTATAATTGTACCCATTTTTATCACACACACACTAAGGAGACCTAGTCTTAGAATCATAAAATATTGTATTATACAGTTTACTCATTGTGAAAAGAGGTTCCCCCCTTGAAGTGGACTAACTATTGAATTATTATAATTTTTAAGGTGCAAGGTTCATAACATGTTCGAATATTAATACACATTGTTGGAAATATATATGTTGTAAACTTGAGAAACAAAGTGACTATTGAAAAAGTAATTAGAAATATAAATATTTACAATTATGTTCTACAATACCCAAAGTAGTGTTGGATATAAAAAATAAAGAAATATTAGATTTGTTTCATTGGCATCACAAATTTGGGCATGCAAATATGCATTCACTTGAAGTACTAAAAGAGAGTAATTTGTATAATATTTGAATATAATCTCACAATGGAGGTGGGAGTATGAGAAGGTTATTGTTTAGGTAAGCACCATATATTTCTTTTCTCAAAGAATGGAGCAACAAGAGCCAAGGAGAAAATGGAGGTCATACATTTAGAGATTTATGGTCTAGTGCAATGACACACAAAGGGGCAAGGTACCCTATTGTCTTTATTAACAATCTTTTTGAAATGGCCTTTGTTTTTGCTTTAAAAATTAATCATAATAATTCGAAAGGTATAAATTTTCTAATCATTTGGCGAGAAGAAATCGAGAAAAACCTTTTTAGAGAGATTATATGTGATAATGGGGGTGAATATTGGTCAAATGCTTTAAAAAATTTGTGAAGGAAGGAATCAAATTAGAGTACATTGTTCCCTATTCACCACAAGAAAACGGTGTTGCAAAAATAAGGGATAGGGTTCTTGTTTAAAGTCATAGATGCTTACATAAGAGTGGTGGATTATCTAATGTTTTTTTTTGTTTGAATCAATTCCTAGAGCTATTCATACACAAAATAAGTTGCTAATTGCCACATTGCATTAGAAGACACATTTTGAATCATTCCATGGAAGTAAGAAAGTGTTAAGGATTTAAGGTTTTTGTTTTCTTAGCATATGCATATGTACCAAATGAAGAATGAAGGATAATGGATCACAAGAACAAGAAATCCATAATGCTTGGATTCAACCTAAATTCAAAGGAATACACAATTTATGATCTCATAACACATGATATGGTAGTAAAAAGAGATGTCATTTTTCACAAAAACTCAGTGGTACAGAAATAATAAAATATAGAAAGTGTTAAGGATTTAGAAACAAAGTGTTATGAAATTAGATTTGAAGAAAAAACCAAACACTAGGATTTTTCTACAGCAAGACCTACACAATTTGCATGCAATAGCACATAGGAAATGTACAAGGGGGCTTGCAACTTCAAATATCAACAAGAACTTGAAATACTACTTAAAGGGCATTGGAATCATGTGCACTGTATGTACAAGTTGATGAAGCCCTCAATATTCAACAAGTACTTGAAATAATTTATAGTAGAGGATTGCAATAGATGCTAAATATGAATCACCCTTAAAAAAGTCAGATTGGGAGTTCATAAGGTTTCCACCAAGAAGGTGTAATTAGGTACAAATCATAGTTCAAATAAATTTAAATTATAAGTTGCATAAATCAATAAACCATTACAATGATTTTTTGGTGACAAAAGAATAGTCCGATTACATGTTTGGTTGTCATGACACCTTACTTGTAGTCAAGATAACATCCATCAGATTTTTATTCAGAATTGTAGTAACAAGGAATCTACATGAACATTAGTTAGATATAAAAACATTTTAAAATTGGTTTTTATGGGATGAAGTTTTGGAGGAACAACCAAAATTCTACATACAAGAAGGAAAGGAGTTGTTCATATGCAAGCTTCTAAAAGACATTATATGGAATAAATCAATGCTTAAAAGCATGGTATGCACATACTAAAGGGTTTCTCCATAATGAAAGATATAAAAGTTCCAATATTAATTTAAATTTCTACATCAAGCATACTGGCTAGCTAACATGTTATCGCATGAAAAGCATAACAATGAAGTCTTTTTAACCATGGGGTTCACCTTGTGCCCAATTTCGCAATTAAACCAAATAACATATTTAAATAGAAAAAATGGATTAGACATCAATGATCATGTTGGAGTTGTTAAAATCAAATTTCAAGTTATAAAAGTATGAAAAGTGGTATGTTGCCATGGAGACCACTTTAAGTAAAATTGTGATTTTGGTGAGATGAATAATTCAATTGCAAAATGAACTTAAACATGTTTTTTATGATAATTAATTATGTTGAAATTAACAAAAATCCAAGTCTAAATTGGAGAAGTACGAAAATGCAATAAACCTAGCTAAACTAATCATACAAACATAATAATGCACTTGAGGATAGAGAGTTGGTATATATATTATGAAGGTCATTAATGTATATGAGGATAGAGATTTTGGCATATATATTATGAAGGTCATTGAGCATCAAGGAGCTTATAGAATTCAATTTCAATGTCCAAAAGTACAATATGTATCATTTAAAAAAAATATCAATATGTATCATTTTAAAAAAATATATAAATTCTCCAAAACCAGTAATCAGATGAAATTTACAGTGATATTTTTTTGGGGTTTATCGGCATTTTCGCACGAGGAAGGCCTTTCTACGGTGGTTGCCAGGTTGGTTCTAGCTTTAGCAATTCGGCAATTTTGCTGAATTAAGGTGTGAAAAAAATGTGTTTACACGGAACGAAATGGACGGTCGTCGTTATGCGGATAAACTCAATCTAACGGTCATCATTTCAATCTGCTTTTCGAAATGGACGGGAGGTTCTAGAATCCCGCAAGTCACTTCGATGACTAATCTCCTTTATCATCCAAAATTCAATATTAAACACGAGAGATTCCTCCATTATCATCTAAAATTCAATATTAAACACGAGAGATTCCTCCATTCTCTTATTTTAGTGGCGCACAAGGTAAGTCACGTGGTAAATGGGGCAGGTAGGCACATGACACATGACATACGGATGTGAAGGATATCACTCGCAAGATTCCTTTTTATTTTTAACCAAAGTCTAAAGGGAGGGGCCAAGCTAAGGTAGGGGTGCTCTATCATTTTTTTAAGACTTTATTTAGTACGGGCCAAGCTAAGGTTGGGGTGCTATGTCATTTTCTTAAGACTTTATCTAGTAGGGGCCAAGCAAAGATAAGATGGCTATATTATATTTTTTAAGACTTTATGTAGTAGGGGTCAAGCTAAGGTAGGGGTCCTATATCATTTTTTTAAGATCTGATGTAATATTTCTTTCCTCTCAAGCCTCTCAACGTGCCTATTGTGGTCTCCCTAGGGGTGTGTTAAATGAATTTTATACAAATTATATTACCCATTAACAAATTCATCATTATTTTACAACTCATGAAGAGACGTTCAACGAAGAAGAAAAATGGGTTTTTAACGGTGATGTCAAAGTGGGTAATCATTATTTTACAATTGAGGAAGTAACATTTAATGAAGAAGTTTATTCGGTTTTTAATGGTGATGTGAAAGTGGGTTATCAGAGAAAATGAAAGTGCTAGTGTTTTAATGGTGATCTCAAAGTGGGTTATTAGAGAAAATGAAGGTGTTAGGGTTTTTTTAATGGTGATGTCAAATTGGGTCATCATTATTTTACAATTCAAAAAGTAATGAAGAAGTTAACTAAGTTTTTAGTTTTTAATGACAATGTCAAAGTGGGTTATAACTCTTATAATTTTTATTATAAGTATTTTAGTTACAATTATATTATAAAATACAAAGAAGGCCAAGAGAACATGAAAGCAATTCATTTTTGCATAGTTTATATTTTTTTAATTACATGATGTTGTATTTGATTTAGAATATGGATTTGATTTCGAGTTAATTTGAGTAGCTAGTGAATTAAAATATTTAAATGGGTTGTAAAGAAAGTCAATACGATGAAAGAGCTAAATAATTATTATTCTTATTAAATTTAATATAATGTTATTTGAATTATTATGTTTTTTTTAATGTATTTTATATTTTTTTGTATAGTAGAGTGTGTCAAAAGTATGCAGTATGGGTACTTTTTGATGAAAAATTAAATTTTGCATTCAAAGAGTGCTCTTACTCAAAATTTGAGTAAAATCATAGAAATATAATTTGAAAATACGAGTTTAAAAAATATGTTTTTTTCATGAGGTAATGTAATATTATTTTATTAGTTCCACTATTATTTTATAATATTCCTTAGATGGCCAATTTTAGACATCAAAATTTCTCTAATACTTGTAAAGGCCTAAATCTAAAATTGTTATTCATGATAATCATTAGAAGGAATAAGTGTATGATAGAAAGAAATGATTTTTCAACAAGCTAGTTTTTAGTTGACACCTATCTAATTATGCTCCAAGGGGGTTAATTATTGTTATTATTATTCATTTTTTTTAATAAATTATGTAGCTGACGGTGTAGGGATATACTCCTCTGACCTATCAATTTCAAGATCTAGATTTGAAACAATGTAAGAAACAAATGAATCATTAGAAAGTGGTTGATGATACAACTGAATACGATGGTCGTTGGAAAAAAATACGTCTGCGACCCTTCTATGGTTGCAAGCTTAATAGTGCCATTGTAAAAAACTATGTTCAATTCTTAAGGACCTAGCCACCTCGTACAAATCTTCCCTTTGAAAGCCTTAAACTTAAAATTATATAATAATGCCCAATCACCTTTTTGAAACACCTTATTTTAATAAATTTGTCATCCCACTTGGTATGTTGTTGTTGAACAATAGTGGTGTGTTGTATGGAAGCTAAGCACATCTCATCCAACTAGGTAAGAATTCCTCTGGCTATGTTTAGAAACCGCAACTCCAAACGAATGAGTGGTCTACTTACATGAAGTCTTCTTAACCTTGACTTTGTCTGACATTATGTGGATATATGATATATACGTAAACATGTATTTGACAATATAAGAATTGGTTTCTATCTATGGGAAGATTCATTAACGAATTGGAGTTCCTTTAGAGGTGTGCGTGTTCAATTACAAGGAAGTGCACTTGGCACAACAAGGTAAGATAATTGATATATTGTTATATTTATTTATGCGCTGATAGTTATGTGTTTATGGCAGTATGATGGAGGGGATTGCATGGAAATAGATTGCCATGAAATCTTGAAGAAGGCTCATGCTGAGATTTCCTTCGGAAGTATTTGGAACCATGGGGATTGAGTAATGGTGTTTTTTGCTAGTCGTGCTCTTTTGGTATTTTATGATTTTTTTGAGCTTGATTTATGGGTTTTGTTTATGTCTAGTGCAAGGGTTGGCCACTTTGTTTGTGGTGTCGTATTTCCCTTTTTTTTCATGGTTTTCCTCTTATTTGTTTCTTATTCTTTCCTTTAATGTTTTGAGGGTCTTGGGAATTTTTTGGGAAGGAGGAAAGTTAATGGAGCTTGGGGAGAGTTGAATGAAACTCAACATGTGGTGGAATACTAAGATGAAGCTTGGTGCATGAGTGAGGGTTGTTGAAGGCAAGAGTATGAAAGTCGAATGCATTGGTTGGGTCTATTGTGATAAATTGATGATGGCAGTACAAACTTTAGAAATTCCACAGAAAAGGTAAAGTAAATGGATCTGAGGTTTCGTATGCCTTGGCTATGTTGGGAACTATTATTCTCAATGTTGTGCATACTATGTATGCATAAAGAAAGTTCTCGTAACCTTGACCTTATGATATATGGTAATTATGTTGTGATCATGACTATGTTGATGTTTATATATGTATGCATGTATGTATGTATGTATGTATGTATGTTGTGTGTGATAAGGTCATTATGGATCATGATTGTTTAATGCCAATTTTTATATGTATATATGTGTGTATGTGCGTTGTTGTCTAACAGGATCATGGTTGTTTTATGCTAATGATTACATATATGTTTGTATCTATGTCACTATATGACAGGGTTTTGAAGGATCATTCTTGTGGATGTATGATTTCTTATGCAGGTGAAAGGCATGAAGACATCCTTAGTCTTATGAGAAATCAAGTGGGAAGAGTAACCTTGACAGATTTAGGAGTTCAGTATCATGTGGACATCAATTTATATCATATTATTGTAATATTCCTATGTTTATGTTATGGATATGTAATGTTGAGAGGTACATCAGTGGAATGAAAACAACGTCCTCTGTGGCAAGATACGAAAAGCATGGATAGTGGAAAGACATTAGAATCAAGGTTGCTTGGTAGAGTTAGTGTGTGGTCTATGGATGTGTAGTAATATTGCTGTATACATGTTGTACATGTTGCACCTCTGATGTTGTGTATATATGTTGTTGTGTGTATATTTCATATGGAGTGTTGGGTATATATGGTGCTATGTACATGTTGGATATGTGGTGTTGTGTAGATACGGTACTTCGTGCATGTTGGATATGTGGTGTTGTGTGCATGTTGGATATGTGGTGTTGTGTACGTATGGTGTTATTTACATGTTGTATATGTAGTTCTATGTACATATGGTGTTGTGTATGTGTTGTAAATATGGTGTTGTGTGCATGATTGTACATGTCGTGTCATGTGCATGTGATGTTGTGTACATGTTCTGCATGTGGTGTTGTGTGTAGGTGGTTTCATGTACATATCATGCATGTGGCGCTAAGTACATGTGGTGTTGTGTACATGTCGTGCATGTGGTGTTGTGTACATGTGGTATTGTGTACACATTGTACATGTGGTGTGGTGTACATGTGGCATTGCGTACACATTGTGCAAGTGGTGTCATGAACATGTGATGTCGTGCACACATTGTGCAGGTAGTGTTGTGTACAGGTGGTACTATGTACATGTTGGTCATATGGTACTAGTATACATGTGGTATTGTTTGCATGACGTACATGTTGTTTTGCGAGCATGCGGTACTATGTATGTTCATGGTGTAGTTGTGCTATTGTGACACATGTATTCGTTGTGTAGTACTATGTATATGTATATGTATTGCGTTTTTTTGTACGCTTGGTGTAGGTGTATGTGTTGTGTTGTACATCACACATATGCGTATGTATTGTGTTGTGTTGTACACCAGGTGTAGGTATATGTTTTGTGATGTATATCAGGTGTAGGTCTATGTATTGTGTGGTGTTGTACAATGTATGTGAGTGTATGCATGCTTTGTATAATGTGTGTATGTGTACATGATTGAAGAGAATCAAGGGAACTAGGTACTTGCCGGGTGTGGCAATCGATCTGGTGTGTCTACAAAAGAAAAAAGGCAGAAGTAAGGATCGATGAAGGATAAGTATGAATATTTTATTTTAGTTTTATTATGCATGTGATATGTGATTCTAACTTATGATGGTTACATGTGATTTATGATTATGTTTTATGGTGATTTCATGCGATTCATGATTTTTACCTATGATGGTTTTTTTTTGAGCTAAAAAGATGTGATATATTTATACATGATGATTTGATCAAACAACTAGTTTGACTTGTGTGACAGGAAGTGAAAGGAATTTCAAGTGTACCATATTGACGAGCTACCAATGTGGTATGATGTGAATTTATTTCAATTTATTTTGAATTTAATGGTAGTTATCTTCTTGGTAAAGGAAGAATGAAAATTCTCAATTGGTTGGTTGAAACTAATTGCAAGTACTAGAAGAAACAAAAAAAGGAATTGAAACAGACAATAGTATGTTGGTAAAGCACTTCAAGAGTAGGGCCATTGTGGGACACTAGTACCCAATAGTGTCCATTTATTTCCATGAGCATGCTACGACCAATATTATGGTTTTGAGGCTGGGATATGACTTGATTTTTGAATCTTTCGATGTGAGGAATCCTTTCCAAGTGATGGAATTCCCTATATGGGGATTCCAACGGAACTTGGAAGGTTTGTGATTGCATGGAAGGGGGTAATCATATTTCCCAAGGGATTATGTAACAAAGAAGGGAAGGACGAGGATGGATTTGTTTGATCATTAACATTTCCAGATGGAATCATATGCACATTAGGAGTGCTCCCTGGAACAATGACTTGATAATTTTTCACTTAGAGTAAAAGTGGCACAAGATTGTAGCGTTCGACATTGGATGTAGATTTGACCTTGGCAATGGATCCTAGACTTCCTGGGAAGGAAGTGAATCCTAATAGTACTTTGAGAGTGGAGGTGTGAGCCTCTGGATTCCCTTATTGTGGATGCAAGCATTGTATCCTTTTATTAGCTAGTTGATAAAATGTGCATATGTGTACATTATTGTAAATATTGTATCGAGTTGGATTTATAAAGCTCCATAGATTGTATAGTTGTATATATGGATGTCATTGTAAATACTGCAACGAGTTCTGTTATAAATATCCATAGGAAGTATGTTTTATTTCAGTGGTTCGCTGGTTTTAGATGTCTTTGAACACCAAGGACAGTGTTCCCCCAAGGGGTTTGTTACGCAACAACTCATAGAGAATTCCATGTAATAAAAGTTAATAAAGGAAAATTAATAACCATGGTTGATGGGACACGTATTCCAAGTTGAATGTTGGGAAAAACATCCTAGTGGGTGTTCATTTTGGTTATTATGGCTAAAGGAAATTGGAAAGGCTTTGGAAAGGAAAAAGGAATTATTTGGCACATTTTTTTATGAAAATAATGGAAAATAGAAGAAAAGGAAGGTGAAAGGACACAGGTTGCATGTGAGGAGGAAAATGAAGGAAAATAGTGGAAAATGAAGAAAAGAGAGGCCTCATTGATAAAAAGGCTTCTGAGGATTAGTTGGAAAGCTGTATTCAGTGTAACTTTTGTCAGTTTATTTTTGGAGCTCTCTCATTATTCTTTCTCTCTCTCTCACTCTTGGACACTTAGATTTTTATTAGAGCACTTTGGCATTGCATCAAGAAAGGAAAATAAGTCAAGAGGAAGGAAGGAGCAAGAAAGGAAGAAAATGAACAAGAAGCTACAACTGGATTCTTTGTTGGCATCTATTTGCATGTGTGATTTACATGCTAAATTTGACATGCATGGTATTACATGTGGTTCTTTTCTGTCATGGAATGGGATTTTCTAGGTGTGATAATGTTTTTAATGTAGCCTTGCCATTTCCGAATATCCATGGTGTGATGGGTTTCTCATGTTCTTGTTGAGATGGCTTGTTAGATGAATTCGAAAATGAGTGAGGTGGATCTCTGAAATCATAGAACACGTGGTCTAGTAACCCTTGAGGTATATTTTGGGTTGCGGTAAATAAGGATAGTGTTTTTCCTTGGTGAGCCTAGGAATCCTCGACTGATGAATGGCGAGATATACGGTAAAGTCTAGAGTTGGGTTCTCTCCATCAGGCCTAGGAATCCAAAAGGTTGGAATATACGATAAAGCCATGATAGTGAGTCTCGGTTTAGGGCCTAGTGATCCCTGTATCGAACTCTGGATTGCGGTAAATCCTGAGAGACCAGGAGACAGGAAAATTCCTCACACTGTAGGTGGAGAAATCTGGTGGCATCCACACTTGTTTTCCCCTATCGATCTGGTGGAGATCATGGTAAATCCTGTTATTATATGTTTATTGTTTGTCCTAGTAATCCGAGATGGATTACTGTAAGGCTTGGTTTCTAGTAATGAGGGTGAGGTGGTTTAGCCTTAGGATGTCATAGTTAGTTCTTTTGGTTTGAGTCCCACATTCATGCTTTGAATATGGCACAGTGGTGATGGGTTGAATAGATATTTGGCTCAACCAATCTATGGTCGACTACAACATGGTAGTCGCATCCCTGGTTGGTTTTTACATTCATTAGTAAGAAGTTCATTCCTTGACATATTATGTGTAAATGTATTGGTTTATATGTGGATTTTATGGCTGATTTATCTTTGATATTTTTGTTGTTATTATGCTAGTTATAAGCATGTATTATGACAGTGATGATATATGTCTATCCTTTTTTTTTGTAAATGAATAAAAAAGGTATCTATGACCTAATAGAATATCATGCAGCTAATTATGTAAGGGAAAAATTCTTCTTAGTGATTCCTAGATAAGTATGAGACCTCTATGCTCAGATATGTTGTTTAAACTTTTAGATTATATATTTTTTACGTGTTTGATGAAATGCCTGGCATGGCTAGTAGGGGTCTAGTCTAGGAATTCTTAATGTTTTTGAAAATGTACCATTATTATATTGTGTAATTCATTTCTGAACTTTTCATTGAGTTTTAGGCAGTGACCTAGGCTCTGGGCCTGAAGATCCCGGGGACACTGGCACAAATCTAAGGAAAAAAGTTCATGGACACAGAGATGCATATGTTGTGGGAGTGTATAGAGCCTCCCTAACCAACCCATGCCTATAGTGTGGAAGAGATCAAGGTTTTAAAGGTAAAATAAATCATTGGGACCCAGGGGATAGATACCTGAGTGGTTGGCTTGGATCCTGGGAGATTTTTTTCTGATGTGGAATGTCTGTTTGATGTGTTTCCATTGATTCCACTTCCTTAAGGTAACCTAGGTGGTTGAATTAGATCATAGTATCCTATCGTCACATGTTTACCTTGGCTGGACGATTACTTGGGTAGATATAGGAGTAGGGTGTTACAAGTGACATTAAGACTCTTCTTAAATAGTGAGTTAAGAGGGAGCTATTAGATTAACAAGTTTGAAATATGCATGCGATAGATAGAAGTGTAGACAAATATAAAGCGAGAATTGAATAGAAGGTTCTCCTAGTAAGAGAGAGAGGTATATGACAAGAAATTTGTTGTGAGGTACACTTCTATTATTATTGTCTTAAAGATCACATGAGGTTGAGGAAAAGATTGCTTTCCTTAATAATTGAGAAGGAAGAATTGTACTTAAAATATTTGTAAGGCTTCTCATATTGGTGGATCAAGATGGATCCTACATGATTTTTTTATAATAAAATTAGAATATCCTATGTATCAAAGGAATTTTCATTGACCAAATTAATTTATTTAGAGGGAGTAGTTAAGACTTCCTCATGAACCTTGTTTTAGATTAAGAGGGAGTTGACCTCTGTGTTTGAGATGATGGATTGTCATTGATAACTGATGTACTAAAAGAAAACAGTGCCAGAGGGAGAATTCTCAATTGCCACAACATGATATGTCTCAATTTCGTAGGGAGAACCTAGTTTGGGTGACCTGATAGATTTTGTGATCTAATGAAGGGAGCAAAATGTTATGAAACTAGCTCCCAAAATAGAAGAAAAGAGAGATAAACACCTTAGAAATCAACCACTTTGAGGGGGAAACCTCCTTTACATTACATAAATGAACAATTCTTGGATGATACAAATGAAAAAACCTCCTTTCTATATACAAGAGTCCATGGGGTCACAATATAATCTTAGCCAACCTAACAATAATAATGTAAGGGCACAACAATAAATATAGTGGGATTTTATAGGGCACAATAATAACAGTATGGGGACTACAGGGGTACAATAATAACAATTAGGGGGCTACAGTAACAAAAATATGGGACTACACTAGTAATATAGGGACCTAACATGCCCCTATCATTCAAAAAAGTGTTTTCCTCAACGCTTGAGTAGCTCTGGACGCTTCTGTATAAAATTCTCATTCTCCCATGTGGAATCTTCAGTGGGTAAGTTCTTCCACTGGATGAGATACTCTAAAATTGATCGATTTCATAGCTATCGAGTTCTTGTTTTTGTGACTGCTTCAGGTGCCAATATGATTTTTCCTTCCTCATCAAGTTCTGGCAATATTGTTTGAGCTAGAAGTTTGTGACCTATAACCTTCTTTAAGCATGAAACATGGAAAATTGGGTGCACTTGAGAAGAAGAAGGAACCTCCAATTTGTATGCCATAGTACCAATATTTTTCAACACCTTGTAAGGACCATAGTACTTTAGCGATAATTTATTATCCTTCTTAGCTTGGTTGAGGGACATTTGTTTATATGGTTGTAGTCGTAAAAATACTCAGTCTCCTACATCAAAACTTCTCTCACTACAGTGTTGATCTGCTTGTTGTTTCATTCAATTTTGTGCCAAATTTAGGTTATCCTTTAAGAGTTGGAGAACTTATCGTTTATGCTCGATGTGATATTACACTACTTAAACCTTATAATTTTCTCTTAAATATGATCTGATGGACGGTGGATGATATCCATAAAGTGCCATAAATGTGGTTGTTTTTGCTGCAGTATGGAAGGACGTGTTATACCACCATTTAGCCAAAGGTAACCACTTCACCGATTGTGTTTGTTTATCAGATACAAAACAACAAAGATATCCTTCCAAACAATTGTTCACTATCTCAATTTTCCCATCGGATTGGGGATGATAATATGAGCTATGAGCTAGTTGAGTACCCAAACAAGAAAATAATTCCGTCCAAAAATTTATAGTGAAAATGGGATCTCTGTCGCTTACAATAATCCTTGCGTTTCCATGTAGCTTTTGAATTGTTCCCATAAATGCAATAGGAATTTTACTTGCTTTAAATGGATGATATAATACACAAAAGTGTGCATACTTGGTAATTCTATCAACTACCACCACGATGATACTCTTTCCTTCAGACTTAGTTAAACCTCTGATGAAATCCATTGAAACCTCCTCCCAACATTGAGTTGGAATCAATAAAGGTTGTAGCAGACTCAGGGTCTTAATTGTCCCAACTTTATTTTGCTGGAAAACCAAACATTCTGCCACAAAATTTTGAATATTAGATTTGAGGCCATCCCAAAAAAAACCTTTCTTGACCCTGTGGTGAGTTTTTAAAAATCCTGAGTTTCCTCCTAAGGGAGAGGTAAGGGATTCGAAAAGAATCTTTTGTTTTAGTTGGGAATTCTTAAAAATATATAAGCGATATTTGTACCATAAGGAATCATTTTTCCAACTAAATGTATCAAATGTAATGGGATCTTGCTGCAAATTTTGAATGAGTGTCCACACTTCTTCATCATTATTCCATTCCTCCCTTGCTCCGGTTATCCAATCTGGTTGGATAATAGAAATGGCACAAAGCAATGCTTCCACCTCCTCATCCTTTCTTGAGAGTGCATTTGCAACAACATTTAGCTTCCATTTTTTGTAGATGATTTCAAATTCATAACCCAACATTTTTTTGACCCATTTTTGTTGCTCTTCTGAAGATAGTCTTTGTTCCCAAAATTATTTAAGACTATCATGATCAATTTTTACCTTGAAGTGTATTCCCATTAGGTAAGGCCGCCATTTCTTTAGTGCATGTAGTATTGCCAACATTTCCTTCTCATAAATAACTTTTTATAAATACTTTCTTTTGATTTGACAACTTTCAAAAGAAATGGGTCTTCCTTCTTGCATTAAAACAACACCAATTCCATTTCCCAAGGCATCACATTCCACAATAAAGGTTTTTGTGAAGATTGGTGCTAGGTACATTTCCTCTTTAAGATGTTCAAAGGCCTTATTTGCTTCTGAAGTCCATGAAAATGCATCTTTCTTCAATAATTTTGTTAGAGGTGCTGCTATTATCCCATAATTCTTAACAAACTTGCAATAATACCCTGTTAACCTAAGAAATCCTCGCAACTTCTTTATGGTTGTGGGGACTTTCCATTCCTTAATGGGTTTAATTTTGTTAGGGTCTACCTTAACAACCTCTTGAGATACAATATGACCCAAATATTCCACCTCTTGTACTCCAAAGGAACATTTGGATGTTTTTGCATATAATTGTTTCTCCTCCAATAGTTTGAGCACCCTGTTAACATGTTGAACATGATCCTTCAAGACTTGTTGTAGATTAGTATATCATAAAAACATACTAACAAAAATTTTCTAAGGGTTTTAAAATGGAATTCATCAACCCTTGAAATGTAGAAAGTGCATTGGTCAGGCCAAAAGGAATGAGCAAAAATTCATAATGAACCTCATGAGTTTGAAATTTTGTTTTCGGACTATATTCAATCTTCATTCTAATTTGATGATATCCTCAACGAAGATCCAACTTGGTAAATTAAATTGCTCCATGTAATTCACCCAATAATTCATCAATCAAATGAATGGGAAATTTATCTATAATAGTGATCTTATTGAGCTCCCTATAATCTAGACACATGCACCATGACCCATCCTACTCGTGCACCAATACTACAGAAGCAAAGAAATAATTTTGACTAGGTTGAATTATACCAGCCTCTGACATTTCTGTAATAATACATTCAATTTCACTCTTCTGGACATAAGGATATATGTAAGGCCTGGTGTTTGGAGGAACACTTCTTGCAATCAAATGAATAGCATGATCATGATCACGAATAGGTGGGAGTACTTTGGGAGTTTAAAAAACCTTGGAATTATTGTCCAAGACTTTTTGGAGATCTAGAGAAATAGATGATTTTGATGTTAGAAATTCTAGTGAGCATAATTGTGCAATTACACCTTATTATTATTTCTTCAAAAGCTTTGTCATGACATTAGAGCTTATTATATTTCTCGACTTCCTTGCGATGCCCCGTAATTCAACTTCATTTCCTTTCGAAAAAAAAAAAATCAAGAGAAGTTCTTGAAAATTTAAAGCTACCGTCCCAAAGATTGTAACGGTTGTAATCCTAGTACAACATCAACACCTCCCATTGTAATGGAAAGCATTGGACTATTTAATACATATTCCCCCATGGTTAGCTTGATATTATTTCATTTTCTAGAACAATTTATAGTTCCTCAATTTGCAACCATCACTCGACACTTTGTTTCTGGGTATAGGAAGAAATTCAATTCCTTGGCTACCCTACAATGAATAAAATTATGGGTACTAACCAAATAAATCAACACTATTAAATTTTTCTTCTTGATAAGTCCTTCTATCTTGAGAGTTTGAGGAGTGGTAATTCCTACCAATGCATTACATGATATGGTTAGAATAATTTCTTCTTTCTCTAGGGTTGGTTCCTGGTGTATATACTCTTATTTTGAAGTTTCTTCTTCATTTTGTTCCTCCTCTTCACAATCTATGTAAAATAATTTCTTCTCAGCACACTTATGACCTTTAGTGTATTTAATATCACAACTATAGCAAAGCCCTTTTGCTCTTTTTTCTTCTAATTTCTGTGTTGTCAACCTTGTAGGTTTTGGAAGTCTAGGAGTAGCAACACTTCCATCTTTATAAATGTGAGTGGTAGGATTCCTTGTCACCATAATTTTACTTTCAATTTTTCTTCACAACCTAAATGCCTTCTCCAATGAATCAGGTTCCCAAAGGAAAACCTCATGTTGGATGTTATCCTTTAAAGTCCCTATGAAGACATCAATAATGTGTTCCTCTGGAATATTAGTTACCCTTATATTCAATTTTTGGAAGTCCTCAATGTGCTCCACCATTGAACCCTTTTGGTTGAGATTTATCAATTGGATAAAGAAGGTGTTTCTCTTTGTATCCTCCTAATGTGCTATCAAATCCTCTGTAAAAGTGACCAAGTGACAATTTTTTTATGAGAGAAAAACCATCAATACCATATAAATTTATTTTGTTCTAAATATAAAGTTGCAATGCATACCTTTTGTGTGTTTTTCACATTATGGAGATAAAAATATTGCTCCATATTTAGTATCCATGTTACAGGATCCTTGCCATCAAAATTCCTCAAATCAATATTTAGAATATGGTGGGTCTTCAATCCAAAATTAGTGTTTATGAAATCATTATTAACAATTATTTTGTTCTCATCATGGATTTCCTCTACTACCTTCTCGCCATTGGGAATCATTTCTTGTATCAAATTTTTCAAACCTTCCTTTAAACCTTCCCTGTCTACTTTTAGAACATTCTTCATGTCATCCATGTTGTCTTTCATTTTTTCATCGATCTTAGGTTCCATGTCATCCACATTATCTTCCATTCCATCCATATTAGCTTCCATGCAATTATTCAAACCATCCATCTTATCTTCCATGCCTTTCTTCAAACTATACATCTTAGCTTCCATGCCTTTCTTCAAACCATCCATCTTAGCTTCCATGCCTTTCTTTAAAACTTCCATTTCATTTTTGTTACTCTTTGAAAGAGTGAAATTTGGTGCACTTGATCTTGTAATTTTGATATATCATGTTTCACTTCTTCCTTTTTAGGAGTCATGGTAGAGACTTCTGAGGGCTGAAGGGGCCATTTTAGAACCCAATATTGATATCTATTCTTCAATGTGCCTTTGGAATCACTTCAAACTGATTTTTCAAACAAGACTTCTGCAATTTGAAAAAAAAATACTCACCTTTTTCTTGCTTTTGAGGAGCTTGATATTGAAACTAATGTATCTCTGTAATTTTGAATCCCCAAGATTTTATCTTTGGTCCATTGGTAGCCCTCTGAATCTTCTTTCTAATGCGACACTTCTGACCTAATTTGGATTTTTTAAGACAAAGTTATGCCCAATCTCCCGCAATGACCTAATTATGGACTCATTCAATAGAGCGAACTTGTACGACGTGCCACGTTTCATTTTTTCCTCCTTCGGATCTGTAATTTATACATAGAAAACTACAGTCTGTTTACTTTCAGCCACTTCTTATATAATTCCAATCTGATGCTTGGAGAGAGAGTTATGACGATTTTCCCAAGGTCAGCTCTTTGAGATGAAATTCAGGAGCCTACAAAAACCCTAACTTCCACAGATCATATCTCCAAAAATATTGTGAACCAACATCTGAAATTTTTACATGAAGTTCCTTAGTATTTCATCGCAAATGGGTGTTTTCTTAGCTTTTGAACCTTCGTAAAAAAAAATTATAGCGCAAATTCCATGATGACATGTTTGAAGCAGTGAAACCCTAGAATCCAAAGCTTTGATACCAAATGTTATGAAACCAGCTCCCAAAACAGAAGAAAAGAGAGATCGATACCTTAGAAATCAGCCACTTCAAGGGGGAAACCTCCTTTACATTACATAAATGAACAATTCTTGGATGATACAAATGAAAAAACCTGATTTCTAAGTCAATGCACTAGTACATATGTCAATTTTCTGACACTTTAGTTCCAACAATTTTGACGTATTGTCGAAAAGTTCAGAACTTTTTCTCAATTTTTGTAATCCCACCAAAATCCATTGGAACTAAAGTATCGGACATGCGATGAAACATTCAAAACGTAAAAATAGTGAAGAAAGCACTCCAAATGTCGGAATAGCGACGAAACACTCCAACATCGTACTTTCGACGAAACGGTCTTACCGTCAGACTAGCGACGAACTCGTTCTAAACATCGTAATAATGACGAAAGGATCTGGCGCCGGAGTTGCGATGAAAGTTTTTGAATGTGGGAAATGTCAAAATAGTGACGAAACCACGTGAGGGTCAGGTCAGGTCGGGTCATGTGAGGTCGGGCGTGTTAGGGCGCCTAAGGAAACACATTCAGTCAAGTCAGGTCATGCCATACCGTGTGAGGGCGCATGAGGAAATGCATTCGGGTGGGTCAGGTTGGGTCAGGTGATCTTGTGAGGGCACCCAAGGAAACACATTCAGGTGAGACGGGTATTTTCGGTTTAGGTTGTGTGAAGGCACTCTGGAAGGAAACATGTTCATGTGGGTCAGGTAAGCTTGTCATGTGAGGTCACCTTATAAGGAAACACGTTCAAGCGGGTCGGGGCAGGTTGGCTGGGTCGTGTGAGGGAGCCCAGGGAAACACGTTTGGGTAGGTTCGGTCGAGTCGTGTGAGGGCGCCTAGGGAAACGAGTTTGGGCAGGTTGAGTCGGGTCGGGTCAAGTCGTGTACTGAGGGTGGTCATATAAAAAATTCTAATTTTTCATCGCCTATGTGCCTTGTGCATGTTTGTGTGATCCATTTTCCGTTTTCTCCCTCGTGCCTTCGTTCGGGCGAGTCGGGTCGTGGCGTGTGAGGGCGCCATAGGAAACACGTTTGGGTTGTATCATGTGAGGGAGGCCATATAAAAAATGCTAATTTGTGACAACTCATGTGCCTTGTACATGTTCATGTGACCCGTTTTCCATTGGCTCCTTCATGCCTTCGATGTTCAGGAGAGTCGGGTCAGGTCAGGTCATACTTTATTATGAGGGTGCCCAAGGAAACACATTCGGGTAGGTTGGTTTGGGTCGGGTCGTGTGAGGGCATCCAAGGAATGGGTTTGGGTTGGGTCATGTCGAGTCGTGTGATGGAGATTAAGGAAACGCACTCAGGCGGGTCGGGTCGGGTCGGGTTGGGTCATGACGTGTGAGGCCGTCTAAGGAAACATGTTCGAGCGGGTCGGGTCAGGTCATTTTGGTTCAGGTCGTGCCATGTGAGGGCACATAATTAAGGAAATGTGTTCGAGTGGGTCATGTTAGGTAGTGTCATGTGAGCGCGCCTAAGGAAATGCGTTCGAGCAGGTTGGGGCAAGTCAGTTCAGGTCGAGCCGGGTCGGGTCGTGTGAGGGCATCAAGGAAATCACGTTCGGGTAGGTCAGGTCGGGTTGGGTCGTGCGAGGGCTCTGATGGAAATGCGTTTGGTTGGTGTTGGGCCTCATATATTCCCATGTTTTCATCATGAAATATCATTGTTTATACCCTAAAACACTAGGTTTTTAGCCCATTCTATACCTTAATTCCATCACTTGCCGCCAAATACTCTCTATGGTTGATTATCATCAATTTTCTTCACTTATCTATGATTAAAGATGATTATTCCATGTTTTACATATGACGACTTTCTTGAAGTACATTTATCATAGGGTTCCATCGTTGAAATCCCTCATAAGTCAGTTAAGTATGAGAATGCCTAATTTAGGGCTTTGGCACTTTCGACATTCTTCCAGACAAACCGAGAGAGGTTATTATAAAAAATGATATTGTGATACCTCTCCATAATTTTAATTCCACCCAGCTCACTCATATGGGTCTCTAGAAGGAAATTATCTAATTTTTCCAAATCTGTAATAAATTCTAAACTCCCAAATTCTGCCTCAATTTCTAGACAGATGAAGGCGAAGCAAGAAATTCAGGCACATGGGTTTTGATCCAGTATAGCAAATTTACTAACCATATACTAGTTTTGAAAAATACCTTACGATTTGACTGATATTCAGGGGATTTGAGGCTAATTTATGTAAAAATCAAAATTTCCAGATTTATCAAAACCTCCCAAAACAACTATGTTTTGGGTTTTTGGTCAAAGTCAGTTTGAAAATACTACAGATCAGCACATCACAGCCTTCAAAATCGATTTTGTCTAATCTCCACAGCTACGTATGGAGTGTTGTTAAGCATCCATCTCTGAATGGACATTGCAATCAAATTTGTAAAAACTAAGTTAGGCATAGCATCTCTATGATCTCATCCTTTCTATTTGTAATTCTAAGGCTATTATTATAAAGCATGCAACAGAGACATATTAAAAGATAGACATCCAGTGAGGATTGTAATTCGATTTTCCCATCAAAATCTGAAGAGTGTAACTGTGTTCTCTAGTACTTAAGCTTGAAGTTTGTAATCTGTCATGGTGTGTTATTGATTTAATTTTGGAGTGCTATGGATTTCATGAGTTCCTGAAGCAATTTTGTTGAAGCGTAGCTAGTTCCTGTAAGCTTCAAGGTTCTCCGGGTGTGGAAAGGGCCCACCACAATCTGGATCATCTTCTGTAAGTATATGTGTAGGTATTTAATGGGTTTTTTTAATTTTTCATCTTAGTTTACAATTGTTTTTAACAAATCAAATTTATTTTTTATTTCAATCAACTATTCAATCTTTTATGTGTGTTAATTTTGGCATGGTGTCACTGGAGGAATGATTTCATGTGCTTATTCCCAACTAAGCAGGTTAAATATTAATGCTGAGGGCTATGCAATGAATGGTTTCGAGACTTGTTGTTGTAGGTGTGCGTTCAACATTACGAATTTTTCCTTGATCTATTTATATTTAAAATTTCCAGTATTGGTTTCACATACGCAAGGATCCAGGTTGTTGATATTATTATTTAAAATCACTTAAATCCGAATGAGTATTCCCTTGTGTGTTTACATGTGAACAAATCAAATAAAAAATAAACCTCTACGTTGAAAATATAAATCGAATAGAGTATGGATGAATCCACATGGTTTTAGAGTTTCTTTACTCAATTTTCAACAAATTGTAGTATTTCAGTTATGGAGTAATGGTTTTGTATTCCTAGCATCTAGATTTAGCACGAATTTCATTTACACAGTGCGACTTTGTCATGATGAATTAATTCTCGGAAATATGTTTTTGACTCTGTCAATATTATTTATAATTTGTCACAAAGAATGAGAGCGCATGAGGGATACAAGTTAAATCATATGCATGAATGTGATTTATATCGAAATCCTATAGGCACCATTCGAACTAGATTGAAGAATTAATTTGATGATTTCCTGAATTGTATTGGCAGTGAATTTTTATTTTATTTTGAAAAACAAAGTGTTAGTTTATGGATTGATCAACATCAAAGAAGTTTCTCAATGTAGAAGTGTAGTCTCCCATTGCTTGCTTGGTGTGATATAGAATGGAATTGATAGGTTATGTCTCTTACCATTTAGAGCACATTAGGATTCCATCAATTTTTTTGATTTCAATAGTGAGATAGCTTGAAGCTATAAGAGGATTTCCAGGAGTGCATTCTCAGCTTGTTTAATTGAGTCAAGATATTTAGGTCAATCCTCAATGCCAACACTTATCTATGCTTATCATTAAAAGCATTGAGTCAATGTGAAAACTACCTTAGGATTTCATTTTGAATGCAAGGTTTTTTAAATTTTGTGTGTGTGAGAAAATTGTGTCTTTAAAAGTTCCTTTATAAACTGTAAAGAAAGTTAGGGGTTTTAGTCTTGCATGAAATCTTGAATTTCTAGCTCAGGAGTGAAGTGTGATTAAGTGATTTTAGATGTTTTCAATTTACAGTCTTTACAATTCATTTTGGGAGTGACTTTTCATTTGAGATTCTGGAGCATTAGACAAATTAGCTATATTGAGTGAAATGATTGAATGATTTCCAATTGTGATTCTCACTAGCATTGTGATTGAAACCCTAGTTTCCTAGTTGAAGTAGTTTCCATTCCAATACCTTAGTACAGTGTATGCACTTGTTGGATTTCAAAGTAGAGTGCCTTATCTTTTTTCTTAGGGAAATAGAGTATTGATTGCTGAATATTTTGGGTGAAATTGCTAGAGTTCAGTCTAAAGATTTGATTGATGTTAACTGCAATTGTAGTCTAGTTTTCCAAGTATAGTTTTGTATGCCTAAACAATTCATATGTCTCCATTTGTTTTTAAAAGTAGAATTAGGGTTTATTGGTTGAAAATTCCATGGAGTAGGTAATATACATATAGTTTGGTTGAGTGTGAAAGATCATTTGTTCACTCTAATTTATAAGTGTATGAGACAACCATTCAAACCAGTTTTTGATACCACAATCTCTTGGTTGATATTAAGATGATGGAATTGGTGTGAAATATTCTCGTGCTAGGGTTTGAGTGAAGGAACAGTCGGTAAGCATGGAATTGATTGTGTGAACATAAAATCAACTTGCATATGCATTTAGAATAAATTATTTAGTTTCTTTCAAGTGTGACTTGTGAAAGCTAGAATTAGGGTTTTGGGATTTCTGAATGAAATATTGAGTTGTTGGATTGAAGAATACCATTTGTTGAAACTAGGCATTTGTTTTGAAGTAAAAATTATGGAAATTAGGTTTTATTGAATCCAAATTCCATTTTAATCATGAGATAGATTAAATTTCTAAAGGTTTTAAGTGCTCAAATTGAATTTTATTATTGATTTTTCTTTTAGTGATAAGATGAATTGATTTCTTCTCTGCAAGCTGTGTTCATGAGCATTTGTGTGCCCATTCCTTAGTTCATCATTATAAAGGAAACATTAAAGCTCTGACCTACAACTTGAATCATGAAGTGTAGTGCAGCTCATGTTTATGAGCTCGGATTGACAAATTAAATATTAAGAGCTTTAACTCACCAATTAAATCTCTCAACAAGCGGGTTGGGTCAAGTCGGATCGGGTCATGTACTAAGGGTGGTCCTATAAAAAATGCTAGGTTGTGACCGCCCATGTTCCTTGTACACGTTTGTGCGATCCATTTTTTGTTTGCTCCCTCATGCCTTCGTTCGGACGGGTTGGGTCGTACCGTGTGAGGGCGCCACAGGAAAACCATGGGTCAAACCGTCATGTGAGGCAGGTTGTATAAAAAATGCTAAGTTTGGACTGCCTGTGTGCCTTATGCACGTTCATGCAACCTATTTTTTGTTTTCTCCCTCGTGCCTTCGATGTCTTTCGGGCGGGTCGTGTCGAGTTGGTTCAGGTCGTGTCATGTACGTGATATGCCCAAGGAAACGCGTTCGAGTCGGGTCGGGTCATGCGGTACTGTGAGGGCACCCAAGGAAACGTGTTCGGGTGGGTTAGGTTGGATCTGGTCGTGTACTGAGGGCGCCCAAAGATCATATTGGGTTCATGGTTGTGGTTTCCTCTATTTAAATGTCTGACATGTGGTATTTGATCCATACCTTGAATTTCCACAAAAGAAATTGGTTTCAAGCTAAACTCCTTGGTTTATCGCTCATATTCTGGTCCTGTGAATCACTAATGATGATCAAAAATTCCATTGGTAATTTATTTTCCTAGTGGAAGTAAGCCTGTTATAAAGAGATAAAAATATCACATGGATTTTGGTGGAGGTGGACTTCGTTTTTGGCCTCCATGCAGAGGTGGAGCTCAATTAGGGTGGCTTCTATACTAGGCAATGAATTGAGTACTATTGAGTCGTGTGAGGATGGCCCTATAAAAAATGCTAAGTTGTGACCGCCTGCGTGCCTTGTGCACGAATGCATGCATCTCGTTTGTCGTTTTCTCCTTGGTACCTTCGTTTGGGCGGTTCTGGTCATGTGAGGGCACCAAAGGAAACACGTTCCGGCAAGCTGGGTCAGTTCGGGTTGGGTCGTCTGAGGGTGCCCAAGGAAACTTCATCATGTGGGTCAGCTCGGGTTGTGTGAGGGCACCTAAGGAAATGCGTTCGGGCGGGTCAGGTTGGGTCGTGCCGTGTGAGGGCGCCCAAGAAAATCTGTTTAGGCGAGTCGGGTCAGGTCAATTCGTGTAAGGGTACCCAGGGAAACGCGTTTGGGCAGGTCAGGTCGGGTTGGGTCATGTGAGGGCACCCAGAGAAATGCGTTCGGGCAGATCGGTTCAGGTCGGGTCAGGTCGTGTGAAGGTGGCAGTGAGGGTGGACCAAGGAAACGTGTTAGGGCAAGTCAGGTCGGGTCAGGTCCAGTCGTGTCGTGTGAGGCCACCCAAGAAAACACATTCGGTCGGGTCAGGTTGGGTCATGTCATGTGAGGGCACCCAAGGAAATACGTTCGGGCAGGTCAGGTTGGGTTGAGTTGTCTCGTGTGAGGGCACCTAGGAAAATGCATTCGGGCGGGTTGCATTGGGTCGTTTTGTGTGAGGGCGCTTGAGGAAATGTGTTCGGGAAAGTTGGGTTGGGTCAGGTCATGCGAGAGCTCCCAAGGAAATGAATTCGGGTAGGTCAGGTCAGTTCAGGTCATGTGAGGGCACCCAAGGAAATGCGTTCCTGCGGGTCAGGTCTGGTCATCTGAGGGCACCTAAGGAAACATGTTCGAGTGGTTCAAGTCAGGTCATGTTGTGTGAGGGCGCCCAAGGAAACGTGTTCGAGCAGGTCGGTGTAGGTCGTTATTAGAATTAATTAATGACTCTCACATGAAAAATAATAACTAGTTAAACTTAATTGAATTCCAAATAGGAATAAAAGTCAACTTAAAAAGGAGAGGAGAGATAAAAATGATAGTTAACTGCTGTAAAGTAGGGAAGAAATGCATACTCACTCTAGGAAGGTCTTTGAATTAGGTAGCATGAGTCAATATGTGGAATTATCCATTTAATCCTCCAACTAGTGTCTACTTAGTGCCACATGTCATCCTAGCTGGTGGCACCCCCTATTAAAATAGAAAACCCTAAAAATAGAGAATTTGAAAAATGATAGGGAATGACCAATAGTGAATGAAAAGTGGTCGTACGTTCCCCTAATAATGTATATTAATGGAAAAGGGTCTAATGATGGTGAGAGTGTGTGCCTTAATGAACTAATGAGTGTAATGTACCCCAACACCACCCCACAACCCAACTTATAGGGAGTATTCTATTGAATGAGTCCTAGCAATTCTCAGCCATGTTAAGTACTCATGCACAACAACAAAAAAAATCAATGAGTCCCAATAATTTGTGACCATGTCAAGTACTCATGAAATAAATTATACAATACACAATATCAGAAGAGTGAGGTAAAGAGGGACAACCTAGTGGGAAGAAAACCACCCCTCAAAATACAATGAATATTGTGTCAAATATGTAGTTTCTATCAAGAAGGATGGTGTTGCGACTCGTTTGTAGTTTTATTTCTCGCACCCTCGACGTTCAGGCGGGTCGGGTCTAGTTGGGTCGTGTGATGGTGCCCAAGGAAATGTGTTTGGGTCGGGTCATGCCCTGTGAGGGCACCCAAGGAAATGCATTTGAGTGGGTCAAATCGGGTCGAGTCATGTGAGGGTGCCCAAGGAATGCATTCGGGTCGGGTTATGTTGGGTCGTGTGAGGGCACCCAAGGAAATGAATTCGGTCGGGTCAGGTCGGGTCATGTTGTGTGAGGGTGCCCAAGGAAACGCGTTCAGGCGGGTTGGGTCGAGTTGGATTGTGTCGTATCCAAGGTTCTAGAGCTACTCTATAGGTTGGTGGGTAGCAGGCTCCATGAATATTATTATATCTTATTTTTAAATGACAAGAACTCTTTTGTGGGCTAGATTATTAAGGTCACCTCATAGCCCTCTCACTTTGTCGAAACCAAAATTTTCATGGGTGAACTATACTTGAACCTCCCTATTGTTTTAAGGTTCCATTTCATAGTCATACTTCCTATTGGTCATGCAGTGTGATCAGGGCATCCAAGGAAACGCATTCGGGCGGGTCAAGTCAGGTCAGGTCATGTGAAGGTACCCAAGGAAATGCGTTTGGGTAGGTTGGGTCAGGTCCGGTCTGGTTGTGCTGTGTGAGGCAACCCAAGGAAATGGGTTCAGGCGAGTCGGGTTAGGTCATGTCATGTGAGGGTGCCTAAGGAAACGTGTCTGGAATTGGCTCTGGTACAAGGTTGTTAGTTAGCCAATGGTGAATTTATAATACATAAGAGTGTGGTTTAAAATTTATCAATCATGCATAGGCTTGTAAAATTAAGGTATGGTAGAAATTTTATCTGGTGGACAGAATTAGAGTTTGGTTTGATTTTTCGTGATTACAAACAATGGTAAACTACTCGCATCAATGTTGCTTTCCTTTATGAAACAACCAACATCAATGCCTTCCAAAAACAACTCAAAACAGAAGCAAACAAGTCTTCAGTCTTATCAAGTCATGTTGGGGCACAAGGTACCCGAATATAATCTATAAAAGAAAACACCTCCAACATTTCAGAACAAAGTATGAACAAAATGAACCATTACTTAAACTACATTTTAAGTCACGAAACCTCATAGCCCTCTCACTTTGTCGAAACCAAAATTTTCATGGGTGAACTATATTTGAGCCACAATTACCAACCCCTAACCTATTTAACCACCTAAAACTATAAACCCCTAACCCATTCAACTCCTAAACCCTTAACCCCTAACCCCTAACCCATTTAACCCCATAAAACCCTAAAACCATAACACATTTAACCCCCTAAACCCTAACCCCATTAATCGCTAACCCCTAACCCCTCAAAGGCACAAGGGAGAAAATGGCTAACATCATGGATGCGTGGTTGGGTGAGGGCGAACAAGCCCACATATTTGAAAGATGTTATCTCGAGGACTTAGGATATGATTGAAGTTGTGCCCAAGACTTGAGCCTTTGTCCCCACTAGACCCACTACACCATAGGGGAACCGAGACAAAAGACCACCCTAGATGGATGGAGAATGTGATCAGATGGACAAGGAGACTAAGAGGGAACTTAAGAGGAGGAAGTTGTGCTTTATGTGTCAAGAACCCTGGGCACATGGGCACAAGTTCACCAAGGGCAAGGCCCACTCCATTTAGGTGTATTCAGATAGTGAGTCAGATGAGGATTTTGGGGTCTGAGTTGAACTGGGAGATGAGGGAGGACCATCATCAGGGGGAGCACCGTCACCACCACTACCACCTAGAGGGGGGTTTTTTTCCCCATTAGGGGGAGTTCTTGCTTCACTTTTGGGAGTTCTGAAGAATTTGACACTCAGGATTAGGGGGATGGTACAGGGGCATTGAGTTTTAGTTCAGGTAAACAGTGGGGCCACCCACAAATTTATTGATTCCTAGATGGTGGAGCGTAGGGGCATCCACACAGAGACATTTGAGGGGTTTTTGTTGGTTTCAGGAAACCAAACCATGTAGTGCACGAAGTACGCTCCCGGGTTGACTGTGGTGATGGGGAACTACTCGGTTACTGATCACCTTTTTTTAGTGCCTTGGAGACCAACGTGGTGTTGGGTGTCTAGTGGTTATATTCATTGGGGAGGGTCACCACTGACTAACAAAAGTTATATATGGAGTTTATGGGGCCAGATGGGAAGCTAGTATATTTTAGGGAGATGCACTCTTACCTAGCCCAGACAGTTTCAACACAGCGGATGGAGATAGATCTACAACATGGGGACATAGAGTTGGCGGTCAAGCTGAGGATTTTGGAGATAGGGGCCCAACCACAACCATTGGAACTAGACATACAGACCTTATTAGAGAGGCATCTGGGGTTTTTTTGGGATATCCTTCCGTGTAGACCACCAACCATTTTGGTGGAACTTGGCCATAAAAGGGGTATCAATATTTGCATAGCTTTTAAGGAAGAAATACACCTAGTGGATTATCCTACAAATAATAAAGTCTCATCATCTTGCCTAACCATGTCCTTAAAAATAAATTTTACTACTATGTTACATACATAACTGTCCCTTGCCTTACAAACAATAAGGCCTCATACACCATTTTGAAAGCCCATTGTCCTAGAAATAATAATATTTCATTGTTTCACTTAGAAATAACTTTAAAAGCATATTATTATTACTATATTATATATATATATACCTCTACTTAACTTAATTAATTAACCTCCATCACTATTTTTCCAATGAAGAAAAATTATGTTTAAAAAATATATTACTATGCTATCGCTAAACTCATATCATAAACTAATTTTCAGCCCTGCCAATCTAAATCTTAGCACTTCATTTTGATCGTTCAATCAAATGAAAATATAACACATGGAGAAAAATTGCTCACATGTTAAAATTTTCCGAACTTCCATATTTGCATGTGGAATTCCCTTCACTTCACTTACCTATACCCCTCATCTTGGTGTGGCTTCTAGATGCTTTGCAACATAGTCTGTTGCCATGGTGTGGCCTCCCGATGCTCTGCGACATAGTCTATTTCCTTGGTGTGGCTTCCATATGCTCTGCAACATAGTTTTTCGCCATTCGAGGTCGAGGTTGTTCATTTCATCCTCCAGCGAAACTTCCAAGAAAAGGTTTCGCTCTGCCCCCTTCATGAAGTAATTTCTCCAAATTTTTCTTTGTATCATTACACTAAGGAAGTCCAGGGCTTAGGGTTTTAAGGCACTAGCAGATTGCACTTCTCGCCAGGGAATACCTATAAAGTTCCTCCATAAAAGGCAAATCAATTCCTACCAAGTTCCTCAACAAAATGCATATCATCATTGTCCCCATACCAAATATCTGACCAAGTGAATATGCGCTTTTGGCAAATAATTTTTTGTCAGCCTCAAGAGTGAGCCCAATTCCTATTTTGGTGTTTTGAATACCATATGTTGTTGGAGCATCAAACCAATATCTCTACTTGTTTAAGCCCATGATAGTTCCAGGAGAGGTTTTGAGAGACCACTTTCCAATGCCTTTAAGATTCTTTTAAGCATAGGAGAGCTCTCAATATAAAATATGAGGCACTGTAAAACATGTCATCCAATGTGAAGTAACCACTGAAGATAAACATATGTGAGGCTGCCATGATTTGTTAGTTCATATAATTTTTCATAAGCATCATCTTGCAGCCCTCTAACAATTCATTTAGCAGTTAGAACCAGTCCCCGTTTGTGAACATATGCAAGTCCCAACCGTCCTTTGTCTTCCAAGGTACAAAGATCCCAAGAAGCCAATGGGAGCCCCCTATTTGTACCTGGTTTTCCTCAAAGATAATTATGAATAATATACTCTAGCTTAAGAAAATTAGGCGCATTGGAAAAATAGTAATATTACAACTGCCTATTACACTATTTCTGGTCTCTTCTTGTTTGCATTATAATATTATTATTATAATTTATCTTGATGATGAACATAAAAACATAATAATAATAATGCAATATTATAAGATCACAATAAAATGTCAAGAATAAAGAGAAATCAAGTTTATAAAACCCTAATCTAATCTTCCCTAGATTTCTCAACATGATATCAATGCTAGGGCTTTGAAGAAAGGGTATAAAAGGATATCATATTGGCAGCAATTCAACTTAAGAAGGTAATTTATATAGGACTGAGATCCTAAAGGAAGAGGATTTTATTTTTGGACACTCAATCTAGCCCTAATTGCAGTGAAAACTTCATAGGTATTTACAAGGAGAGGATGGGAATTTGGAGGGAATACAAGCCCTATTCTAAGAAACCAAAGGGCTAATCCAATATCCCACTCTAGTCTGAGTTTTTTGGAAAATAAAATGAATTTCTAGGTACCCTTTGTCAGTACTCTTCATTATGACATAATTGTAGACCTATAATAGAAGAACTAAGGTATAAAATTCTTGTATTGGGAGGATCGAAAGCCTAACCTAGAATTTCAAGGTGGGCCACACATGCTAGTGATATAACAAGGATATAAAAGGGACCTTACACGGTATAATATCCTATCAAAATGGTTCGAAACTATGTGAAAAATATTTGGTATGTATCATTTTTTGTTAAACGTTTTGTTAAGGATAGTTCTGAGTTTTGCAAAGCATCAAAGGACCATATATTATCAACTCCATAAGAACCAAGATGTCTCCAATTATGAGCATAAGTCATGAGGTAAAAATATTCGGTTTATTTGGAGGGTAAATTTGACTTCCCTATGAGCATAAAAATACATTGGAAGCCCTATAAAGGAAGTCGCCAAAAGAGACAAATTTCTTAGCATAAGTATCATTGGAAACTGAGACCTATTCTTCATACCAATGCACCGATGTTTTGAGCATAGCTGAGTTGAAATTCTAGAAGAATTTATGAGAATTAATTCCATATTGTAAGGTTAAAGCAATTCTCACACTATTATCAAACAGATCCAAATTGAAGGCCTAATTGGAATGCTAGAAGGAGTCAGTTCAGTAGGATCCGAAACCTCCTATTATTTCGGGCATAACTATACTTCAAAAGGACATGAGTTACATCTTTAGTCACCAAGAAAAGGAGTCGAGAATCCTATTATTTGCATAGAATCGAGTTGATTGGAGGAAAAATAGGCATATCTCATAAGAGAAATTGTCAACCTATAATCACTTTATTTAATTCATGACTTATAGACCTATGCATTGACATATAATATTTAGTCAGAATTCCCGGTAGATCCATGTGAAGTTAACCAATTCATGGGAATGCATATCTACAGGGATGAAATTTCTGAGCACAGACATACAATACACAGTCCGAGCCTAATCAATAGTGAGCAAATAGATATAAGTATTCCAAAGTTAAATTCTTAAAGTCTACCCTTTGAAAGATTCATTTAATATATGACCGTGTCTTTAGTATAGAGACCAAAATATTATGGAGAAGAAGTGCAATACCAAGATCCATATATATACATAATCTACAAAGTTGAATCAATTAAGTAAGAATATCGACCTTGTGACAAATTTTCCAAGCATACATACATACATACATCCATACATGCATACATACATACATACATACACACATATATAATATATATATATATATATATATATATAACTCAAATTCTATAATAGGACCTTGTGCTACTTATAGGGCTTCCATTCTAAGTCTTTGCAAACTATTCTCTATGTTACGTTTAAGAACAAATATCCCTATAGTTGAGAGAGGAAGAAGCACAGAAGCTTGTGATTATGTAACAATGGGTTTCGACATTTTTAATGGAAAAAACGTCCTACATATAGCAGTGAAGCCCCACTGGGAAGATTTTTTGAAAGTATTTCATCGTAATGCCTATATAAATGGTTTCCACTATTTATAGCTTCCACACATAACAATAAAAACATACTGAAAAAGTTAGGGCTGAAAATCATTAGGGTTCTCATCAACCAAACATTGATAATGCTCCAAAGCCTTTTCAATATTTTCCTACAAGAAAAACACAGACACACCACTTTATCTACATGTTGAAAGGGTGACCATAACAAACTATACATACATACATACATACACACATATATAATATGTATATATATATATATATATATATATATATATATATATATATATATATATATATATATATATATATATATATAACTCAAATTCTATATCTTTGAAAGCCCTACTTATAGGGTCAGCTCAAGTCTTTGAAACCTATTCTCTATGTTACGTTTAAGAACAAATATCCCTATAGTTGAGAGAGGAAGAAGCTACAGGAAGTTGTGATTATGTAACAATGGGTTTCGACATTTTTGAAGGAAAAACGTCCTATATACAGTGGTGTGAAGCCTCATCAGAAAGATTTTTGAAAAGCATTTCATCAGAAGCTCATATAAATGTTGGGTTTCCCTACTCATTTTATAGCTTTCCCATGTCAATAACAATAAAAAAACATACCTGACAAAGGTAGGGCCGTAAATCATTAGGGTTCTCATCAACCAAACATTGATAATGTTCTAAATCCTTTTCGAGAATTCTCTACATGTAAAACACAGACACTCCACTGTATTAACATGTTGAAAGGGTGACCATAGCAAACTATTAATACGCAATTTATAGCAAAGATCTGACTAAAATTATTTTTAGTACTAGATGTAATGATACGATAGTTTGAATAATTCATAATTTAAAACTTATCATAAATAAAATAAAATGGTTCGAAGTCAAATAATCCAAAAGAAAATATTACTGGGCATGGGCACGTCAAACAGTAGCTGGTTGAACTAGTTGAATAAGCACAATCACAAAAGCATGCTAGGATGGTGGGTACAAATAGTACCTGCACAATCTACCAACAGTAACTTCAGGTTTTAAGCTTCAATTTCTCTCTATTCCTATAGAGCTCTTTCCAAAGTCCCCTCCAACATTTCCATTATTCCGTCATCTTCACCACATTTCTCCATTACCATTGTGAGCCCATGTTCAAATATTAAGTTACAGTACTGTCATGGATTGGAAGCTTTAACAAATTGATTAATTTTTAGATTCTCAGCCACTCATTTCAAAACTTCAATTTCCCATTCCAACAAATGCATCCACACAACCTGGATACTCAAGATTTCGAGAGACCAAAAAACACACCACTCACCATAAGGAAAAATAAAATCTTGTGGAATAATTTTGGCATAAATTGATGACACACTAAAAAATGAAACCCGATTAATAGAAAAATAAGTTGCACCATTACATGTTAAAATTATTGGTATGATTTGTACATGTGACCATGGCCCATTCATATGTATCTTTATTTACTCATAATCATGGCCAAGGCCATATCTACCTCTCCTTTGAACTTTTTTCCAAGTCAAAAATTTATTCTTTAATGCCAACTAGAGAAAGATATGAATTTTCTTCAGTTCATGTTATTCCATACCTACTTCCATCACCAAACAAGGCCATAAGGGTTTGTAGGAAACTGTTATTTATATCCCAACCTTGTAGAGTAATAATCTCGAGATTTGTTGTAATCCTACGCTAAGGATTTGGGCGTCTCTTATAGTTGTACATGATCCTTTTGAAGAGTTTCAACAAATTTTCTCCACATATCAACATGTCTTTCTACTAGCTCCAGATTGTGTGCATGCTTCCATTCTTTAGATGAGATATTAGTAGCATCCGGGTTACTTATTTGATTTATGTACATAAAGCCTTTATCTCCCAAAAAAATAGTCTTATCCTCAGGTCAAAACACCTTATCACACCTTAGTATTACATAGCCAACCAAATTTGTTCACCATTACCAACTTTCCACAATAAAAATTTTCCAATGACTCGAAACAGAATAACCAAAGCCTTTCACTGATTTTATTTTCTTATTCATTTTTCCTAAAATTCTTATCCAATAAGTAATATTGCAAGAATTTATGTGTCTTTGGTCTAAAATTTCCTTCCCTAGACAATTCCCGGGGTAGCTTCCAGTGAGAGTCCAAAAAATGGATGTTCTTCAATCCCATTTTCCTTTTTCCTTTGGCCTAGCTAATTCCAATGCCTCCAAATCACCAAAGAGACATTTTCTTTTTATAGATTTCTTGACCCTAAGAACCCATGATACACCCTTCTAGTCCTTTGAAGAACACCCTTCATGATATGGGCCAAATAATTCCAATAGACTAGTGGAATTGCTTCCAGTAATTATCTTATTAACATGAGTTGAACACTAATGGATAATCACCTGTTACACCAGTGATTTATTTTTGTCTCCATATTATTGAGGAACCAACTCCAATCAAATTTTTCATGTCCATCTATCTTCAAAGGAGAACCACTATATTTAAAACCTACTTATAATTCCAATAGGTTATAAGAAAAAATTTTGACCAAATTTTGAGTTGTCTCCTCATCTACTCCATTATGAATAGAGAAGAATACTTATGAAGATTCAATTACATATTTGTATCTTTGTCATAAAGTGCAAAAATCGCTTTCATATTTCTACTCTCCTAAAGTGTACCTTTTAGAAAAAGTAAAGAATCATCAACATAAATTAGTTGAGGTAAGCATAGTGTGACACCAACCTTTACACTACAAATCTCCTCAAATCTCTTTGATGTTAGTACTAAGATAAAAGTTTGACCAAATTTTGAGGTGTATCCTTATTTAATCCATCATGAATCAAAGAATACTTTTGAAGATTCAATTCCATATCTGTAGCCTTGTTATAAAGTTCCAAAATCTCTTTCAGATTTTGAGCCTCCTGTAGTGTACATTTTAGAAAAAGTATCATCAACATAAAGTAGTTTAGGCAGGAACAGTGTGCCACCAACATTTACCCTAGAAATCTCCCCATATCTCTTTGTTGTTGGTATTAACTGGTTCATGCCTGCTTCTACCTAAAGGAGCAAAGGTGAGAGATGCCAACCTTGCATGAAGCCTTGCGAGGGCTTGAAAAATCCTGAAACATATCCTTTTAAGAGAACTGCAATTGAGATTGTTGAAACACACCCCATGACACACTTAATCACACATGGATTAAATCCAACGCAGAGAAGCATAAGCTGGAGATAGAGCCAACTAACTCGGTCATATGGTTTTGATAAATCAATCATAAGAATCATATGCATCCATATTCTATTCATCCATACTTCTTTATTTTTCTCCATATGGTTTCCTATACTTAAAAATAAACAATAATTCTCTTATCCTTTGTCAATTTTTTTTTTCTTTTCCTAGTCTCATCCCTAGTCACATTTCTCACCCATTATCTATTTCATACTTGTGTTGGTACATCCTTTTGTACTTAGGGTTTCTTATCGCTTATTGCTTTGTGCCTTACTTGATCTATCTGATTTATAATATATTTCCATAGAGGTGGCCTATGTACTTTATTGGAAAATGCGGAACATATCTTCCCAATTTATCTTTCCTTTAGATCTATGAATGGAATTCCTTTTGTCTTGTCCCATTGTCCTTGGGAATTCTTTCTAAAATTATCTGAGTTAAAAAATTAGGATGACCTGTACATGATCCTTAATAGTATGCTTTCTCTTGGTCACAAATATATCTCAGTGAATCCTCTGTCAGTGTCCCCCATAAGGTGAATGGTTATTTTTCTACCTTAGCATTTCACTTTTAAAACAACTCATTACATAAATAACATACTGCAATAATATACATTCTCAATATCCATTATTTAGCATGATAATAATCCAATGATAACAATTATATGAACACGTAAGCCATGTAGATTTATAGTGGGTATCTGAGTGCCAGGAGAAGACTCAGTTCTTCCACTTAGTAACATGCCCTTTCCATATCTCAAATCTGCTACAAGAACCTACTTGCATTTTTGTCCACGTGTGTGCTACACCATGGCATACTCAAAAAATTATACATGACAGAGGAAAAAAAAAATATTAATTCAACTCCAAAAACACATAATCAAAATTTAATACCTCCAATCTTAGTGCAACCCTTTATATGGGACTCAAACCCTATTTAAACCCTAGCCTAACCATTATACAAGACTATACATTAAATGTCTACATTCTTCATTTCACTCTACAAGACAACTAACTAATTTTTTAGATTCAACCCCAAGCAAACTTTGATCAGTTAATCTATACACTTAGGAAAAAAATATCATTAATAAGTTGGTTTTTCTAATTATAAAAAGTCACACATGATCATGGGCTAAAATATTGTGCAAAAATGTAAAGGTAGTAAGGTATACTTCAATTGAATTTTTATTTATTTATTTATTTATTTTATTTTATTTTATTTTATTTATTTATTTATTTGTCTGTTAAAAGTGAAATTATGAAATTAAACAGTTCATGGAAATTACGAGAACAAGGTAGCTTGATTGATTGTGGTTTTTATGTTATCTCTTTGGAATGTGGATTTCATTTCCTTCCATGTGGATGCATTGTTTAAAAGTTAATGTTAATGTTATACAAGTTAAGGTCTATAACATCATTATGTGTTATGAGAATCCATTGCTTGTTAATTATAAGTTTTTATGCATGAATACATTCATAAGGATAGTTTGTTTTAATGGATTGGTATCTTAGTTAGTAGATCACCAACTTGAACTTGTTAGAGTCTTGAATTACACAAGTTTCACCTTGCAATAACTCCTTTGAGAGGGTGTTGAGAATGATTTTCTCTGTGGCTATTAGTTTAGAGTGATGAAAATGAAATGGCTCAATAATGTGAACTTCACTCAAATGAAAAGGAAAACAGATAACACAAAATTCAAGAGAAGAGAGTACAAAGGGTGAAATCATCTTCATCAATCACAATTTTACATTTATATGTATAAGTAATTAATAGAACGAAGGTAGAAGAAAATGGCCAGGAATGATGCCTCTACTCATAATGCTAACACAGTTTGACAAAGCATGAAATCATTTTATCAAGAAGAATTTTATATTAAGATGTATAGGTGATTAATAGAATGGAGGTTGAAGAAAAATTCCAGTAATTATGCCTCCACTCGTAATGCTAACTCAGTTTGACAAAAAGAGAGGTCTTTTGTACTAATCAAGGCCTTGGTGAGATGACGGTTGGGAAAATTGTCCCAACTCTCTACAATGACGATTTTATAAACATGACTTCCTAATCCTGACCTTTCAACATAACTTCATGACCCCTTATACTACTTAAGAAGAAAGCTACACGTTTTGAAAAAATAACTCCTTTGAATATATGTGCTTTCATAACAGTGCTAATAAGAGAAACAACACTAAGCGATGAAATAGACTAAAGGAAAAAATAGGACTTCACTTAAAAATTGAAGTTCATTCTTTTTCTCTCCATTGTTCTTAAGCATCCTCCTCAAGAAAAAACTTATATCAAATGTTATCATTTGTTTTGGAGCTACATTTGTAGATTCATTGTTATCTAGAGTTTATCGTATGACACCATTGTGGAGTTGACAGGCACTACAGAGGATGTTGGTGCTACTTGTCATTGGGTGTATTCTCTTTGCAATTAATTGGGCCAATTTAGAGTGGGTTCTTATGATATTTGGGTAGACATGTAGAATTTTCTACTAGCCGACAACTCAACACAGCTTCAATGTTTTTGCATAAAATCTGATTCCCACAGTCCCAAACTAGTAAGTCTAATGTAAACCTTTTGAATGAAATTTATTTGATACACATTTTTTTTGTAAGCTGGCCCAAGACTACACTATTCATGATCATGTCCAAATACATCACCTAGATCAGGGCAGGGACTTGAACCGATGACTTCACATCAAGGACTTCCTTAATAACGCACCCGATCACCGTTAAGGCCAAGATAGTAAAACATAACATGAAGGCTCAGTTAACCCACTTGGGGTGTGTGCCCTTGTTATGTGAGTCCATAACCCCTATGAGGATGCCTCACTTGAGTTGTGTAAAAATTCACAACTCATGCTAAAAATTGTAACATCTCATCTTGTGATCTTGTGACCTTCTTGATCGAAATGCACAACTGAAGCTAAAAATTGTAACATCTCATCTTATTATCTGAAACTCCTCAATGCTAGCTTAGATATATGTTCTCTAGACATCCGCATTATTCTCATAAATCCTACACTGGAAGCCTTCAAGCCCTTGCCATAAATCTATAGCCCTATCTCAGATATGAGAAGTCAATGTGTGAAAATGGGATAAATATTTTTCCTTATATACAATTTAGGACATGAATCCAACCTTTTACTTTTGGAGGAAAAATTCAAAATTCACATCAAGGAGTGCCTTAAAAATGCACCAGATCATGGTTAAGACCAAGCTAGTTAAACTTAACATGTAAGCTCAGTTGGTTACATGATATTTCCATCTTGATCCCAACTCACTTGAGAAATGAAGAATGATGAGTTTTAGGTTTTTGGCTCCTCCTCCCTCAGCCACCGCCGCACTGCAGCTCGGCCCTAAGGGCCATGGTGGATGGAGATATCTCCTGCCTTTGTTGCTTCATAAATCTTTCCATGAGGACTTCAGTCACGGTGTTAAGGCTAAGAAGGCTGGAGTTGAGCCCTCTAAAAGTCCCTCCCTCTCGACTACAGACCTCTACGCTATGAAAGGCGAGAGTTCCCCTGCTCCTGAAATACATGACAACCATGACCCTCTCGAGCCATTGCTTCCCCTTGGGCCATACCTTGATAATAGTTTCCCTGGGGATCAGAAGCTGATTACCGATGCTCAAACCACAGATATCTCAACACCTTGCTGCCAAAGTCGAGGTTACACTCTGCATAAAGGATGACAGTGCTTCGGTAGATCAGACCTGCAAAAATTTGATGGAGGATTGCATCATGCTGCTCGACGGGAAGGCTAATCACATTGCGACAACCATGAACAAAATCAAGCCTTCAATGTTTGATTCTCTAACCTCTCGGTCTAGATCTGGCAATGAGGGTTCTCCAAATCTGCCTCCCATCTATTTCCAGATATAAATCTCTCTATTATCTGGAAAAACTCTGCTACTTTGGATCCATGCCATGGATCTGGTAGGATCCCTCTTGCAGGCCCTTGAACTCAAGCTGAAGGTACCCACCACCTCTCAGCAAATTCTCTATCGAGGTAAACAACTTGAAGACTCCCTCCCTCTTTCATTCTATAATATTGAAAAAGATTCCTTGGTGATATTAACCCTCTGTCTGCAAGGAGGGGTTTTCGGGCAATCGTCCTCTGCCCAAGCATTCTCCTACAAGGATGTTGTCCATGCACAACCTTCCAAGAGAGTTGCACGTCCCATGGAGAAATATGCTCAACCTATGGAAACTCCCAGACCTTTCTTGGTGGAAAAAGAGGACGATATGCCTTCTGTAGAAATATCCCACCTAGAACTTGAAAACCAACATCAAATGTATGAATAATCCACCATTATTTTCCACTTCAATGGATTATGGCTAAGCACAACAGATCTATATCAATGGATCCACTCCACTCGAACTAATAATAGAAAGGTTATATTCTACTCAAAGGGTTTCTTTATAGTCTTTTTTCTTTCAATGAGGACTATCAAAAATCCATAACAAGAGGTCCATGGTTTTGGGGAAAATCAGGGCTATTCCTCACCCCATGGTTCCCAATTTTTGACCTCTCCTCGGTAGTCATTACCAAACTGTCCATTTGGGTCAGGCTTCCAAATCTGCCTGCTCATCTATGGCACTGCTCTGTCTTCCAAACAATTGGAAACTCTCTAGGTCACTTTCTTGTAGTGGATCCCTCTAGGGGAGAGAAAGGCATATACACCTACGACAGGATTTGTGCGGAAATTGATCTAAGTAAAGGCCTACCAGATCAAATTAACCTCAAAGTGGGGGAATTCCTTTGGACTCAGACCTCTATTTTTTAGAACATTATGTTCTGATGTCGTCACTACCATCAAACAGGGCATCTTTAGAACTCCTACATCGTCTTTCTTGCCCAAAATAAGAAAGGACTTAAAAAATCGAAATCTAAAAGCTATAAACCATGTTATCCACCCCCAATGGATGTTATTGACTCACTTAGCTCGAATGAGGAGGAGATCGATGCTAATGAGGAGGTAGTGATGCAAGAGAAGGAGACAAACTTAGCAGACCCTCGAGGGCCCAATGCTTCCTCGATTAATCAGAAATGTTCTCATGAGTCTGCCTCCTCCAACTCGGAAAAGGAGACTCCTCCTTTGACCAACAATAATCTTTAAGTGGTTACAGCCAACCCGCCCCTTGATGGTTGGGTCAAAGTTAAAAAAAAAGGAAAATAAATGTTGTATTGAGGGCTCTACCCATTCTGGGCATTCTCTTGTGTTCATCACTCATGGTTCGTAGGAATCTCTTCTAGATCGTCCTTTTTCTCTCTTGGCTACGATATGGGACCGAGGTTGACTATTCATTATCGGTTTCCCCGCTATCTAGTTTCTCTTGCTTGTAACACCATTTGTACTATATGCATTCAATAGAATCATTCTTATTTAGAAAAAAAAAAAAAAAAAACATGTAGGCTCAGTTAATCCTCTTGGGGTGTGTGCCCTTCTTATGCGAATCCATAACCCCTATGAGGATGACTCACTTGAGTTGCATAAAAATTCACAACGCAAGATAAAAATTGTAACATCTCATCTTGTGATCTTGTGACCTTCTTGATATAGCACATTGTGATAATGTGGTTTGTTTCTCTCTTTTTATTGTGAGGTTTTAAGGTTTTAAGGTGTAACCAGCTCCAAAAATAGAAAAAAAGAGATATCAATGCCTTAGAAATGAGCCACTTCGAGGGGGCAACCTCCAATACATTACATAAATGAACAATTCTTGGATGATTCAATTTACAAAACCTCCTTTCTATATATAGGAGTCCATGTGGTCATAATGTAATCCTAGTGGGCCACAATGTAATCCTAGCCGACCTAACAATAATAATTTAAGGGCACAATAATAACAAAATGGGGGTTACAAGGGTACAATAATAACAATAAGGGGGTTAGACTATTAACAATAAGGGACTATACTAGTAATATAGGGAGCTAACATAGTTTCTCTTGCTTGTAACACCATTTGTACTATATGAATTCAATAGAATCAGTCTTATTTAGAAAAAAAAAAAAAACATGTAGGCGCAGTTAATCCTCTTGGGGTGTGTGCCCTTCTTATGCGAATCCATAACACCTATGAGGATGACTCACTTGAGTTGCGTAAAAATTCATAATGCAAGATAAAAATTGTAACATCTCATCTTGTGATCTTGTGACCTTCTTGATATAGCACATTGTGATAATGTGGTTTGTTTCTCTCTTGTTATTGTGAGGTTTTAAGGTTTTAAACTATCATATTTCAGAAGAAATATTTTGATCCTATTTTTTTTTCCTGGTCTTTTTTTTTTCTCATCTACATGTGTTTTTTTCTAATATTTAACAGTCATATCAATTCACATCTTTACTCAGATTTATGCTCATTTATTTTAATCCAATTATGTTGATGTTTTTGATACACTATTTTTTTTTACAGGTTTTTATTTTGAAATCCCCCAGCTGAGCATCGGCAGAGAACTGAAAATGGTAGCATTGGGCATGATTTGTGCAAAAAATGGTTGATTTAGTATAAAATTTGTGGTTTGATATAAGTGTCCCTTATTGGGGTTGCTAAAAATATGCTGATAAGTTAGATGACATGGTGAAGTCACATACCTTTTGATAATTATTCCTTAATCAATCTAAGGGAGAGGGAGAGAATGCTCAAAGTTTTTTTAGTGAACTTTTTAAATTTAAAAGTTTATATGTATACAAATTTAATCCATATACTGAATAATGAAGAATCATAGATCGTGGAGCCAAGGGGTGGCCATATTGATTTCCCCTCATAAATTCACCTCTAACTTGTTGTGTTGTATGTTGATCTGATCTTAATATTTTTGATTTACTGTTTATTCACTTTAAACTCGAATGTCATTTGATGGTAAAGTTGTACCCTTTAATGCACAAATTTTATGTATTAGAAGGGTAAAATTAGAAATTATTTCAGTTTGCATTTTTTGTTTTCAAGTTAGATATTATTTTTAAGTTTCCACATTTCTAATTTTATTGCAATGTGGCAAACTAATCATGGCACAAGAACAACCTCAGGACAGGTAAAAAACTAACAATTTCACTTTCCGATTAGTTTCTTTATCTTTAATAATATATTTTTATATATTTCATGGTTCTTATTGTTTTATAACGTGGCAGGATGATCACGAAAAGGGTCCAGCCGAAGAACATGTAAAGTGCCAACCTTTCTCTATCTTCAGGTATTTTAATTGTTTACATAATTGAAATAATGTTAATTTCTTTGAAATATGCAGATGTCTGACCATGGTGTGCATCATAATTCCCTCAACGAGGAAGATTTGTATTCATCCCCAAGTCCATTTGTTTTTCTACGAAAAAATATTCTAAATGAAAACAAGGAACTTGAGCATTTGGTAGACATTGTGCCTCAAACACTTGAATTAGAAGAAATGATATTAGAATTTATGACCCAGCTTCATACATATGAGGTAATAACAAAAAATCAAAAGGATATTTTTATTGTTATGCATAATATTAATTGTGATAGGTTGATTTATAACTTTTACATTAACTAAACTAACAAAAAAATTATTTCATATGTAGCATTTTCTGAAACCTGTTGTCCCCGGTGTTGGTGGTAGTGGGACACAAAGGCAAGAGATTCATGAGGAACTCTCTAATACACCTCATATTCCTTTAGGTAGTAGGAAAGAAACGCACCCCCAAGAAGACACACAACCAACCGTTGAACATGGTGGCAGTGATGAGGATGATATGGCCAACTTTATGATTGCAGTTCCTAGAGCTACAGGTGTCACCTCCACGAGGACCATTCCAAGCACATTTTTGGTGAACAATGAAGGTGTTCCTATAAAGCAAGTACAACTCCCAGGTAAGTTTTAATATGTTAATGGTTTCATGTAATCTATCTAAAACATATTTTATCATGATTATTATTTTTAAATTAATGATAATATATTTTTCTTTGTAGAAAACAATGATTTCTATAGGGCCTTGGAGACAAGGAGTTGGTAATTTCTAGCCCAACCATACGTACAAGGTGGAATTCACAGAATTCTAACCTGAAAAAAGAACTTCTAGATTATCTAGAAGGATTTTTTGGGCGGGCAAATTTGATAGAACATCGGTCATTCGAGAAGTTGGAAAATATCTTAAATATATGCGAGACACCTATAGGACGTACTTGAAAAATAAATCTAGATACAAGCACCCTCTCATAATTCCAGAGAGGGAGTGGAGAGCACTCATTGAGGACAGAAAAGATAAAAAGACCAAGAAAGAAGGAAAAATTCTAACTAGACCCACAAGGTAAATTACAACTTTAATTCAATTGCTTTAATTTTCTTTATGTCTAAAATTAAATTTTGCTACATAACTGACTTCAAGCTTCTGATGATAGATTGCCTCACACCTCGAAGGCAGCCAAAGCTAGTATTGACAAACAAGGCCAGCACAAGCTAGGCCACGACGACTAATTGAAATTAGCCACAAGAATTGTAAGTAGCTAAACATCTTATTAATTGTATTGCCTTCCAAAATTTTTGTAATCCCATCAAATAACATTAAAAATACACAATAATATGCAATGTAGGGTGACGAATTTGGAACAAAAACCACAAAGGAAAACAGAGAGATCGCTTTCCATTCAAACTATCAAGCCGTAGTTGAACGTCGTAAATTCTTGGGACAGGTCCCAAGATACAGAATGTCTGATAAGGTAAAACGTTAACCTTTTGATATGTTTGTTTTCGTCCACAAATTTAATGTCTAACAACTTTTTTTTAAATCAGGGGATTAACACTTTCAACGATCCAAATAACCCAGCTATAGCGCAGTGCGTTAAGAGTGAAATATAACCAAAACATGGTCCTCACATGCAACCTGATCATTCCAGTGGGGACTGGGCCGACGGTGCTACTATCAATGTGGCCCATGACGGTAATTAATTTCTACTTATAGTTTTTTCTAATTATAGATTGAGGGTTGTGTCCTTATACCATTTTTTGTTTAAATGACAGAGAATTTTGTACTTGAGCATCCTACCATCGGAGAGGAACATGGGGCAACGGTTCCAACTGTGACAAATGGTTCATTAGGTAAATATGTCTTTGCAATTTTTTATTATTATTAATATTACCAAACTACTTCAATGATATTCAAAAACTAGAGATTTAAATTTAATATTATTTGTTTTTATAGGTGATGCCTCATCATTGCATGAGACCAGACATCGTGAGTACCCAACTAGGTGAGCTATGCGGGAAATGTATGAAATATAAGTAGAGAACAATGATGTTGATGATGTAGTTAGGAGATTTAGAAATAGGAAGAAGAAAAATAAAATTTGATAATGTAAAATATTGTATTATTATAAGACAAATGATGAATGACGTACCATACTTGGAAACGTTTTTGTGTTATATAAAAACTCATTTATCATACTATTTTTATGCCATACACTTTCAAAGTCTCCTTGTGTACTTTTAGTTGCATTGCTTTTTCATTAGTTATTGAGTATTTTTTTTCTGCTCATGTTCGTAAAAAATGAAATATAGATTGGGTATTGGGGAATTGAGAGTGATGTGAAGGGGGGAGGGGGGGTGGGGGATGGGGGGAGGTGCCATAAGAGCTTCCACCTTCACGTGGTATTTAGTAGCGAATAATTTATTAGAGCGATTTAACCTTGGATCAAACTCACTCGATCTAACGTAGCAGCAAAAAAGTCATTGTTGAATTAGTTTCTACTCTTTCAGAGCGTGGGAGGCTTGTTCCAAGTTCAGGCGACTCCAATAATTTTTTCTTCAAATGAAGAGGAGCTTATTCAGGTATGATTTGAAATTTTCAACATATGTTCTAATATTATAATAAGAATGCATCTTAGAGTAAAAAATAATTCAAACATTACTTGTATTTATTGTATAGATAATTATGGATTTTGAATGACTTGGCAGTGCAGGTACAAATCCTCTTGAATCATGAGCAATACAACTTATCAACCAAGGTCATGTCCAAGATATTTTTTCTTGTGTGCTTGACCAGGTTCGTAGTGTCACATTTTGTAAGTTCCTTTACACTTCATAATTCAAGATGAATCTTGTTCATGATTATGATATGGTTTTCTGTATGTGTTTTTCCTCTATTTGATTGTAAGTTTTAACATGATTTTAAACATTCAAACCTTTTTTTTTATACTATTAATATATTGAAATATACCACCATTCATGAATTGAAGTTTCATGTGAATAAATAACATATTGTTACAATCATAGTTTAATACTTTAGAGGGTGTAAGGTTTTAGCACCATCTTGGTGGTTTGCATCATATTTTTACTTGGCAGCATGAATTCTTCTTGTTTCGACTCTGTGCAAGAAGAATGATTCTAGAATCATGTCCCCATCAAATGTTAGTTTGGGACTGGGAAAATAATCTTGTGACATCGTGGCATCATGGTATTGTGTCCTTGTAATAGGAGACCGAGTTGGTGACATGCCAAAGTCTAAACCTTCCATATAGCTGGGTAGCTGGAATGCAATTGTTTGTTGCCGCATCTTGTCATTCAAATAAAAGGTATAATTATCGGTACCAATAGGAGCCAATTGGCTAAGCATGATGTTTTCTGTAACACCACTGAGAGGGTCTTCTTTCGCAAATGCAACAACATCCAAAAGGATATCCACAGTCTCCTCAAATTAACATCTCATCATTGGTTTGGTGTCATTATGATTGATACCATGTCGAGTAATAGCCATAAAATGACCTCGATATGTAATTTTATCACATATATGGATAGATGCTTTTAGTTCACATATGATCCATCAAAAGATATCACAACTCGAATTCCCCATAGAGCCATTTCTGTAAGAATGTTACTTTCAATTTTTTTCAAAAACACATCATCTTCAGAATTTTCATTTTGTACCTCTCCTGTAGGACCTTCTACATGTATAATACGTAAACGTAGAATAATTTTTTCTGCATTATTGTCATTAAAAATGAATCCAAAATCATCATCAAACTCAAGGTTAATATTTTCCGCAATGTGTTACATACTCAGTTTTTTATCAACCATCATCTCTCTATTCAATTCTATACAGAGCAGCCATGCAAATATTTTTTTTGGTTCAATATCCTCATCTAGAATTTCATAACCAGATTTGAAAAAGTCAACATCCTCCTCAATGATAGTAGTCATTGGATCTGGATCATACCACACTTCAGTAGCCTATGTAACACTTCTCAAGGTTGTGTACTCTAAATAACACTGCACATTTTTGGCACTTTCCTTTGTCGTGTTAACCTTAGTTTTTAGGTACATAGGAAACGATGGCATTTTAATATTCTTTGCCACATTTATGATTTCCCTCAGCCTGGGGAAACCAAGAGTAACGTTTTTTGCACTGACACGAACATAATGGAAAGTATTCAGTGTCATCTGAGTAGTTGGTTCACCAATGGATTTCACTGCAACAAAACCAATCATCTCACTTGGAGCAACTAAGGACTACAGAAAACGAGATTCTATCTCACCAATTACCCATTCAAATTCTTCCCTTGTAAGGTGACACTCCTTCACCACACGCTTACTAGCAAATGTACTTCGAAGAAGAATGTTGAAAAATAGAGTGACATTATTCTATGCTTCAATACTCATGGGGTCATCACCGGGAAAAACCTTAAGTCTTTCCTGAAGCCTATCAATTTCTTCTACAATCTCCATAGGATGCATATCTGATGGTTTTTTCATATCAATTTTAAATGCCTTTTGGCTTTTCCAGATGAGCCTCTTAATATTTAAAGGCATAGGCCACACGTTATCTCCAGTGGTTACAATCTTTGTACCTATTTGTCGTCTATCTGACTCCAGTTTTTTCATATCCACATGAAAAAACATTCTGGAACTCCTGGATTGTTTTAAAACCTTCCACATGGTCTGGTAACATGTAACTAGGATTCCAATTTTCTTGATCAAGTTTATATTTATAATCATTTTTCAAAATCCTTCTTTTTCATCTTTAGAGAATCAATGTTCTATGACTCAATCCAAAAAACATCCATACCATATTCACCATATAGAAGTTGAATAACATCACCAAGTGAGTTCCTGGCAGTCCCGTCATATTTAACCATGATATCCTCCATAGCTTTTATAAGACGCCTCTGTATGTACCCTATTTCTGAAGTCTTCACAGCATTATCTATCAAACCTTCTCTGACACTTTAATTATGCTACCCAACATGCTTCCATGTAAGCCATTCATATCCAGGGATAGGGAATTCCTAGGCACAACCATAACTTCGATACCTTGTTGAAAGGCTAAACAAGGAATCAAGGGCAGAACCTGCCGCTAGCTAGCAGGCTGCTCTTATTTAATCGCTCCCATTGTAGTAGTACTTCTGCTACCTGCAACATTGCTAATGGAAGCTGCTATTCTTGGGATAACTATCAAACTTTCAGGGGAGGATGTGGAAATCATATACTATCTTCTTTTCATTTTGGCCTAAGATATTTTGTCATTTTTACCAATTTATTGGTAACTAAGCACACTAGTCCTTTAAATTTCCAAGTATGCTGCCTCGTTTCATCTAAACTTGTTTTTTTCTTATTATTTAAAGTTAGTAATGATGTGATCTCTTGTTTGATTCTCTACATGGAAATGTAAGTGATTATATATGATGGCATTAACAATCAATTTCCTATTTATATATTTTATTATGTAGCTTTAGATTTATACTATAGGAGCTTTATTATAATGGTTTCATGCAATTTTTAAAAAATATATATTTTTTAAACTATCAAAATATCCCATAGCATCTCTTGCTTGACCTGAGAAAATAGGTTGTCCTTCTAATAACACCAAGATTCTATCAAACGTATAAAAAGCATGCTACTTGGTTGATGTATTTTCGTTGAACATATGAAAAAGCCTGCTACTTGGCTGATGTATTGTAGTAATTAGCTTGTTAGACAATTGTTCAAATTTGAGTATTACCATAGTTTTTATAGTCAATTTTGAGGAAAAATACCAATATTAGATTATAATTTTATGACCTCACTTCCTCTTCATCAACTACAACATGAGAGTCTATTCATGCCCTATAAGATTGAGGATGCAGATTTAAGAACATGTTGTCCAGATACTCTTCCCCATTGCAACGATCTTCATAATCATACATAGAAGGGTCACCAAATCTACAATGTGAGAACTGATTGTTGACTTGTACATTTTTGTTTTCCTCACTGGAAGGATCGCAAGGGTAAATGTTTAATTTCCTATCTTCTGAATACCCTTTGAAATCATCAAACTCAACTTCCAAGATATCAAAGAAAAAATGGCACCCGTGTCTGTTTGTTTATTGACCTCTTAGCACAACAAAATTTGGTACCGGTTTTTGTGGATGTTGGCATATGTTCTTCATCTTCCAAATTAAGGATGGCAAGACCTACATTACACTCTTCATTAACGAATGTTTTGGTATGCCCTTCATTTTCAAAGGAGTTAGGAACATAGTTCTTATACTCCAAGCTTGTGAAATTTTCATGTAAAGCAATGGGGTCTACATCACCACAAGAAACCATAGCTGTGTCATATTCTTCATCTGTCAAACCATAGAAATATATATCATTATATACCATGTTTTTGACATCAATAAGTGTTGTTGTTGGGCTGAACATAGCTATGGGTTTCTCACAAAACATTTTGTCTATGCCAATGTTGCAATTTGAATCCATAAACTTATCCACTTCAACAATTGTTTGTCTTCTTCTGCATTTCCCCATTCCTCTGTTATGTCATGCTCTAGCAACTCTCTGGTTAAAATGATCTCCTGATCATTATTTAGGGGGTTTTGATGAGGGATAATTTTCATTCTCTTATTACAATACTACTTTTTCACAGCAGTAACTCCTGCATACTTTTCAATACGCTCTAGATCAACTACACAATATGTTCATTATTTGGCTCCTCCCCCACCAAAGGGAGAAGTGTAAACATTCATATCTTCTAATTAGGCAACAATAGACAACACAAATGGCAATGTTAATAATGGAACACTAATGGTGTTCCCTTGGCACTAATGGTGTTCCCTTGGGTCCAAGACCTAGTTGTCTAATGCCTTTATTGGCATCTAATGGTGGATATGGTAGGGGTATTTCTCCTTCAAACCATGAAGGTATTGTGACTTTTTCTTATTGTATTGATGGGCCAATAGTTTCAGACAGTCAATATGGGCCTCCCACAAGTAATCCATTTCCATCAGTGGTTTCACGGACTACATCTCTTGGTCCACTTGGGAAAAATATGCAACCTTAACCTCTTGTAATAGTATGCTACTCAATGTTGTTATCATTTCTTCTTTTTGTTTTGATATATTTAGGATTATTTTAGGTGCAAGATTCTTCATGAACAAAGGTACCCATCCAAGAGACTCTATTCTCACAATATTACATCTGATATATAAGTGCTATTTTTGGGGAACATTGGTTTGAATAGAGAGAAAATGAACATAATTGGAATGTTTTTAACAAGGGGAGACCAAGAGGACGAGGTAATGGTGAACAATAATGAAAATTTTGATGTCCAAAATGAGAAAAACTGAATACCAAGAGCTGCAAGGTTTAGGAATCAATGGGTTACTCTAGAGGCCCAATGGAAACCTTATAGTGAAGATGACATTAACAAAAGTATAAAATATAGTTTATTCATGTTATATTCTTTTTGGATATGCTAGCTTGTGGAATGAAAATCCTCATAAGAACATTTTCAATGAGATTATTTTCTTGCCTAACGTGATCATTATAGGAGTCACAACTTGGCTATATATTGTGGAGGAAATTTTATTTTAGAGAGTCCTATAACTTTTCAAAGGTTTGTCCTTTTCTTCTTCTTTTAAAGATTTCAGCCATTTGTTAATTATTTTTTCTTCCTCATGGATGCACTCCAAGAGAAATTAAATTCTGCAAAATTCCCACTGAGGCTTGAAATACTCTTCTACAACAAGCATTCCTAGAGAAAATTTTTTTTATTACCTTGAGATGATTCTTCTTTTCCAAGGAGTCCTTGTAACAAAATTTCCAATGTTATAGGTTTCTGTGATGTTTTTATAGTAGCCAAAGAAGCACTCGATTGATTCATCTCTCCTTGTAAGCATGTTGGATAACTCTATTATTGTCGCAACATATTTTTGGTCAATCTTTGTGTTATTCTTAATGTGTTGTGCATAACCATTCTTTGTTTCACTCATTAAGAATTCTTGGTATTGCCCAACCATTTGCAAAGCTTGTGGTGAATGTGGGTCTTGCATCTTACTATCTAAAACATTCAACCCAACCTTTTTACGAGTCACCAAATCATTTAATCCATTCACCTTATTTTCATATTATTATACAAAGTGTTCTCCTCAATGTAGAAAACATCTAATGGAATCACCAACTTCCTCAACTAGACAAGGTCGTTCTAAGATGGAAAGGCTATTATCTTGGCCATATCATGTCTCGATCATGTCCAAGGCTGAGATTTTGTAGGCTTCAATATCAAAAATAAGATATTTTAGCCAACTCTCCCATCACATATATCATGTGGTGATATCAACCATCCTTTTTAGACTTGTCCACTACTTCTCTGTATACTTGTCATTCTCTGTCATCAAGATGATTTTCAATTCTTGCTAGAATAGTATATCCTATAATATTTCCATCAATTGTCTCACATATCTTAGAATATTGCACATATATATTTGAATTTTCCACAAGTTTGAATATTGCAATGTTCCATATGGAATAGGCCAATCATGTCACATCAAAATACTCATCCACATGTGAAGTCAAGTTGACCTAGTGTCTGTGTGGTCCAACTTGGTGAGTTGTCATGTATAGCCTCCCACAGATATGATTTCAAGACATGCCTATCATTTCAAATTTATGTTGAGCTATGTGTCACTTGCGACATTGCAATACCACCCAGTCAAACTATCAGACATAGTGATAGTGAAGGGCATATGACAGTTTTTTCTAAAGTAAGAATGGAGAGTATATGATAGTGTTCATAATTGTTGATAGGTGGGAGAAAAAACAGAGACAGAGTTAAAGGAAGAGAAGTTAAGAATGGAAGATGCCTTGAATGCAACAAATTTATGCATGCGGGAAATTGTGCATAATCAATTATGGAATCTGATGTTATTCTGCAAAAACATGTTGTGATTTGAAATAAAGGTGAATAATGATTGTTTATTGAATTTAGTCATGCACGAAGTTGCTATTATATCATAGAGGGGGTATAACAAGAACATAAGAAATTCATCATTGAATTGTATCTATTTGACAGGGCACTTCAAAATAATATGTTATTTGTAATCTGGGAGTTTAACTTCTACATATAGATTCATATTTGTTATTGTGCTTAAATGATGGAGGAAGGTTCATGTTAGTTTAAAGCCATTACTGTATATAGGCAGTTGTTGAGGAAGACATTGTTGTTGGTGGAAAGTGTAGTCTCTTGAGACTTGCTTCAAAGGTTGATGCAATAAGAGATACACTTGGAAATGATGAGAAAAAGCTGTGATAGTTGTCTTTGTCATTCAGGAGCGAATACAATGGGTGTGGCCCATAGCTATGTATTATAGTAGAATGGCACATTCTTTGAAAGAAGAAATTTCTGTACACATAGAGTTCCTTCTTCTATATTCTTCCACTTGTTATTACACGACCTTTAACTTGTGTTGGCCTTTTTGGTGCTTTCATATTGGTGCAGGCATTGTTAAACGGGCTTTGAGCTACCCATTGAAATTTATTGCAAAGAATGTTGGAGTGAATGGAAGTGTTGTGGATGAAAAGGTCAGGACAAAACCTTGCCATACTTGCCAAATAATTTTAAAGCTTATTTGGTTTCTCCTTTTAAAGCTTATTTGATTACCTTTATTGAGAGGCAGCCTAATTGCAGATTGTATTATATTTGTTTATTGGCTTCAATTTTTAATGTACACTGGATTTAAATTATATGTTGGATTTCCTATATTTTTCAGGTTATTTCCAGTGATAATCCCAAATATGGTTACAATGTTGCTACGAGAAAATAGGAAGATTTGATGTTTGTTGGAATCAAGGAAAAGATGAATTTTCAGATCACTTCATGTCTATAACATCATCATTACCATTGGATTAGCTAGTAGCAAAAGAAAATTCCTTTTCGAGACACATTAGAACAAGTTCATCATAATAAAATCCTAGAGTCCCAAGTGACAATATCCTAACAATTCTGTAGTCTTGTGGATAGAAATGAAAAGATGTGCAACTAGTCAACTAAAATTGAATTAAGAAGCAATACCATTATGTCTCCAATGAAAGGAGAAGAAAATTTTTAACATGCAACTACTTTCCCGGTTGGCTATAGCATACAAAACCTAGTTAGAAACTGTCATGAATACATCATAATGTAAAAAATGTAGAAAATGGGGACAAAATAGCAGTGAAAAACTAATTGTGAGGATAGTTAAAATTCCTACAATTTATCTTTTGATTGGATTTATTGCATGGGGAGGGTTGGGTAGCTATGGATTTTATTTAATCATTCAAGTTAGCATGTAGTGGGAAGCATTATAAATTGAACAATTTTAAAAACAATCATAACAACATTACTTGTAGTTGTCAATAAAATTATGGATACACTATATTGCCCCCAACCCTGTTCTGAAATTTATTTGAAAAGTATTTGTGCAACATATATTCATCATTTCTCTCGCATACTTATTAGGAAATGATCCTAACACATGTAGAAATCTCTTCTAGTATTCTCAAAAGACATATGCAATGGTTGAAACTTCAACGAGTAAGGTAGGAATATTAGCTAAATTATCTACAACTGTCCAAATATATCATGTTATTTAGTGTATACATATTTTGTTTAATTTCAAATTCTACTTCATTGGTGAAGTTGATGAAGTATTAAGCCATCCAACACAGTTTCATTTTGATTGTGAATATCTTGGAAAAATGACCTTGGTTCACTAGTTAGGTGACATAGTATTAAACCTTCATTTTCATCGTGATTATCTTGCCAACAAGACCTTGGTTCACTAGTGAGATTGACAGAGTATTAAACCATTCAAAATATAAATAATTCCATAATAGGTATGCATCCCCAACATCATGATGCATTGCTTGAGACAAATTCAATAAAAAAACAAATAAATAAGTAAAACATATGTTCTCTGGAGTTAAACACTGGGCATCAACTCAAAAAAATGTGCTTACATACCGTAAAGGCCTTGAGCCATGTACACCTATCTGTAGCTGATTTCAAACATCATCACGAGAGGAACATGATCAATGTTAGAAGTGATGGCGAAATTTTGAATCCCTCATAATAATTTATTGATTTTCCAATGGGGTTTTCATTCACTGAGTTCGAGGCTGTAATAAGCCATCCACCAGGGCTCATTCTCACTTGGTTCTGCTTCACCCTAGTGGCATAATTATTGATTTGTGAATGGGGTTTTGATTCAATGAGTTTTATGGTGTATTGAGCCATCCACCAAGGCCCATTCTCACTATGGTCCACCTCACCCTAGTGGCATGTCTCAAAAAGGAATGAGGCCAATGAAAATATCAGGTATTTTTGGTGGAATACTTATTACTTGAACCTAGCATCAAAGCTGCAGAAAGTATTTGTTATACAGTGAAACCCTCTCCCAGTGGGCGTGGCGTTGGAAGAAACTTAAAAAAAAAAAAAAAAATCTAAATTCTAAATTGCAAGACTTGCACATGAATTCAGTGGTAGTGTGGCATTCATTACCACTGATTCTACCAAAGGCACACACACTAGATTTGTGTGCCATATACTCTCATCTTAGATTTGGATATTTTTTTGGAATCGTTCTTGCACTCTAATCCCTTATTTATATTTTCTAGTTGATAATACAATGTCCACATAATTTCCATATTATTTTCTTTCCTAATTTGAATCGGTTCCAAGTTTGTGGCTAATCATATTTATGATTCATTGAGTTATATGCATACAACAATGGAACTTGCAATATTTTAACATGGCGCACTACTTTGCATCATTTCGTCCAACCTTTCTCTGATCAAAGATACTTCTAGGTGAACATTTTCTCTATTACATAAAGTCAACTAAATTGTATCAATGACACAAAATGTTATAGTTGCATGGCTAAGGGGCTGTCATTGTGTCTCGTTCCCATCAATAGTGGCAGCATATCGCAGAGGGTTTAGAATCTTGAAGTTTTTTGTGTGATGATGAAATCAATGAATACACACATGCATGCCAATATGGGACTTTGGAGTGCTACTTCTTACCCATTGACACCATTGACAGACTATGCTCAATGGAAAACATCAATGCCAGAGCCTTGTTTCTCATCTTATCACTATAGTCTAACCGCCATTTTGAATGATTTAGTTATTTTGATTTTGATCTAGTAAAGATCCTAGCTTAAACATAACTCTCTGCCTTTGAGGAACAAACATAGGGCTTGGGATGTCTCCACTAGCAGCATACACAATTTCTATCATAAGAGTTTATCTGGTTTGATATGGGGACTGTTTTAATTTGGGAATTTTTTTAATCACCTTTAACAAAGTTACTAGAAGTGGGAATGACTTCAAATGTCCATTAGTCTACCAACAAATTTTCTCATTGGAGGATGCTCAAGAGGAAAAAGCCATTAGTCTCCATCTCAGTGTCTCTTATATCCCCTGAAAATAAAGTTCTCAAAGGAAGGGACTTTGACCAGAAAAGATGATTAGTCTATCCTTCTATAGTCTGAATAGAAGGAGGGTCCCTAGTTGTATAGGCATCGGATTGTTTCTATTCAACAGGTCAATGAAATTTGGATGAAATAACTTACCAAGTTGAAGCAGAGTAGGTGTGTGTAACTGTATTCCAAATTTCTCCGTCATTACAACAGAAAACCAAATCATTTTTCCAAGCTCTATTAGCTTGAGTTTAGTATTGGTAATAGTTTGAGTCCAAAATATTTTAGTATTACGGTAAAGGAAAACAAATTGGGTAATAATAATTTTCTTAGAGCAAATGGAACGTTCCCAAGCATTGGTCATGCTTGGTTTTCCATGAAGGAAGAACTTCATGAAGAATACATGGGCTATGGCATTGGTGACTACTATAAATATGACTGGAATATAGGTAAAAAATTAATGGTTCATGGACTTGAATATTTCGCTCTTGCCTTTACTTAAAGTACAATCACCTATTCTTTTGACCCTCCTCATATCCAATGAAATAGAATTTTGACTTCATAAGGGGTCCTTGAAAATTTACCAGTCAGTCACCTATGGTTCAAATTCAAGTCTTTGAATGAAAATGGAATTCTCTCACCATGTCAAACCATGACCTTCCGAACGTATTCGAGCAAAGGGAATTCTTGTCTTTCTCACTCCATTGGCTTTGAAATAAACTTCCATTTGTTGTAACTGGTGATTTAATTTGATGGAATCAATATTACATGCATATGGTTTGATTTCTATCTTCACCACGACACTTTGAAATTTGCCTAATTTTGTTGCAACCTTCTTTGTCCATATTTGGTAATTATGCTTGGGCTTCTCTTCATGTCGAAATTATTGCTCCTCTAAACTTGACTCATAATTTGATACTTTTTCTTGGGCTTCTCCTCATTTTGAAATTCTTGCTCCTCTAAAATTGACTCATGAGATAGCTTGCTAGAACTAAGGTGTTGATGTTGTTTTTGTCTTTCACACCCCTATGGACGTGTGAGATGCATATAGATTTTATAGTTTGTTTCCATCTCATTGTATTCTTGATTTTATGCCAGAGCTTGATCTTGACACTACTTCTTTCTTCAAAACTAAGGTGTATTTTCTTCAATTTTGTAAGCATTTAACTCAACATGATCCCTTATAGCCTTCAGAAACACAGGCTCTGATACCATTGTGCTATGTAATTTTTAGTAGTTATCTCATTAAACAGTTCATCACAATGTATTTCAATTTTATTTCTTTTTGTTATTATATTTTTTTTAATGGAAAGTTTGAATCTGCATTATGATTGCAGAAATGGAAATAACATAGATTAGAATTAACTACACATTCAAGCAACAAACTACATGACACAAATTTATGTTGGAGAACCTGATTTGGGAAAAATCCACCACTGGAAGTTGTTTTATTTTTCTATGTTGATTATTTTTAAGAAATATTTTATATATTATAAGGCTCAAAATGAATAGAACTTACTATGTATGTGACTTTGGGTGCTACATCAAATTCCTTCCTTTGTCTCAGTTTGCAATCTACATCTCATTGTTAGCTTGATCCTACTTGATGGATCTCCAACTCTATCCTTGTCTCTGTTTTGATTAACTCATTTGAAACACAATCTACATATCTTGTGGAAAAAATCTAATTTTTGGCCTACCCTGTCATTTACAACCATTAATTTTCCTTCATTGGAGCCAGTTATAGATTCTTTTGTGGCCTCTAAACTCTGTCTTCATATTTTGTAGGTCTATTTTATTGTCGATTGATGTTGGCCCTTCAAATTATTTTATTTAGAATGAGGTAGTTATCTTTGTTACCAAGTCTACAGATATGGATATGGATCCAACCAAATCCACATAGGATCCACCACGTAAGTGGAGCCTTCAAACCTGGAAACAGATCCCATGCTGCTGAAAGGGATCATGTGCCAGCTAGCTCTCAGAAGATGAATCCCAAGCACTTGTTTGAGACTCTAGAAAGAAAATATTATAATTAGACTTTTAGTTAGATTACATATTATAAATCTGTAGGTTGTATAGCTATATTGGTAACTTATCAATCACCTATAGCATGTAGCTTGTATAACACATGATAATGCTAGTAAGAAAGGTATGAGACATTTCAAATTTTAGTTTTCAATTTGTATAATGCTAGCGAGAAAGCTCTGGGAAAGCTTTCAGATGTTATATAGATAAAAATATATAGTATATACTTAGTTTTAAATTTTCTTTGTGTAAAAATGATGGTTGTGTCATTAATAATTTAAATAGTTCAATCCCATTCATCTCTAAGTGAAGACTCCTTAGAACAATATGATACATAGACTATAACATGTTTTTGAAAAGTGTATGGTATTCGTTTACCACCGAATTCTAGGTGAAGACTTCCCTTACAACAACATGGTACTTAGACTATGGTTTGTTTTCAAATATTTTACGTTTCATTTACCATCATAACTAGTTGGGGGTTCTATATTTTAAGGAAAATTTCGAGGAAGATGATATGTTGAAATATTCAGATGTAGACCCATTTCTGTATATGTAGTTAGACCTACTCTACATCATCATATCAATAGATTAATCATTGATGAGACACTCAATTTTGAATTTACAGTTATCTTTTTTCTAAAGCACGATGAATAATTATTTTAGTCTTCAAATTTATAAATTATCTAATTATTTCAATTATAATGTTGTGATCTTTGAATGGTTTTGATTTTTAGCATTGAATTGTTTTAAAATTAAAACATACTACTATATTTTTTGTATATGGAATTTCCCCATTATATCCAGGTCTTGGAATTTCAATAATCTGGTGGATCAATATCCGTATATTTATCTATTTCATGGTTTAGGTAGTAAAACATTGCCACTGATGAGCTCCATAATTAAACATATTTGGAGGGGTTAATGGTCACCTTTTTTCCTTCTTAGATCTATTTTTCTTGAATTTTTATTATTATTTTGTTTCATGAGGCTATTATAGGTGGTGATTAAGGCTAACATACTTTGAGTGCCTAATATGAGGTTGAGTGTAGAAATTCATGAATTATTAAGCATTTTTATAAGGATTTTATCACAAAGACTTGGAGTTAAGTGGACTAAATCACCACAAATATTCTCTCCAACAATTCAAGTGTAGAGGCAGCCAAGCAACTCCAAGAGGAGTGCACTCAATCTTTGTTGACTTGGAGTTAGGTGGACTCAATCACCCCAAATATTCTCTCCAGAAATTCGAGTTCTAGAGGCAGCCAAGCAACTCAAAGAGGAGAGCATTCAATCTATGTTTACTGGGAGTAAAGTGGACTCAATCACCATTTTCAAGAGAGATGTTGGTAGTCCCCCTGTAGAATAAATAGAGCAGAGATAGAGCTAAGAAGGAGTTAGTTATTCAGTGAGTCGATTCCATTCAGAACTATTGTTGCAAGCTATTGAGCTTTTTATTTTACTCAGTAATAAAAATTTCAGAGATGTATGAGGTTATTATTTTTATGAAATGAGCAGACTGATTTCCTTTTACTGATTTAAGTTTCAGAGAGTGAGGCTCGTCGGTTATGGCCCAATCCATGTGCCTTAGCTTCTTTGTTGTTTTCATTCTTTCCTTTCTGCCATTTAGCTATTTTTTCTTCTTCCATTTAGTTAGATCTACTTCTCATAGTTTCATTCCTGCTTAGTCTTTGCTTTTAGTTTTCTGTGGTAGTTTTTCATTTTCTTATGAGTAGTATAATAGATGATAAAAATCTAAAATATGTGGATATAGACTTCCCTTTTCATCTCTATCGATAGATCTCGAGGAGCGTAAACCTTCCCACAGACCAAAAACATTGATTTCTGTTCACTATTTCCATCTCTGTGTTACACCTCTAAACCTTGATTTTATGCCTCCATTCCCTCCTGTTTTTCGCTTATTTTAAACTATTTCCCCCACCTTTTTCCCTAACATCACTTACCCTTCAGCCGCCTTATTCCTTTATTTTTATTGGTTAGGGTCACCTTACTCGTTTTAATGCAAAAACATTGGAAAAACCATCAAAGTTGTCCTTCACCTTTCCTCTTTGAAATACCTGCAACTGTACTTTACTCATTGTGGATCACAGTTTTCATTCTGTTCCTCTAACAGTTACCTCTCCCATCTGCCGATTGCGATATTATGATCACGCTCCGTCGTCGGTCCCACCACCACGTTACCCATCGCAATCGTACATCGCACCGTTTTCCTCTTCCCTTCAAGACTTTTCATTCATGGTTGCCTTACCCTTTCTAATGAAAAATGCTTGAAAACCATCAGAATTTGACCTTCCACCATTAGTCCTCGAACTTCCCGCTATTGTACGTCGCAAATCACAAATCTCCATGTTTATTTCCTTTCGTTAATACTTACCTCTATTTTCCTGCCGATTGAGATATTGTTATCGCACTCTGCCACCGATCCTCCCGCCATGTCATGCATCGTAATCACAAACCGCAATTCTTTCCCTTTTATTTTAAACACTTACTGCTCTCTTTCGCCGATTGTGATATTACAAAATCGAAACTTTGCAGCTTTTACCTCATTGAATTTTGCACTTCACTCCCACTCCCGAACAACACTTCCGCTATCGCTTTAATTTCGGGATATTGTGATTGTGATATCGCATATCGCAAATTTTTCCTCCATCGCATCTCCACCATCACACTTTTAAATTTATTCCACTCTAAAGCCATTTTTTCACTATAACAAAGTTCAAACCCCCTCTTTCCACTTCTAAGCTCCATTTCATGTGTTAAGCCCTGCAATAGCACCTTTTACCCCTTTTCTTCTCCAAACTGAAAATCAACATTTTCTCAATCAGAATTAAGTCATGGATAGTTTAGCTGCATGGATAGAAGCATGGTAGATAGAGCATAAGATAAGTAGGGTGCGTTTAGCTGAATGGCCAAGTTAAGTGTGGTTTAAATTAGTTTCCTTTATGCAACTTAGTTTAGTTTCTTTCCAGTCTTTTACTTTCAACAAATTAATTTATTTTCTTTCTGTCATTTCCTTTCTACATGTTAAATTAGTTTGATTTCAATCAATTCCTTTCTGCATATTAAATTAGTTTCATTTCAGTCATTTCCTTTTTGCAAATTGAGTTAGTTTCCTTTTAGTAATTTACTTCTTATTCTTTGACATACTTTAAGAGATAGCACCCTTTCACAAATCAGAAGAGGGTGGAATGAACATAATGCATCTGTTGTGTATATAGCATTGTCACCTCGAATTTTGTATGAACCCCGGGTTCATAAAGTAAAGTAGGGCAGCCCCTGGGATTTGCAGCACTCTTGGTGCAATACCAGGACTCACCACTTTTTGGTGTCGTTTCCATGGAGGTGTCTAGTAGATATTTTGATTTTTTTTTAACATTATTTTCTGATTTCCTTAGTTTTCCTGTCATTTCATAAATATTGAAAAAAAATCCAGAAAGATATGACTTTCATGCCTCATAGGAGTAGGAATACCCAAAGAAAAGCCTTACCCAAAACCCCCACATCACCTCCTAGCCACCCTTCACTCTTCTTTAGTGGTAGTAAGATTGAACCCCCTATAGGAGAGCCTTCTGAATACTTTGAGGATCCTATTGGGGAAGAAGAAGAAGACCTTTTTTCAACTGAGGGACTTGCTTCACCTATATTAACCATGGATGTGACCCAGAGAATCGTTCCCATAACAGAGGCAAATGGGGAAACTAAGATGAAAAAAATTAGCCCCTCAGCTCTCCCACACTTTCATGGACTCACCTCTGAGGACCCTAACACATTCATGTTTGAATTTTCTATTGTTTGTAGGATTTATGACTACACATTTAATGATCAGAAGTTGAAGCTATTCCCATCCACCCTTAAGGATGCAGCCTTGCACTGTTTAATGGGTCTGCCTGGGGATAGCATCACTACTTGGGCACAGATGGAAGACACCTTCAACAGAAAATACAAAGACTACTGTAGGTCCAAGGAAAAAAAGGATGAAATATTTAGGATGACTCTAGGACTTGATGAATCCCTAGAGGACTATGAAGAGAGGTTTCAATTAAACTATAAGAAAGCCAACTGAACTCTTGATCCTACATCACTTAAACTTGTACTTCTTCGAGGGATCAGTGAAGAGGTGATAGAAACCTTGAATATTCTATCAAGAGGAGATATCTACCAAAACCCCTACGAAGCAATCAAAATTGTCTTATGGAACCATTCTAGGGAATTTAGGAAAAAGGGCAGAGCTAGCCAAAGTACATCAAATACCCTCTCCTCTTCCACCTTCATAAAACATGAGATTGGAAACATGCTGGAGGACTTAAAGAGTGACATGTTGCACACATTTTCTTTGTAAATGGACACAATGCAGGTCAAAATGAAGAAAGAGGAGGCAGAAAGAGCCCTAATGATCTTTTGTCCTAGATGTACCAGAAAGCACCCAAGAAATGAATGTCCACTGAATTTCATAGAGGTTTTCTTAGTCTTGAGGAGAATCATGCCACAGAAAGTGTCCCTCCTTACCTGGACTTAAGGTTCTATATCAAGGTGGGGAAACAATGCTAGAGCAACTCTGTTTCATCAACTAGAGAAGGCCTCCAGGCCCTCGACCATATCAACAATGTATGAAAGTTGCACCTTACTCTTACTATCATAATAATCAGAGGGAACCCATTCAACCTTCATAAACCCCCATTCCTCCATCTTGGTCTACACCTCCTATTTCACCTTACAACCCTTCATATCATCCTTAGCCAGTAAACCAACCATTCCAGCAGTATGTTCCACAACAACCTCAGTGGAACAATCCATCCCAAGTGTGGAGGTCTCAAAAAAATCAACCACCTGCTCTAATGCCTCCATCCCAACCTCGACCTCAGCTTACTCATGTTGCTCCAGCTAGGCTACCTATACTTGCACAACCCAATCCAAACTCGAACAACAAACAGGCACAACAGGCTACCAGTGGAGAAACATCCTATCCAGCTTATGCTGTGGAGATACAGGAGGTTAATCTCAGGTCGGTAAGAGTACTCTCAGACAACCATCCTCCATCTCCACTTGTAGAGGTTGAGGAGGAAAAGGAAGAATGTAACACTCAGGTCCAACAACCTCCTTTTCCTAAGCGCTTGATCCAACCTAGTCAGCACACCCCTGAGGAGACTGAACTCCTAGGAGAATTGGAAAATTTGTGTGTAAAGATACCACTTCTCCAGGCCATTAAGGATGTCCCTATCTACAATAGGCTTATCAAAGAAAAGTGCTTCAATAAACCTGGGAGAAGGAAGAAAGATACCCCCACCATCAATGTGGTAGGACAACTGTCTAACCTAATGCTGGGAAGGGTGATATCTCCAAAGTACCTGGACCCTAGTAGTCAAGTTTTTGATGTGCATGTAAATGGTGTCATAGTCCCCAACACTTTTATTGATCTAGGCATTTCCATAAATGTCATGACCAAGGATACTATGTTGAAACTTAATCTCCAAGAGACTTTGAGGGAAACCACAATAGTTCTGCAACTTGCAGATCGGTCCACTGTTACTCTAGAAGGAATTGTTGAGGATGTTATGGCTACCATTTATTCTTGGGAGTATCCTACAGATTTCCTGGTCATGCAACCAAAAACCAATTTTAATGGTTATCCCCTCATCTTAGGGAGACCTTGGTTAGCCACTACAGATGCTTATATTAGTTTTTGGGCCAGAAACATGACTATCAAAAATGGGCATTTGTCCAAACAGCTAGTGTTATATCCTCTAGCCTAGCCTTCCATTGATCATGATCTCCCTATATGGTTGGAGGATGAAGAATATGAGTTATATAACACTACTCCTATGTGTAGCGTAGATGTTGTTCTTAGAGGGGAGCAGCTTGATGAAGATGAACTCATCGACCATGCCATTCAAAACCAGACCTCCACTAGCATTCCTCTCGAAACCTTAGTCAAAGAATCTGAAATCCAAACTTGGATGGAAGTGCACTCAGTTGAGTCCACCTCTGAATCTACCAAGGCTATTGAGTTTGGCCCATCCATATCTCTGAAAATCAGCCCAAACCTCTCGAATGAAGAAGAGAAGCAGTTGTGCCAGCTTTTGAAAGAGAATCTAGATGCATTTGCTTGGGATTACAAAGACATCATTAGGGGAATTTTGAGGTCTAAAATGGGCCTCCTAAGTAAAATGTACAACAAAAAATAAACTTTATAAGAAATAATAGGATTCAAGATGATGATGTCAACAATGGGGTATGATTAACCATTTTTTAATTAAAAAGGTAAAAAGATAAAAAAATAATTTAATAAGAAAACTACTTTTCCAACTCGTATTTTAGACTTATCTCCCAAGGTTTTTACTCAAATTTCAAACCAGAGTACTCGTTGGATGAAAAAATTGATTCCTCATCCAAGGATTACCCATGTTCCATACTTTCAATAGACCTTGCTATACGAAAAATGAGAAATACATGAAAAGGCATGATTGCAATCATGTTTTTCATGTATTTCTCATTTTTCGTATAGTAGATTCCATCAAAATTATGCAACATGTGTACTCCTTGGATGAGGAATTAAATTTTTCATCCAATGAGTACTCCCTCCTAAAATTTGAGTAAAAACTTTGAGAGATAAGTTGAAAATACGAGTTGAAAAAGTAGTTTTTCATTCCCTCTAAAATTTGATGATGTAATCTAATATTATTTTTTTATTTCCACTATTATTTTATAATTTCCTTAGGAGGCCCATTTTAGACCTCAAAATTCCCCTAATGGAAAGGGGTTCATCCTTCAGTGTGCAAACATCATATTTACATCAAAGAAGAATGCAATCCCGTGAGACAACCCCAAAGAAGGATGAACCCAGCTTTGAAGGACATAGTCAAAGAAGAACTATAGAAACTATTGGATGCAGGGTTCATATATCCTATATCTGACAGTGACTGGGTACCTTCGCTTGTCTTAATCCCAAAGAAGAATGGGAAGTGGCGAATTTTTTTTGATTATCAAGAATTTAACAAAGCCACCAAGAAAGACCATTTCCCTTTTCCCTTTATAGACTAACTCCTGGATGGCCTTGTAGGGAAGAAGTTCTTTTCCTTCTTAGATGGGTTTAGTGGGTACAATCAGATTCAAATCAGCCCTGAACTCTAGGATAACACTAATTTCACCTACCCTTGGGGTACCTTCACTTATAGAGACTTACCCTTTGGGTTGTGCAATGCCCCAGCTACCTTCCAAAAGAGCTGTCCTAATAATATTTTTTGAGTTAGTCCATGAATCTGTCGAAATTTACATGGATGATTTCGCACCATATGGGTATGACTTCTAGGAAGGTATCTCCAATTTGGGTAAAGTACTAATAAGGTGCATTGAGATGCATCTCTCCTTGAGCCCAGAAAAGTGTGAATTCTTGAAGAAAGCAGGGGTTGTGTTATGACACTCCATATCCCAAATAGGAATACAGGTAAACACAAACAAAATCACCATCATCAAAAGGGTACCTACTCCTCAAAAGAAGAAATATTTCAGGAGTTTATTAGGCTTAGCTAGTTACTATAGAAGGTTCATCAAATATTTCCACAAGATAGCTTCACCATTATTTGGGTTATTGGCCAATGATTCTGAGTTTATTTGGTTCGGTCCTTGTTAAGAGGCTTTTGAACTCATTAAGGAACATTTGACTACTTCCCCCATCCTTTGAGTTCCAAATTGGACTCTGCCTTTCCACATCCACACGGATGCATCCGACAAAGTTATAGGGGTAGCATTAGGACAATTAGAGGACAAAATCCTTTTTGCTATTTATTTCATCAGCAAGAATTTGTCAAAGGCTGAGCTGAATTATACTGTTACTGAGAAGGAGATGTTAGAAATTTTTCATGCATTGAACAAATTTAGGCATTATGTAACTAGATATCAAACCTTATTTCACACTGACCATGCAACCATCAAGTATTTAATGAACAAACTAGATGTGAATGTTAGGATAATTAGACGGTTGTTACGTTTGCAACAATTTTATTTGACTATTATTGACAAACCTGGAAAGGAGAAAGTTGTTGCAGATTTTTTGTCCAGGTTAGCTCTCCCTACAGGAGAAGAAGGAATGGTGGATGACCAACTTCCAGATCAACACCTCTTCACTATATGAGCACTTTCACCATCTTTTGCTGATATAGCCAACTACTTGGTTTCTGGGAGACTCCATCCTAATCTTTCATTCAGGGAGAGGAGCAGAATCATCAGAAAAAGTGCCCCTTTCACATGGATTAGAGGAAACCTTTTCAAGCTAGGCCCTGATCCAATCCTAAGGATATGTGTGAAGGAGGAAGAAGTTTTTGATATCCTCTCTGCATGTCATGAAAGCCCTTGTGGAGGAAAATTTGTTGCAAAGAGAACTGCTTACAAAGATTTGCAAGCAGGATACTATTGGCCTGCCCTTCACCAAGACTCTAGAAGATACACCAGCAGGTGTGACCAGTGCCAAAGGATGGGGAAACCCACACAAAGGGATGAGATGCCTTTGCACCCTCATGTGGCTCTTGAGCCATTTGAAAAGTGGGGCATGGAATTTGTTGGATCTATCGATCCACCATCCAGACAAAAGAAGTATATCATAGTCTGCATTGATTACCTAACAAAGTGGGTTGAAACAAAATTAGTGAGGTAGAAACTGAGGAGAAAGTAGCAGAATTTTTGAGGGAGAATGTGTTTTACAAGTTTGTATACCCCAGAGAAATAGTCATTGATCAGGGAACGCAATTAACCTCTCTCCTCATTAAGAATATTTTGAGGAAGCATAAGATTCATCATATAAATCTACTACCTATCACCCTTAGGAGAATGACCAAGTAGAAGTAAATAACAAAGATTTAGAGAGAATCCTCACCAAGGTTGTGAGCAGCAGCAGAAAATATTAGGCAGACAGATTGGTGGAAGCTACTTGGGCCTACAACACTACTTGGAAGACAACAACAAGACTCACTCCCTATGAACTAGTCTACGGTAAGAAGGCTCTACTTTTAGTTGAGTTTGAGTTCAATACTTTAAGAATGGCAGTTGAATTAAATCTAGATCTATCAAATGCCCAAAAAGGGAGGTTGTTGCAACTAAATGGATTGGATGAGTTCAGAATGCAAGCACTTCTTCACATGGAGGTAGTTCAGCTCCAAAGGAAGGTCTGGCATGACAAGAAAATCAAAGAAAATACCTTCCAAGAAGGATATTGGGTGTTTTTGTATGATTCAAGGTTTAAATATTTCAAAGGAAAGCTGATGACAATATGGTTGTGACCTTACATAGTGGAATTTTTTTTTGGTAATGGCGCAGTTCAAATCAGAACCATAGATGAGGAAGGAATCCCCTTGCTTGTTAATGGCCACAGACTTAAAATTTACGAAAATCCTTTATCAAAGGAAGAGTTCAGAAATTCAATAAATAGAGAGGTGTATGTGATGGGAAACTCCATAGTTTCCCACACCTCCTAAAAAAGAGAGAGAAAAGAATAAATATCCACGGGTGAAAACCTCTTTGAGGTACCCAAGGCAAGTCTGTGGGTTGAAAACCTCCATGGAGGTAGACCACTTTCTTTCAAAAAAAAATAAAGAAGAAATTAAGAAGAAGAAGATTACATCTACATCTCTATGTTTTCTGTGTTTTTTGTTTTGCAGGTCATTAATGATTTCTGGAAACACGGGGAAGCATTCATCTTCTTTTCCCTTCTTCTGTTTTACCATCCATCCCATCATTCACTCCATTCATTTTCATAACTTCCTCCATCACCTCCATACACCACATTCCTCCATTCCTGAGCACAATGTAGCAAGGAAAGTAAGACACAGATTGCTACATACATTAGGGAATTCCTACAACACAAACTTCTATTATTGAACAGCAAGAAATATAAGGGATGAGCTCATAAAGTAGACCCCAAGAAAGACAATAGTGCCACCCGTGGAATCTGGAGAACCCGACACACAACATCTACAAAGGGAACATCAAGAAAATATCAACATCTCAGACAGTTGCTCATTCAGCGAGCTTCTCACTCAGAGAACAGAAAATAGTGAAGAACACAAAATATAAAAGGCTTGTCTCCTCAATCCAACTCCTACAAACACCTTGGAAACAACAGGTAAACTCAGGGATAGCTTCTCACCCCTCGCTATGATCCATAATATCCATAAATAATTAAATTTGCAGACTCAGAGTTTAAGGGGCATAAAGGTGGCCACGTAGCTTGGCCACCATTGTGAAGTATGACTAGGGAGAACTACAAAGTCATGCCACCTAGGAATGCAAAAGAAAATAATTTAAATCAAGTGGAGTAGAGGAGAATGAGGGGAGGAAACACACAGTCCATCATGAATTAAAAAGGAGAAGGAAGCAAATATCTACAACAGAAATTGGAGCTGAGTCAAGTTACTTAAGCGCTCCAAAATTAGTTGCACAATCTAATAAAAAGAGATCCCGTCTCATCCAAACTAGTAAATTGAGAATTTTTTAGGGAAAGAGACCAAAGGGAGCCACATCACAACAGTACCGAGAGCGGGCTGCGTATTTGAAAAATGCGCAACAACAATAGCAGAACAACATCACCCTACCCATGGCCTGGTCCTCTCTCGTAAATATGACCAGGGAAGCTTTTACAAAAACCCAAACAAGGCAGGATTCCACTCCTATCCTTACAGAAGAAGAAGAGGAACCAAAAGAAGAACTAGTAGAAGAGGAAAAACATATCAGATGGCCATAGAAGTCATAGAGATAATAGAAAATGGGCAAGAAATAGACTCAAAACACAACAACACATCCCATAAATACAAAGAGGTAGTTGCCACTGTAGCTCCTCTGAGCGCAAAGAGAAAAAAGCAGACCTCTATGTATTTCAGAGCTGACAAGAGTCAGAGAGAGCCAGAAAATCATCCCATGAGCCTGATTATCACTGAATAATCACCACAGGAGGAGGAAAGAATCGAAGAAATAGTTCTAAAGGAGCAGCTGTCGAAGCCACATGTAGAGAATGTAGCACTGAAGGAGCAGTTGTAGCAAAAAGAACAGCAAGTAGGCACCCTGGCAAACTTATGCATAGAAGCCCTTCAACACAGATTCCCTTATGACTCATATTCTTTGTACCTCAAGGAGAAATGGATCCTATTTCAAATCAAAACTATAGCCTCCCATGCATCCCTACCCTTCCAAGATTGTAGGCAATTCATGGATTTCTACAAGAAATCTAACATGGTTGATCAGGCAAAGATGGCAGAGTTTTATGTGCATAACCTTATGCTAACAAATATGGATACTTGGGACCCCAATCCTAAAATGGGGGATATGCAGTTGATGGATTTAGTATCTTGGATGATGAATAGAGTAAAAGAGATATGGTGGGTGATGCGAAGAAGAAATAGAGAACCCTTACATATCAGACCAGAATTGTTCAGCCCAAGAGGAGTCAACCTTAACCGTCGAGAGATTGAAAGGGACCCTACATGAGTTGAAAGTTACCTTCAGACTCAAACATGGGTAATAGGCCACTTTGATGATTTTTCTAGGAAAATAAAATATGAGTGCATTATGGCCAGCCAGAGGATATGGAACAACCTCCCTCACAGCCTCAAGAATAGGTAGTACCATACTCTAGAAAGACTGAGGGGTGCATTGGAAAGGTCACCATTATACAAGAGGGCCATGGAGGCCAAAACGATCCAATGGTTGGGAATAGATCTCAGCCCACCTTTCCTACTGGGGCTGAATGATGAAAAGGACATAGATGCACAAGACATAGAATGGGAGAATGAAAAAAATAATAAGGGCTTTTAGCCCCTTGGGGAAACTCCCACACTTCTTCCTCAGGAAATCAAGGGGGTTGTCAAAGCCTTGAAGGAAATGCATGAGAAGGATTAGTTTCTCAAAGGATGAGAAACCATTCAGTAGGGGGTTGATGATGAGCTCCATCATTATACATATTTGGCAGGGTTAATGGTCACCTTTTTTCCTTATTAGATCTCTTTTTCTTGCATTTTTATTATTATTTGGTTCTATGATGCTAGTATAGGTCGTGATTAAGGATAACATTCTACGAGTACCTAATATGAGGTTGAGTGTAGAAAATCATGAATTATTAAGCATTTTTATAAGGATTTTATCATAAAGACTTGGAGTGAAGTGAACTCAATCACCCCAAATATTCTCTCCAAAAATTTGAGTGCAAAGGCAACGAAGCAAATCCAAGAGGAGTGCACTCAATATTTGTTGACTTGGAGTTAAGGGGACTCATTCACCCCAAATATTCTCTCCAAAAATTCGAGTTCCAGAGGCATCCAAGCAACTCAAAGAGGAGAGCACTCAATCTATGTTCACTAGGAATTGAGTGGACTCAATCACCATTTTCAAGGGAGATGTTAGTAGCTGCCCTATAGAAAAATAGAGTAGAGCTAGAGCTAGGAAGTAGTTAGTTAGTCGGTGAGTCGATTCCATTCAGAACTATTGTTGCGAGCTATTAAGCTTTTTATTTTAATCAATAACAAAACTCTCATAGATGTATGAGGTTATTCTTTTTATGAATTGAACATACTCTTTTCCTTTTACTGATTTAGGTTTCAGAGAGCAAGGCTCGTGGGTTAGGGCCCATTCCATGTGCCTCAACTTCTCTGATGTTTTCATTCTTTTCTTTCTATAATTTAGCTAGTTTTGTTTCTTCCATGTAGTTAGATATACTTCTAATAGTTTCATTGTTGCTTAGTCTTTGCTTTCAGTTTGCTATGGTAGTTTTTAATTTGCTTGTGAGTAGTAGAATAGAGGATAAAAATCTAAAAGCTGTGGATATATACTTCCCTTCTCTTCTCTTTCAATAGAGCTCGAGGAGGGTAAACCTTCCCACAAACCAAAAACATTTATTTCTGTTCACTATTTCCATGTCTACATTACGCCTCTAAACCTTGCTTTTACGCCTCCATTCCCTCTTGTTTTTAGCTTATTTTAAACTGCTACACCCACCTTTTTTCCCTAACAATACTTAAACCCTTAAGCTGCCTTATTCCTTTGTTTCTATTGGTTATGGTCACCTTACTCATTTTAACACAAAAACATTGGAAAAACCATCAAATTTGACCTCTGCCTTTCCTCCTCGAAATCCCTGTAGTCGTACTTTTCTCATCGCAGATCGCAGTTTTCATTCAGTTTCGTTAACACTTACCACTCCCTCTACCAATTGCGATATTGCGATCATGCTCCATCATTAGTCCCACCGCCACATCACCCATTGCAATCGCACGTCGCACTGTTTTCCTCTTCCCTTCAAGACTTATCATTCATGATTGCCTTACCCTTTCTAACGAAAAATGTTTGAAAAGCATCGAAATTCGACCTTCCGCCCTTACTCCTCGAACTTTCTTCTACCATATGTTGCAAATCGTAAATGACAATGTTTAGTTCCTTTTTTTAATACTTACCACTCTTTTCCTGCTGATTGCGATATTGTTATTGCACTCCACCGCCGGTCCTCCTGCCACGTCACGCATCGCAATCGCAAATCGAAATCCTTTCCCTTTTCTTTTAACCACTTATGCTTGCTTTCTCCGATTGTGATATTGCGAAATCGCATCGTCACATCTTTTACCTCATCGCATTTCTCACTTCGCTCCCACTCCCGAACAACACTTCCACTATCCCTTTAGTTTCCCAATATTGCGATTGTGATATCGCATATCGCAGCCTTTTCCTCCACTGCATATCTGCCATCGCTCTTTTCAATTCATTCTGCTCCAAAGCCATTTTTGCACTATAATAAATTTCAAACCCCCTCTTTCCACTTCTAAGCCCCATTTCATGTGTTAAGCCCTCCAATAGCACCTTTTACTCCTTTTCTTCTCCAAACTGCAAATCAAAATTTTATCAATCAGAATTAAGTCATTGATAGCTTAGTTGCATGGATAGAAGCATGGTAGATAGAGCATAAGATAATTAGGGTGTGTTTAGCTAATTGGCCAAGTTAAGTGTGGATTAAATTAGTTTCCTTTCTGCAACTTAGTTTATTTTCTTTCCAGTTAATTCTTTTCAACAAATTAATTTAGTTTCTTTTTGTCATTTCCTTTCTGCATATTAAATTAGTTTCATTTTAGTCATTTCCTTTCTGCATATTAAATTGGTTTCATTTTAGTCATTACCTTTTTGCAGATTGAGTTTGTTTTCTTTCTGTCATTTCCTTTCCGTAATTTACTTCTTAGTCTTTATTATAGTTTAAGAGATAGCACCCTTTCACAAAGCAGAAGAGTATGACATGAATAGAATGCATATGCTGTGTATGTAGCACTGTCACCTCCAAGTTTGTACGAACCTCGGGTTGATAAAGTAAAGTAGGGCAGCCCCTGGGAGTTGCAACACTCTTGGTGTAATACCAGGGCTCACCCGCCACAAGGAGGGTGAAGCTAATCCTCGTAACTTGTTACTTTGTGGTTATGGATGCAAGCTCCTTTGATTTAATGTCTGCTAGTTTCCTTATAAGAGAAGTGTTTAGTCAATTTGATGTCTCAAATTGATATCATGAATTATCGACTGAGGTTAGTAATTTTATGAAATGTAGTGCACTATATATGCTTAGGTAACCTTTTTCTCTTACTTTGTTGTGTATGTTTATGTTGTGTTGGGGATTTCGTATCTTATGTCTAAACTTGGTTTAAGAAATGAAATCTCTAAATTCTAGTGAATAATAAAATCTAAATGAACTTTAATGATGAAAAATAATTCTTAAAATAGGAAGAAAAGGAAATTTTGTTTTTATTCTAAGGAAAGAAATTGAATTACAAACTATTTTTAATGGAATAAGAAATCTAAAAGAAGGAAGAAAAGGAAATGTTCATTAACTAATATAAATTGCATAAAATTAAATCAAACTTTAAATGATGTTAGTAGGCCGGCAAAACATCTATGAAAAATATCTAACGCATTTAAAACGTAGCACTATTCTAAATCTAATTACATTCAAATTACAAGATGAAATCATTTCCTATATTATCCATTGAAATCTTTTAGTCCTAAGAAAATAGAGCATTTGTTCTATTTTAAAAACACAATTCTAATTTAATTTTGTCCTAACTTAATCTAATTCTATTCCATGGATTGAAAGCATAAATCCTATTACTAAGAATTTAAATGACAGTGTTGATTGAAAAAAAAAAAAAATACAAAGCATGTTTAAAAACTACAACTGTTGCATGACTGAATACCCAAATCTAATCCAATTGGAAAATGATAGAGCCACTTTCTTGAGACGACTTAGCAAGCACAAGATTACATAGCTAATTGGAAACCACCCTAAGAAAGAATTCATATACAGTAATCAAATTAAACTATGAATTGATAGGAATCTAACTGTGAAAACAATATGAATTTAACTATTAATTGACAAGAAAAGAAATAACGAATCAACAGGAAAGTGAATGACAGAATTCAAACTACAAAATAATTAAAAACCTCCTTTCCATGCAGGGGCCCGCTTCAACAAAATGAGTCGAAAATCTAATGGACTACGCATGCATCAAATGATCTAGAACTAATCTTCTTATTATCAAAAACATAGTTTCAAAAGCATACACTGAATTGTCAAAATTAAGACTGTTTCCCGGTTTCAAAAGACCGGTATTTATATAAGTTTCAGATTTAACTGTTTGAGGCATTTCTGCCTATAGAAAACAAATAAAACTTAAATTAGAATTCTAGATAGAAGCAAATTCTTTAATGGCCATCTCTCGATTTTCTACGTCAGAGAAAATCGAGTATTTCGTTTGCAGATCAAGTTCTTTGACTGACCTTGACCATGAGCATATGCATGTTTTCTCTTTGAATTCGAACAGGTGGATGGGATACAATCCATCTGTGGATCATTCCAGAGATACCCATATGACCCATTTACTTATTTTCTTCTTAAAACCTATCAAGCCATAACAGTAGCTACAAAAACCACTATTAGTTGGAGAATTGCACACATTCTATAGCTAATTACAGAAATTTATTTAAATAATAAGAAACATCATAATATAAAGTAGAGATCATTTAAATTCTTGCTCTAATATGGATTATGTCAATTATCATTGATTCGAGTCATGAGTTTGTGAAAAGGAAGGAAGAAATGATGAAAAAGGGTGTCAAAATAAGAACAGTTTTGAGATTCAACAAGAAGCATGGTATCCACCCTAAGAAGATGAAGACATTGAAATCTTTAAAGTGTTGCACCACTTTTAAGTCTTGGGCACTTTCCATGCATCATTCGCATTTTAACATTAGGCCAATTCAAATAATTGAACACATCCATAAACCAATGTCATTGGCCTATTCCATAGTTTAGATCATTGGTCTATTTAAAATGAATAACATCTGCCTCGTTTGAATGAATGCTTGTGGAATCTAAGAGTTTGTGCAAGATTGCATGTGTAACCGCTTATTAGTTGAAAATTTCATACTAAAGAATAAAGTGGAGTTTTTTCCTCATAGTTGTTGTCTTTGAAAATATTGTTGTTTTGTGGATGAAGGTTCTGTGTATGTTTTCCTATTTTCCTTATTGAATCCATAAAGAGGAAAGGAATATAGGCTAGGATGATAACACTAGGCATATTATTGGTTTTAATTGAAATCCAATTTGAGTGTAGTCAGGAGTTTTTGACTCACCCATTGGATTAGGAATCATATTATGTCTGTTGTTTGTTGCACATGTCCCAAATGAAAATGTCAGTTATGTTGTCTGCTTATTGTTAACTGTCTCAATGTGATTTAAAGCTACAATTAATTCTCCTACTTTTCCTATTGGCCTTTCCCGTGCAACATTGATGTGTTCCTTTCCAAAATTCATCTACTACATTCCTTGCTAAATTTCAACTACTCAAAATACATTTAATCACTTATCTATCAGGCAAACACAAAAATAATTGTTGAGTACAGATTTTTGATCGCTGTGTATGGGAATGCATCAATATCACTCACCCATTTGTTACCTTATGTATGTTATGGCTCTCTCAAGTTTGTTTTAAACCTAAACTTTGCAAAATATAAATCTCCCTCATGACATTGTTATGTTTTGAAAAATTATCATTATGGAGCCTGCCCCCATAACTGTTAATTTTTTGTATTTCCGAGTATCTCTCCATCTTCTTTTCATGGCTCTCCCAAGTGGCTTTTCCCACATGCACTCTTCTATAAATATGTGTGTCCTCATTTTCAATGGCTAAGACTTCCACAACTAGATATCTTGTGCCCCTTGTTTGAAGTGTGAATACTCTTAAAGTGTCCTAAATTCTTCCCATGCTGCTCCATGTGTTCTCAACACCCTCCAAACCCAGCCTTCAAAGAAATGCCTCCAATGCCATTTTAGAAATGAAAAAAATGCATGGTGTATAGAGACTTTAAAAAGGAAATGTTGTTGGTTTCTGGCATTTTTATTACATGTTATATATTATATCTCATTATTAATGTGATTTGACACTTAATTACCAAACACCAACACTTCGTCTGTTGACATTTTGTTACCAATGTACAAACATCCATAACCTATAGTACCTACAAGAAAATAAATCCCAATGATATGGACATTAGATTACTTTTATCAGTTCTTTCTTTCTAGTCTTTGACCAATATTCTATGGTCAAACAAAAAGATGATTTGTAACATGTGATGGGTCAGAAAGAATATTCCTTATTATTGTGTGGATGCTCTTGATGCAGTGGATATGTGCACCTAAAAAGTGTAGATCTGCATTTGAGTCATGAGCCTTACTAGTTTAAGATCAGAATTTGTAGAAAAGAGGATATCATACTATCATACCTTTTAAACCCATATTTTCCTACACAAGACTAGGTCTTTTTCAGAGGTAGATGATAGAGCATTTGAATACCCATTGGGAATACTGGAATTACTAGATACCACAAGTGGGTCATATGTCCTTCTTTGAGTCCCATGGTTGATAACAAGGAATTAATACTTGTTTTGTTTACAGGAATGATATTCTCCATATGTCGTTAGGTGAACACTCTTAGAACAAAAACGAGATATCTAGTCAGGTGGGGATTTACTTGGTGAAGTCCTTGACCATGGGGGATGTTTCTTGAAGGTTTTGTTACGGGGTGAAGCTAGTAACCTTGGGATATGTTTCTCTAAGTAACTTCCAAAAAACTCTTGGTCCAAATTATGAAAAATCCAAGCTTATTTCTTACAAGAACTAGGTAATCCTTTTTTTTCACTTGCCTTTGGCAGAAGCTTGGAATATAAGGAACCCTTTTTCATTGAAAAGAAAAGTAGGATTATTTACAAGAATTTATTAATTAATTTTGTATACGTCATGAACAAGAGTAAAACCTAGTAAATATAACGTTTATCACTTACAAAATCAGCACCATAAAATAATAGTGCATCATCAGGTTGTATCAATAAACCCCAAGATATATAAAAGTCCACAAGAGAAAGTTCACCTTATGCAAAAGAAATCATCCAAGGATAAAGGTGTGCTATACAATGGAGAGGTTTACATAACCTTTCATGATTAATTTCACAAATGAGACTCTCTCTTATATATACAAGCCTCTCACAACAACAAGGGCTTCATAAGGAAACCCTACATCACTGTCTCAAATGTAAAAATAACAGGGCACCCAAATCCCTAATGTCAATGATCAAATAAAAAACATTATGCCATGTGGCAAGTACAACCACGAACATAAAGCACAAGCTCATAACCCAATGATAAATCATAACATGATGTATAATGTGTCATGAATTCCCCTCCAACATGTGGAAGAAAGGGGATGTCTTGTAAAATGAGGCCGTTTTTTTTTTTGTTCTACCCCAATGAAGCACAGTAATAGCGAATCCATGCACAATTGGAATTGCGACATTACGAAGCATAGGTTGTGGTGTGTCAATCATCATAACAATGACGTTATTAAGCATCATACGTCATACTATTCATTGTTGGAATAAGCATCAGAATTGTGAAGCTCTGAAGTGTCAGAAGTGGCAATATTTACAAGTGTCAGAAGACCAAACAACACTTTCTCACGTTGGAGTTGCGACGACCATATGGAACCATCGTACAAGCGATGACTACATCGTAATGTCGGTAGAGCGACAGACTTATGGATTCATCTAAAGAGTGAAAAACTCTTGCCACCATCGGAAAAGCGACGACTACCTCGTAACTTCGATAGAGCAACAAACTTATGGATTCGTTAGAAGAGTGAAAAACTCTTGCTAACGTTGGAAGAGAGACGAAAATATGGAACCGTCGAAAGAGCGACAAAAAGTTGGCAATGTTGGAAGAGCAACGAACAGTTGGAAACCTTGGAAGAGCGACAACCACTTGGAAATGTCAAAAACAGTGTCGCTCTACTGACAATTATAGAAGTGTCAGAATTGCGATGGGATAGGAAACAATGTTTTGCTCCACCTCATAGTGTCTCTCTTGGGACACCTATGTGTCACAAGAATGACATTTTGGCCATCGGAAATTGGGAAAAAAGTGCTAGTGATGGGGTCACAATATAATCCTAGATGACCTAACAATAATAATGTAAGGGCACAAAAATAACGATAGTGGGATTTTTTGGGGCACAATAATAACAATATGGGGACTATAGGGGTACAAAAATAACAATAAGGGGGCTACACTAACAAAAATAAGGGACTGCACTAGTAATATAGGGACCTAACACAAAACAATTTATGGTTAAGCCAAAGATATGTTACTCAGTACCAGTTGGTCATGGGATATAGTTAGTCATGGATGATTTTAGAAATAAAACTGAAAATTTAATTTGGCTTGAGAAATTTGAAGGAAGAAAGAATCCATCAAAATATTTCTTTTTTTGCTCCGTTATAATTTCTTCGATGAGCATGAAGTAGTCATTATTTCCCTTATTATTATAGAGGACAAATATATTGCAATTGGACTGGAAACTTCAAAAGAAATATGAATTCAAAGGTAACTTGTGGAATTACCTTGATCAAGTGTTGGTGATGACCATGATGGCAGGTCGAAGCACATTGGGATCATATACCACTTCGATTGAGACATGTTGTTGTAGGGAGATGTGAATCTACAATACATCTCCACTAATGAGCATATTGTTGATATTCTTATAAAACCTCTTTTTAGAGAGAATTTTGTAAACTTCCAGGACAAGCTTGGGCTTGTGGAGAATACCTCTCTTATTGAGAGGGAGAGATAATGATACACCATTATGAATGGAAATTCTCCCTATTTCTTCACGACCTTGGTTGGAGAATGGTATGATATTCTCCCTATGTCATCATGACCTTGGTTGGAGAAGTTCTCTCTGTGTCATTATGACCTTGGTTGGAGAATGGTTTAAAATGTTAAATAACATCATGGATTGGAATTCTTCTAGTGTAAAGTAATTAGACGTGAATTAGGGAAGTTATCCCCGTGTTAAGTATATTGACCCGAATTAGGAAGAAAAGTTCGCATGTAATAGCCCTGGTGAAAATTCCATGTAAATAAAGTTAATAAAGGAAAAAAAAAGACCAAGGTAATGGGAAACTTATTCCAAGCTAAATTTTGGGAAATTCATTCTATTTTGGGTGTTCATTTGGTTTTTTATGGCTAAATTAAATTGGAAAAGGAAATGACAAAGGCTTTGGAAAGGAAAAATGGCATTTTTGGCAATTTATTTATGAAAATAATGGAAAGTAGGTGAAAAGGAAGGCAAAAAGTCACAGGTTGCGTGTGAGGATGAAAATGAAGGAAAATGATGGAAAATTGAAGGAAATAGGGGCCTCATTAATAAAAATTCTTATGAGAATCAGCTGGTACCTTTTGTTAGTGTAGTTTTGGAGCTCTCTTCCTATTCTCTCTCTCACACAGCCTTGGAAACTTAGATTTTTCTTGGAGAACCTCAGCATTGGATCAAGAAAAGAAAAGAAGGAAAGAGGAATAAAATATTAAGAAAGGAAGAGTGGATCAAGCGACTACAACATGATTAATTGCAGATATTGAGTTACATGTATGATTTCATTGCTAGATTCTGCATGCATGGGTATCCATGTGTTTTCTTTGTTCTCTTGTTGTCATTTCCATGGGTTTTTATTGGTGTGACAATTTTCTTCATCCTTTCCTTGCCATTTCTAGATACCCATGGTGTGATGGGGTTCTCATGTTTTAGTTAAGCTGGATTTCCAAATGGATATGAAATTGATTGAGGTGGTCTCTGAAAGAAATACACATGGTATAGTGATCCCTGAATCAAACTATGGATTGCAATAAAACCTTGGCCTAGTAACCGTTAAACTAGACTGTGGGTTGCAGTAAAGAAATATTTCTTTGTGTTACCACGGTGAGCCTATGAATCCTTGACCAGTCAATGGAGGGATATACGGTAAATCCTAAAGGTGGGTGTCCACGATCAGGCCTAGGAGTCCTTGGCCTGTGAATGGCAGGATATATGATAAATCCTGGAGGGTGGTGTCTTGATAAGGCCTAGGAATTTAGACCAATGAATGGTGGGATATACGGTAAATCCTAGAGACTAGGAGACAAGAAAATTTATCACAGTGTAAGTGGAGAAATAAGGTGTAATCTGTTATCACCAAAATCGTACATGATTGGCTGCTGATCAGACAACTTGAATCTAACTATTTCAAACCAATATTGTGACTGAGGCTTAACGTCCTTAGCCTGAGAGGGCTCTCTCAAGGGTTAATGATATTGATTAATGATAAAGATAGATGGCTAACTCTATGAATTATGTCTTGGTTTTGTATGTTTATAGGTTGAAAAGATGAAGGCTTGCTACCATTGGGCTATGGATTCAGTGACAGGGATAAAGATGAAAAAGGCTCTCCTTGTGAAAGATGAGGCTTGTATATACTTCAATGAAAGGATAACACATTCAGGAAAATCCCAATAACTTGAGGTTCAAAGGAAGTCAGAGCATGTAGCACACGAATTTTGAGTAATGAGACATCAAGGTATTGAAAGAAAAAATACTGAAAGAGATTTCACCATAGATTAACATTTAAAGGAAGTTAGAGCATGACCAATCATGAATTTTGAGTAATAAATATTAAGACATTGAAGAAAACCTTTCAAAGATAAGACCCAAAACTTATTTTACCATAGCTAAATAATTAAAGGAAGTCAGAGCATGAACATTCATGAATTGTGAGTAATAAGCACTTAAATTATGGAAGAAAAACATTTCAAAGGTAGGGCATAAACTCATTGAAATACACTAAGAATCTAAGGTGAAGAAAAGTTGTTTTGTTTTTGTATATATCAGTAAATCCAAAGATTTACAAAATTAGTCTGTTGAAATGACATTTTCCAACCTTTCATACATCGAAGTACTCACTACTTATAGGCATCTAGCCTTTACATCCAATATACCAAGTGGCTAGACCATCAAACTCTATTACTGACACCAAATCTAACCACTAACTAGATTTTTAACACTATAATTGACACCTTTCGAATTAGGAGTTAGAGTCCTACTATGACTCAAACACCTACTTATTACATTTAATATAAAGATGATCCAAATATTCCTCAAAAGGAATCATGTATTTCAACCATGCTGGCCACAAAAAAAACATTAATACTCTGACTGTCTTCATGAAGTTTCTCTACCTACTATTAAGGAGTTGTTAGTTTGATGATATGGAAACATAGTGAACTGGTATCTTCGAAAAAAATATCTCCACTTAGAAAAGTCATGATCTGATATTCTTTGTCATATCCCTGATACTCTTTGTCATTCTTATGGAGAACAACTTTGAAATATCTATTTACTTTTTTCCTTCTTCCAAAATTAGCCACCAAAATTAACCTTGCTGTCAAAACAGAGTTTTGGGCTACTTTCGTAGCTAGTATCATAGCACAAACAAAAAAGGTTATGTGAGGTAATCCTCTGCTATTCTTGACCATTGGAATATGTTAAGTTATCAAAAAATATTAAACAAAACCCTCAAATCTCTTCATCCCTGTCAGTTTAAGTATCTTAAAACCAAAAATAATTCTTCAGAAATTCCGCAGCAGAAAATGTGCTTCAAGCCTGGCCTATGCTGCGGAACTGCCTAACTTTTTCAGAGATTTTCCAAAACTTAGGATCTGAGCTCTGAAAAGATCCATGAACATAGCTGCATGTAAATTATGATCATTTAAGACCAAAAAGGTCTGTAATCCATTGTTACCTTCTTATTTATCAGCAGTTTCTTCATGAGCAGTTTTAATAATTTTCTCCATAGTTCCTCTTTCCAAACCTTTCTTCTCTAATATTGTCCTCATCATCTCCATATTTTCTTTCAACTCTTTGACTTGTCTCTGAAGAATTTTCCTCTCTGTCTGTAACCATAAATTTATTTTCCTTGTGTGTGTCATCATGATGCGTAAAGGCTGTGATTTCTTCAACAAGTTTTTTGCCTTTCCAATAGACTTTTCAAAATGAGTAACCTGATCATTCACTTTATTTTCCACCTCATATATCATTTTTATATCTTTCTTGTATCTTTCCAGATCTATTTTTGTTTCAGACAACTCTTCCATAACTTCTCTTAACTGCTCTTCAAGAACGTCTTTTTCAGTTTTCTCTATGAATTTTTCTTTTCCCTTTCTTTGTTTGATTGTTTCCTCCTTACCTTTAAGTTTTCCCTTTGGAAAATATGCTTCAAATTTATTCTAATTCTTTCCTTTAGATTGACCTTTGTTTTCATTAGTAACCTTTATCTCAATAGGGGATATCAATATGAATTCTTGTACTGCTACCCTTTTTCCTTTATCTTCCTTCTGTTGTTTATTTCCAATGGTGATATTCTCAGAAATATGTGATCTAGTGAAAGGCTTTCTAGGTTTAAAAAGGAAACCTAAATATTATGAAGAAAAATCTAATTTCTTGGCTATAAGCCCCTTCCCTTTGACCTTGGATCCTTCTACCTCAGTTTCTTTCACTACAGGGGTTTCTGCAGTGTCTATAGCCTCCAAGATGTCTTCAAGCCTACCTTTTCCTCCACTAGTTTCCTTTGTGTCTCTTTTAGACCTTTTTGCTGCAGGTTTAGTCTTGCTAATTATGACATGCTTTTTAGCCTACTTACTAGTTTCCAGATGTGATGTTGTCTCTTGGATGCATTTAGCTTCTTCGTCCATGTGTTTAGTTGTAGATTTTAAACTGTCTTGTTGATTCCCTTCTGATTCTGCAGTAGCATTAAGCTCTTTCCTAGAAGAAGGAGTTTTTATTTTATATGCTTTCATTGGAGATAAAACATCCATTTCATAGCCATTCATAAACAAGAACAATGCCCAGTCTCTGTCTAGTTTATTTAATTCTTCCAGAACTAGTAATTTCATCAATCCATGGTGAAAGATGGAAGTTTCACTTCTTTCACGTCTACCTTGCACTTTTTCTGCCATTTTTCCAAGACTTATAAAAAGTTAAAAAGGAATATCTATTAGCATTTTCCCTGTAAAATGAAGTAACATCTTGAAGTGATACATGTAAATTGTTTGGAATCTGCCTTCACATGTAAAGTATTTCTATATGTTTGTCAATAATTTAGAGTAGTTATCTCTAAGGCAAGTTCTGGGAATCCCTACAATCATATTTATCCCTACATCTTCATGCTTTAGATAATCATCACAGCTTCCCAAATTAAAATTTGTAGCTTTAAACAATTCTTCTCCAGTCCTAGGGATCCATGTTGCTTGAGAAATACTATCAGGTGAAATTGGCACATGAAGAAAACCAACATTTGTAGATGTTCCTTTGAAATTGAGTACGAAGTCTTGTGATACCTGTTTTTGATGAACTTGCAACTTTTGATAGAACTGAATGCATCTCGCTCTTGTAAAAATCTCAACGAAATATGGATCTTCCATGATTAAACTTGGACTTGTAGGCTCTTATCTGAATGGAAAACCTCCTTTAGTCACTTTCTTTAGTGTGTTCATTTCTTCTTGTTCTACAGCGGTGGGCTTCTTTGTATTCTTACACATGTTCAATAAAAAGCCTTTGATGACAGCGAGCTGTTATGGAAAAAGAGGGCTGACATGACAGAGTGTTTCTATGGGAGATGCAGATGAAATCAAGCTGCTTTGTTAGAAGCTTACAAGAGAAGAAAGTAAAGAGTGATAAATGAGGGATGAATTTGAAAAAATAAGATGGTATTTATTAAGGAAATGGTGGTTGATGCCAAACGTGCCAAAGAATTTCAATGATGACCCTATTCTGACAGCATGACCTCGAAACCCTCAAAGTTTAAGTACTCATCATTATCCAGAAAACCATTACAAGGTGACACAACTTTCATAGCGTATTTAGTTTTACAAATTTCATTTTCGCTATGGAACTACTAGGTGTTTCCACAGCAAAATTTGTTAATTTAGAACTAAAATTGCTGTGGACTCAATTTTTTTTTGACAAGTAGCTAGATTTGAGACTTTAGGTCGATTTAAAGTATCTATTCATGATTTTTTCCTTTTATATGACTTGAGATAATCCTTAAAAACTTAAGACAATATTTGAAACTTATGCTAATCATAAAATTTATCATTTCATGATGTTATGCAATCTAACCAATCTAAATGCAAACTTGACACATTTCAAGTTTTCATTTTGAAAATTTAGGGTGTCATAATAGTGGCTCCACTTGGGATGGTGTGCCCCTGTGGCATACCAAAGAACCTGTAGGTCCAATGCCATCCATCCTTTAGAATAAAAAACTCTGAAATATTTCCAAGTCTTCTTCAAACTCTTATGGCCTTCACCTCGAGCTCAAGCTTGATGATCACTACAGAAGACATAAATCTGTAACTATTGAAAATTTTCTCATTCACCTTTGAGCTTATTCACACACTCCTACTTACCCTATCAGCTGTAATATCCATTTTTAAATCAAGTAACATGAAACTTCCAATGAAGCTAGTCATTGATTTGATCTGATACTTGAATTTCTTGACTGCACTTGAACAACAAAAAAAACAAGATACTGGAATTACCAAGAAAACATGAGATGCATCTGATCTTCATAATGAAAATATAACTGGAAATCTGGACAATAGAACCTTTCCATGCAATCATCTATAGGATCAAAGAAGAAATTATTTGTTTGATGCTTCTCATGACATTTTGCAGCTTTGGACAACTCATCCATGCTTTGATCAACCACACAAGATTTCAATTGAATGCTATCAAACTGTTGTTCAAACTGATTTTCAAAAACAATGTATTCTTCCCCAATCTCAAAGGAGAAAGGTAGCAACACTCTCTCTTTGTTTTCTGGCATTAACAACTTTAAAAAAGACTGATATTGATCATGAGGCCTATAAGGTTGAATTTGATCTTTTAAAACTTCAATGTCATTTTCAATATTCTTAGCAACTTCATCCACAAATTGAATCTTAACTTCTGACTTGCACTCAGATGATTTCAAATTAGAAGACAAGGATAAAGAAAAATTTTCACCCACTTCTTCCTTAGTATGATAATTATTTGATGTAGGCTGATGCAAGAAATGACATGAAGAATCAACTTTTCCCTGTGCCTGAGGATTGTAGCAAGCATTTTCCAATATTCCCTCTTACTTTTTGAAATGATTCTCATACTCTCGATGAACAAAAGACTGACAAGTATGCTGCAACTTTTCAACAAACTCAGAGGATGTAACATGATTATCATAAATAAACTCCTGTTGGGTTTCATTTTCATCCAAGAGATAAGATATCCTTTCTTCTTGGTGATGAAAGGGATTTTCATGAAGGGCCTCTAAAATTTCCTCATCCATGAGCTCATCATCTTCATAACAATTCTCCAAATATTCAATAAATCTCACATAGTGTTTACAACAGTATTTGACCAGCAATAAGGAGGGATGCCATTCTTCATACATCTCATAAAATGCAACATGGAAATCAACAAGAGAATATAATGAACCATTTGGCAAGCTTTCATACCAAGACCATGCTTTCCTTCTAAAGTGGCCATAAGCATCTTCATGAGACAATCCTCAGGGAATTGAACCTTAAGACTGTGTACATGCATTTGGAATCTAACCAAATGAAGAGCAACATTGTATTTATTTTCATCTTTGAATATAGGAAGATCAGTTAACCATTCAACCTTTGGCATAGGATTTGGAATACTGGGGATATGAGACCGATTCATAGGTGCATACCTGGCATTTATTCTTCCAATTGAATTCATCTTGAAACTTCATCAAGCTACTGATCTTCAAGCAGTGGAGTCACCTTCCAATTGATTATTTGATTTGTGGAGTTGCCAGAGTAGAAATACAGCCAATATGTGCCTGAGTGTCTGGTACTCTTAGACCTTAGAACTTAAACTTTGTCATTCTTCCTAGGGAAAATTTATACCTTCTCTCCCGGCAGACGCACCAAAATGTTATCACCAAAATTGTACCTGATTGGCTGCTAATTAGACAACTTCAGTGTAACTATTTCAAACCAATCTTATGACTGAGGCTTAGCCTCCTCAGCCTAAGAGGGCTCTCTCAAGGGTTAATGATATTGATTAATGATAGAGATAGATGGCTAACTCTATGAATTATGTCTTGGTTTTGTATGTTTATAGGTTGAAAAGATGAAGGCTTGCTACCATTGGGATATGAAGTCAGTGACATGGATAAATATGACAAAGGCTCTCCTTGTGGAAGCTGAGGCTTTTATATACTTCAATGAAAGGATAACACATTCAGGAAAATCCCATTAACATGAGGTTCAAAGGAAGTCAGAGCATGTAGCACATGAATTCTGAGTAATGAGACATCAAGGTATTAAAAGAAAAAATACTGAAAGATATTTCACCATAGCTTAATACTTAAAGGAAGTCAGAGCATGAACAATCATGAATTCTGAGTAACAAATATTAAGACATTGAAGAAAACTTTTCAAAGATAAGACCCAAAAATTATTTGACCATAGCTACATATTTAAAGGAAGTCAGAGCATGAACAATAATGAATTTTGAGTAATAAGAACTTAAACTATGGAAGAAAAACATTTCAAAGATATGACATAAACTCATTGAAATACACTAAGAATCTTAGGTGAAGAAAAGTTGTTTTGTTTTTGTATATATCAGTAAATCCAAAGATTTACAAAAGTAGTCTACTGAAATGACATTTTCCAACCTTTAATAAATCGAAGTACTCACTACTTATAGGCATCTAGCCTTTACATCCAATCTGCCAAGTGGCTAGACCATAAAACTCTATTACTGACACCACTAACCACTAACTAGATTTTTAACACTAGAACTGACACCTTTCTAATTAGGAGTTACAGTCCTACTATGAATCAAAAACCTACTTATTACATTTAATCTAAATATGATCCAAATCTTCCTCGAAAGGAATCATGTCTTTCAACCATGCTGGCCACAAACAAAACATTAATACTCTAATTGTCTTCATGAATTTTCTCTGCCTACTATTAAGGAGCCGTTAGTTTGATGATATGGCAACATAGTGAATTGGTATCTTCGAACAAAATATCTCCACTTACAAAACTTCTGATCTTTTACTCTTTGTAATTTCCCTGATACTCTTTGTCATTCTTATGGAGAACAACTTTGAAATATCTATTTACTTTCTTCCTTCTTCCAAAATTAGCCACCAAAATTAACCTTTCTGTCAAAATTGAGTTTTGGGCTACTTTCGTAGCTAGTTTTGTAGCACAAACAAAAAAGGTGATGTGAGGTAATCCTCTGCTATTATTTACCATTGGAAGATGTTAAGTGATAAAAAACCATTAAACACAAACCTCAAAGCTCTTCATCCCTATCAGTTTAAGTATCTTAAAACCAAAAAGAATTATTCATAAATTCCACAGCAGAAAATGGCCTTCAAGCCTGGCCTATGTTGCAGAATTGCCTAACTTTTTCAGAGATTTGACAAAACTTAGGATATCAGCTCTGAAAAGATCCATGAACATACCTGCATGTAAATTATGATCATATAAGAAAAAAAAGTTCTATAATCCATTGTTACCTTCTTATTTACCAGCAGTTTCTTCATGAGCATTTTTAATAGTTTTCTCCATAGTTCCTCTTTCCAAACCTTTCTTCTCTAATACTGTCTTCATCATCTCCATATTTTCTTTCAACTCTTTGACTTGTCTTTGTATACTTTTCCTCTCTATCTGTAACCATAAATTATCCTTGTGGGTGCCATCATGATGCGTAAAGGTTGTTATTTCTTCAACAAGTTTTTTGGCCTTTCCAATAGACTTTTCAAAATGAGTAACCTGACCATTCACTTTATTTTCCACCTCATCCATCATTTGTCTATCTTTCTTGTATCTTTCCAACTCTCTTTTTGTTTCAGACAACTCTTCCCTAACTGCTCTTAACTTTTCTTGAAGAACCTATTTTTCAGTTTTCTCTATGACGTTTTCTTTTCCCTTTCTTTGTTTGATTGTTTCCTCCTTATCTTTAAGTCATCCCTTTGGAAAATCTGCTTTAGATTTATTATGATTCTTTCCTTTAGATTGACCTTTGTTTTCATTAGTAACCTCTGTCTCAATAGGGGATACGACTATGACTTCTTGTACTGATGCCCTTTTTCCTTTATCTTCCTTCTATTTTTTATTTCCACTGGTGATAGTCTCATAAATATTTGATCTAGTGAAAGAATTTCTAGGTTTAAAAAGGAAACCTGAATCTTCTGAAGAAAAATATAATTTCTTGGCTATAAGCCCCTTCCCTTTGAACTTGGATCCTTTTACCTCAGTTGCTTTCACTACAGGGGTTTCTGCAATGTCTATAACCTCCAAGATGTCTTCAAGCCTGCCTTTTCCTCCACTAGTTTCATTTGTGTCTCTTTTAGACATTTTTGCTGCAAGTTTAGTCTTGCTAATTATGACATGCTTTTTAGCCTGCTTACTAGTTGCCAGATGTGATACTGTCTCTTGGATGCATTTAGCTTCTTCCTCCATGTGTTTAGCTGTAGATTTTAAACTGTCTTGTTGATTCCATTCTAATTCTGTAGTAGCATTTAGCTCTTGCCTAGAAGAAGGAGTTTTGATTTTAGATGCTTTCTTTGGAGATAAAACATCCATTTCATAGCCATTCATAAACAAGAAAAATGCCCAGTCTCTGTCTAGTTTATTTGATTCTTCTAGAACTAGTAATTTTATCAATCCATGGTGAAAGATGGAAGTTTCACTTCCTTTAGGTCTACCTTGCACTTTGTCCGCCATTTTTCCAAGACTTGTAAAATGGTAAAAAGGAATATCTATTAGCTTTTTCCCTATAAAATGAAGTAACAACTTGAAGTGATACATGTAAATTATTTGGAATCTGCCTTCACATGTAAATTATTTATGTATGACTGTCAATAATTTAGAGTAGTTATCTCTAAGGCAAGTTCTGGGAATCCCTATAGTCATATTTATCCCTACATGTTCAGGGTTTAGATAATCATCACAACTTCTCAAATTAAACTTTGTAGCTTTAAACCATTCTTCTCCAGTCCTAGGGATCCGTGTTGCTTGAGAAATACTATCAGGCGAAATTGACACATGAAGAAAACCAACCTTTGTATATGTTCCTTTGAAATTCAGTACGAAGTCTTGTGATACTTGTTTGTGCTGACCTTGCAAATTTTGACAGAACTGAATGTAGCCCGCTCTTGTAAAAATCTCAACGAAATATGGATCTTCCATGATTAAACTTAGACTTGTAGGCTCATATCTGAATGGAAAACCTCCTTTATTCACTTTCTTTGTTGTGGGCATTTCTTCTTGTTCTGCAGTGGTGGCCTTCTTTGTATTCTTACACCTGTTCAATAAAAATCCTTTAATGACAGCGAGCTGTTATGGAAAAAGAGGGCTGACATGATAGAGGATTTCTATGGGAGATGCAGATGACAACAAGTTTCTTTGTTAGAAGCTTACAAGAGCGGAAAGTAAAGAGTGAGAAATGAGGGATGAATTTGAAAAAATAAGATGGGATTTATTAAGGAAATGGTGGCTAATGCCAAAACGTGCCAAATACTTTCAATCATGACCCTATTCTGATAGCATGACCTCGAAACCCTCAAAGTTTAACAACTCATCGTTATGCAGAAAACCATTAAAAGGTGACACAACTTTCATAGCGCATTTAGTTTTACAAGCTTTAGTTTCAGTACGCAACTACTAGGTGTTTCTACATCAAAATTTGTTAATTTAGAACTAAAATCGCTGCGGACTCAGAAATTTTTTGACAAGTGGCCAAATTTGAGACTTTAGGTTGATTTAAAGTATCTATTCATGATTTGTTCCTTTGATATGACTTGATATCATCCCTAACAACTTAAGACAATCTTTGAAACTTATGTTAATCATAAAATTTATCATTTCATGATGTTATGCAATCTAACCAATCTAAATGCAAACTTGATACATTTCAAGTTTTGATTTTGAAAATTTAGGGTGTGATAACATAATGCATGCTTGTTTAGGGCCTAGTGATATGCTGGGGATTGCGGTAAAGCCTGTTTCTATTGATTATTGTGAGGTGATTTGGCCTCAGGAATCCCTGGTTGATTTTGGTTATGAGTCCCACGTTCATGCTTGGAATATTGCATGAGGGTAATTGGCTAAAATAAAGATTTGGTTCAGCCAATCTATGGTGGGGTTGTACGTGGAAGTCCCAAACTTGGTTGGATTTTTCATTCATTAATAAGAGTTCATTTCCTTGGTATTTTATGTGAAAATGTGTTGGTTCATATGTGGAATTTATAGTTGTTGTATCCTTGTTATTTACGTTGTTTATATGTTGGTTATGAGTATGTTTTATGACAGTGGTGATGTATGGCTCTCAGCATGTTTTGATTTGTAAATGAATGAAAAATTAATATATGACCTAATATATTATAATGAACGTAATTTTATAAGGCATCAATTCTTCTTAGCGATTCTCATATAAGTATGAGACCCTTGTGCTCATATATGTTGCTATCACCTATAGAATGCATATTTGTGACATGTTTAATGAAATTCCTGTCATGGCTAGTAGGGGTCTAGTGAGGTCATCGATCAATTAATTGCATTAGTATCATTATTCCCATGTTATTTATCATTTATGGATTTTTCATGAATTTATGGGCAGTGGCCTGTGTCCTAGCCCTAAAAAGGTGGCACAAAATTTGGGGTTGTTGGCTCAGAACTAGATTAAAAATTCCACTATCGTTGGATTTATTTGTTGTGGGAGAAATTGAAGGTCTACAGTCACATACATGGTTTTTCAATGGAATTAATAAGGTGTTAGATCAGTTAAAATTTAAGTTTCCTCAAGGGTTGGTCATCTGGAAAGGTTGGTTTGCTCCTGAAGGTTTTGTATCATGTGTAGAAGGTCAATTTGGTTTTGTTTTGTTAGTTACAGTTCCTTAACGATACATGGGGAGTCAAATCACATCATAGTAGCCTCTCATTGCATGTTTACCCTAATGGAACGAGTAGTTTGGGTAAATTTTGGAGGAGTGTGTTAGAGAGCTGTATCAGAGCATGGTTCACCTCTTAGACTGGATGGGCGGTGTGTTGATCACGCGTTCATGTCGATTACATATGTGTTCCTTATACTTATGGTCTATGTGCATGTTGCATATGCATGGTGGTGGTCATGGTTGCATGGTGTCACCATGTGAAATTTGATGGTATTGTTTTCGAATGTGTCGTCATCAGTACATGATTGTTTATGCATGTTTGTGTTACTTGTTGTTAATTATACATTAATATGGTTGTAGTTTTCATGCATGAGGTCATGATGTGTGGTTGATATGATTGTGTGTTGATGCCTGGACTATGGTTAGGATGATATCTATATGTTGTTATGCTTATGTTTATACATGAAATACACTAATTTGGTTGAGCTTGCATATGAGATATCCTCCTCGAACTATATTAAGGTATGTAGATTATGTTTATGTTTTGGTTTAGCTGACATAGTATTCCTTGCAAAAAGAGATCAAGATGAATAGAAATATTGAAGACTATAGTTCCTGAGATTCTCCTTATGAATCACATGGACAACGTCAGCAGGGAAAAATTTAAGGATGAAAAATTATCTCGAAGTTTAAAAAATTGGCGAAACTCACTAGTCCCTAATATGCAAACTATAAAATGTTTATTGACGTATTTGTAAAATTATTCAAATTTATAATGATATTATATATATTGTCTATATAATTTTGGCGATTTTTAACGTAAAATAATTTTATATTGTAAAATTTGGGCGAATCATTTTTATAAAAAATGGAAATTGGCGAATCTTTTTTTTGGAAAAACCATGAAAATTATCCCACCTACGAATATTAGCCCCTAAAATTTTCCATGGCATTGTGGTGGTGGGAATTATTTTGACTTAGAAGATACATTGAGATTTTGAAGGAAGAAATAAAAATTTGCAAATAAGACAATGAAAAAATCACGCAGGCATAGGAGAAACAAGTAAAATTCAATGCAGTAATCCTTTAGAGTTTGTCATAATTGTAGAGACAAGGACCACTTCAGATCAGCCATGGGCAAGAGGATAGGACTAATGAGGCGTATGGTATTAGTTCTCATGGTGGTCACAAGTCATATAAAGATGACACGGTTAGATATGGCAGGATTTTGGATACTCCAGATGGTAGGGGTGATGGACACATACACTATTCTAGTTCTGGCTCTTACATGCCATATGGTTGTCATCGTTATCATCCTTACAGGAGGAGTGATAGGGGATATTTTTCAGATGATTTTAAGAAAGAGAAGGCACCTAATTTTGATGGATATTTGAATAATATGGAGGATGCAGAGGCTTGGTTACTTAGAATTAAGAGGTTCTTTGAGTTGCATGAGTACACAAAGAATATGAAGGCTAGAATAAATATCTACAACCTAAAATGGAAAGCATACATCTAGTGGGAATATGTACAATAGGTCAGAGACATCAATACAAAAGACTTGAGTTGGCATAAATCCAAGAGACTCTTAAGGAAGAAATACTTGTTAGAAAGGTACTACGATAGTAAGGCCAAGGAATTGTTTGAGCTTAATATGGGATCAATGATATATGAGGAGTATACGACCAATTTCTTGGAGATTTTGAGGTATGCATTGTATCTTAATGATGAGAAAGCTAAAGTTGATAGATTTGTCAGTGGATTTCCATTAGCTTTTAGATATTAGATTGAGTATGATAAGCTTTGATCACTTGAGGAAGTTATTGGTAAATTGAAGAATTTTTATGAGCAATCAAAGTGTAAGAATGAATCTCATCAAGGATGGAAAGGGAAAGACAAATATAAAGGTAAATGACAAATGAAAATAATAAGGCCTTAGAATGCATAAGAAAGAGAGAATGATGCACCATATAAGAATTTCAATATATCTAAACATGGACATGGGTCATAATATCACAATAGAGAAGATAATACATGGTGGTTGGAGTGTTGGAAATGTGGTAAGGAAAAAATTAAGAGAGATTGTCTCCAAAATTAGGGTGGTATGCCTCAAATCTATAGTCCACAAGAGGTGTAGGCTGTTGGGGATTTTGGGTATAGTATTCCTCGTACCTATGTAGCGTTGGACAATACGTAGGAAAATCACCAAGAATATATTATCAAGATGGAAAGTAAGCTTTGTGATCAAGTTGTATTTATTTTGATTAAACTTGGAGCAAATTATAGTTATGTTAATCCTAACCTGGTGGAAAAGTGTTGTTTGAATAAAGAAGTGCATGGATAATGTAGAAATTATACAAACAATATGTATATACCAATGAATTCAATCTAATCATGCAATATGCTAAAGAAATATACTAAATACTTCTACAATTATTTGCGAAAAATAAACATGATCGCACAATCACACCAAGTAAGAGAAAGAAGAAAATCAATCCACAAAACATATATTTTTCTTAGAGAAATATTGCTGCTCAAAACCCCTCTATATCTATTTTCTAATGAACCAAGGAATCATGAAACAATACAATGCACTATTCTCACAAGAGTCTGTTGCACTCTACCGATCATTTCACATTGATCCAAACAAAATTGGTCCAACACTTAGCCAATTCTCAACTTGTCTTCAGCCAGCCTTGCTCACGCAATACCTAGGCAATTAATCCCTATTGTTTAGGATAATTAGCCTTTCTTGAATGAGAAATGCATCATGGGCATCCTATGGTGTATATAATTGCGCTTGAGAACTTTTCTATAAATACAACTGATCTTTAACCTCTGTCTCAATTGGGTCTTCCTTAGAACTGGCAAGCATGCAACTATTAATAGTAAATCATCAATCACTTGACAGATCATTGCATGTGAATTAAATCTGATTTAATTCAATTGACCTCTCACTATTGCAACAATCAGTTACAACTAGTTAAACTGAATTAAACTCACTTAATTGAGTTAACTGATTTCTCATGCATTAAACTAATACAATAACTGCAACTTGGACTCTAAAACAAATAGAATCACTCTACATTCCTCACCAACCATAGACAACTAGAATTTCATGAGCTAACTGAGTCTATCACACTCAGTTAACTATTACAAGTGATTAAGAGATAAGATTACAATTTATTGTCCAATTTATTTAAGGGGCAAATAGATTTGACACACATTTCTCCTAATTTAATTAAGAAATAATTAAATAAAAATCCTCGCATGGTAACCATTTCTGGATTCCATTTTCTGGATTTTGTTTATGGATGCCAATTTCACGATTTCTTGTTTCAATTTTCAACACTCCCTCTCAACAAGAAAGGAATCAATCTGTCCTGATCCGGTACCTTTGGAGTGTTCTTGCATCAAACACTTCTCTAGTGTTGTTTACACATGCAACTATCCTAAAACTGAATACCCTATAAACAACTGAATCAACATAATGCATCTATCAGAAGAGTCTTATGACTGATGGATCCTACTACACGTGTCTACTGGACTCTTTGCACTGCTAACATATGCATCCATGCACTCTGCGCTGCTGCCAGCTCTAATCTGCACTCTAATATCTGACACCTGTCACTCTGATTTTGGTCTTCTTAACATATGATTCTATCAATCTAACCGATCCTTCCTTCTACTGTTGTACTGTGGGCTCCTCGTAGCCAGGTTCGATCCATGAGACACACCATCTCTATGGACCCTACCCAAATTTATTCTTGGGACCATATCTACACATCACTCCACCTAACACCTAGAGGTATAGTTGCATTTAATCCCTCTGCCCATCTGGCTCAAAATTTCCCCCTCTTGAAGGTCTCTGCTTGAGTGGACTCTTCCACTCGGTCTCCTCTTTGCTTCTCCAATTGTGGCTGCTCCACAAACTTCTAAGACTGCTGTTGAGGTTGCATGTTGAGAGATAATTTCTCCCTCTCAACCACCAAGTCATTAACCATTTATTTTCTCCTAAAAGCCTTGAATGCATCATCAATCTCGAGAGCATACAGGTTCTTGACTCTTGAACCGATCTGGTTCACCCGTCCTATGGCTATGTGTTTAAGGAACACCTTTCCTTATCTAAACATCACCTCATAACCACGGTCTTCCAATACTACTATGGAGAAAAGATTCATCCTTAGGCCTGGAACATACAAAACATCTGCTAGTCTAAGAGGGGAGCCAGACTCCCTCTGAAAGGAAACTATACCTATGTGGGTCACGTTATACCTACCGTCATTTCCAAACTCTGTGTTCTGCTGGAGGTCCTTCTCCACCAATTCACTGAAGATATATCTATTCCTTGTCATATGGAATGAGGCACCAATTTTTGGATACCACAATCATCCCATTGTAGTGCTGGCCATGCATCCAATGAGAGTAAAATCAAGCTCGAACTGTGAAGCAAATGCTTCACCTACTGCAATAGCATGCTCCTTCTTGCTTGCCTACTTATTTGGACAATTCGAAGCATAGTGCCCATGCTCGTGACAATGAAAACATATGATCTTGGACAAGTCTCTCTTGCCCTCTTCGCCTTGGGATTTATTTCCTTTTCTAGCTTGCACACATTGTAATTGTCTCGTCGTCACAAAAATTTCTAAAAAAGAGCTAATATTAAATCGACGATATCTCCCTCATCCGAGCTCCGATTTGACCAATGTTTTTTTCAATTTGGGTATCTTTTTGGCAAGGAATCCAAATATGCTATTTGTATTTGAAAATTATGCATCAAATTTTTTAGATATTCTTTGCAAACTCGTCACCCAAATAATTCTTTCTCTAATAACATGTAGAAATTATACAAACAATATGTATATACCAATGAATTCAATATAATCATGAAATATGCTAAAGCAAGGTACTGAATCCTTCTACAATTATCTTCGTAAAATAAACACGATCCCACAATCACACCAAGTAAGAGAAAGAAGCAAATCAATCCACAATGCAGATATTTTTCTTGGGGAAAGCTTGTTGCCCCAAACCCCTCTATCTCTATTGTATAATGAACCAAGGAATCATGAAACATTACAATGCACTCTTCTCACAAGAGTTTGTTGCACTTTACCGATCGTCTTAGACTGATCCAGACAAAATTGGTCTGACAATTAGCCAATTCTCAGCTTGTCTTCAGCCTACCTTGCTCACACAATCCCTAGGAAATTAATCCCTATCATTTAGGATAATTAGCCTTCCTTGATTGTGCAGTGCATCATGGGAATCCTATGGTGTATATAATTGTGCCTGGGAAATTTGCTATAAATACAAATGATATATAACTTCCCTTTAACTTCTGTCTCAACTGGGTCTTCATGAGCATTAACATGCATGCAACCATTAATAGTAAATCATGAGTCACTTGATAGATCACTGCATGTGAATTAAATTTGATTTAATTCACTTGACCTCTCACTAGTAAAACAATCAGTTACAACTGTCTAAACTGATTTTAACTCACTTAATTGAATTAATTGATTTATCATGCATTCAACTAATACACTAACTGCAACTTGGACTCTAAAAAAAAAGAATCACTCTACATGCCACACCAACCACCCTCAACTTGAATTTCATGAGTGAAATGAGTCTATCACACGCAGTCAACTATTACAAGTGATTATGAGATAAGATTACAATTTATTGTCCAATTTATTTAAGGGATAAATAAATTTGACACACATTACTTCTAATTTAATTAAGAAATAATTAAATCAAAGGCCTCTCATGGTAGCCATTTCTAGATGCCATTTTCTAGATGTTATTTATGGATGCCAATTTCATTGTTTCTTGTTGCAAATTTCAACATAGAATCTTGGTTAGTGCAGTTGGATAGAGGTGCAAAGAAGATATTTCACCACTAGGTAAGAGCTTTTGATTTTGAGTTGAATGGTATTCTTACATCAACACATTTGAATATATTGCTATTGCGATCATATATTATGTTGTTGGGTATGGACTGGTTGTACCTTCATAGGTCCAAAGTGGAATTTTATGAAAAATCCATTGAGTGCTTAGATGACAATGGAGAACAGAGAATATTTCAGTGTAAGAAGAAGGAAACATCAATATAATGGTTACATTTATGTAAGAAAAGCGCAGTAGCAGAAAAGGGTGTGTGTTATTTGCAGTGTACATTTCTAGCAATAAAGGTAAGGTGGATGAGGATGCAAATATATTAAGAAGGTAGACAATTTTACAATAGTTTCAGGATGAGTTTCCAGTAGAGATTTCAAACTTTCCACCCCATAGGGTGATACAGGTGGCTCCAAACACAATAATAAGTTCAAGAGGACCCAAAATTGGTCAAAATTCAAAGTGGTCATATTACTCTCGAACCATCTACAGATTGAATTTCTCATCGTCTTGATTCCAACGATGTGAATGACACTCAAATCCAAGCTCGTATGGAGAAGTTAGAGCTGGTCAAAGTGGGCATGGGGCTAGGATTAATGGTCCTACAAATTTACCAAGACCCGGTGCACAGAATCCCACTACCGACACAGGAGAAATTGTTTCCTAGTTAATTTTCCCAATAACCCTTAATTTCATAAAATTGAAAAATGGCCATTGTTTTTATATAAAAAATATATATATTAAAATTAATGGGGTGGCGGGCCACCAACCCCAGCACCCCCTAAAAACCATATCATACAAAAAATAAAATTTTGAGTGGGAAGTCGTGACCCCCGCCACCCCCCTTCGCATTTGCCAACACAATTTTTTTATATGGTGGCACACGACATAATCACCATGGCATCGAAAATCGCAAGCATTGTGGTAAGGGTTGGGTCGAGGCTGCGTATTTCAGACCTTGCCCACCACAAATGTGTTTCCACATGAACCATGGGTAGCGAGGCTTGAAACAACCAGACCAATTTGGCCGGCTCACCTCCCAATCACCCACATCACAGTCCATAAAATCCAACGCCAACAAAAATAAAATCATTGACTGCCAAATATGCGACAGTCAAACGTTAACACTCTAATGGTTATGTTAAAATCGTGACCCATTTTAAAACTATGACGATTAAAAAAAACAAAACTAAACTATGCCATTATAAGGGTCGATGGGGTTGAAACCCCCGACCACCCACAACCAAACTTGGTGTGATACCAATAGGCCAATGACCTTCTTATTAAATCCGCCCACTCTAATATATTTAAACCCGACACTGCTCATTCGAAGGGGGGTAGAGGAGCGCTGAGTGGAACACAAACACAGAATGATGGAATCACGACCCAGAGGGGGCCATGCCCAGATGTCGAAGTGGAGCCATGAACTAAATAATTTCCCAAGGAGGTAAAAATCCATTTTATCAGAATGATGCCAAGTATATAGTAAAATTTCACGAAATTTCACAGGGAACACAATAGTGAAGTCAGATTCACCATCTGAGCGACATGTTTTCAGGCACCCTACAGTGAAGCATCTTTCAAGAATCATGGGGAATCTAAAAGATTCTTGAAGGCCCAAATTTTGATGGTGTTAGAATTTGATGAATGGATAGTCTATTTTACACTACTCGATGCCAAAAATTCATCGATACAATCAGATTAAGCATCCAACTTCAGAAGTGAAGGTACATGAAGAAATCATGTATGTTTTCCTTTCATTATTGTTGAGATGATGTATTATTTTTCATATCCTTGTTTGATTTTATGTTGCAGGATCATTATTTCCACATTTTGTGAGATTTCATTAGCTTTTCATGCTATGTATTTTTTTTTAGATCCCTGTGTAACTATGTTGAGGGGATACTCATTGCCACATTGTGTGATATCTTGTTAGTTTTTCATTCTGAGAGGAAGCCCTTCTTGAGTGAGAGTTCTTGTAAGTGGAACATCTTGTGGAGAGACAAGCCACTTTGTTTGACGGTGTATGACCTTGTTATGAAAAATATTCATCCATGTCCATCATCATCTCCTACAACCTTATATGAAGAGATATACACCATCTTGACACATGGCCCAGATACATAGTCCAGGCTAGGTGAACACTATTATCAAATTTCTCATGTTCTTGTGTTGTTGATTGTCATCATGTTTCATGTTGCTTAAAGCATGCATACATGTTCTTTTGGGCTCTTTTTAAATGAAATTCTAACAACATCATAGAAGTAAAATATCATGGGTAAATCTGGTAGCTGAAGGACCCGGATGATGGGGAGGTATACTTTTCTATTGAGTTGGTACCAGGTGAAACAATAGCATTACAGGAACTATACATGATGAAGTAGAGATGAAGATGCAGTTGAAGGAAATTATTGACAAGGGATTCATTAGACCAAGAGTATCATCGTGGGGTGCACTGGTATTGTTTGTGAGGAATAAGGATGGTACTCTCAGATTATGCATCGATTATAAAAGTTGAACAAAGTGACCATCAAGAAAAACAATTTTTTGCGAAGGAATGATGGCTTATTTTATCAGCTAAAGGGAGCAACAATGTTCTCAAAGATTGATTTAAGATCAATATATCATCATGTATGCATTAAAGAAGAGGACATTTACAAGACAAATTTTTGGACCAAGTATGGGAATTATGAGTTTTTTGTAGTTCCATTTGGCTTGAATAATTCTCCAACTACTTTTATGTGCTTAATGAATAGTGTGTTATGTCCTTATCTGGACAAGTTTGTTATTGTATTCATTGATGAAATTTAGTAGAGATGAAGTTGCAGTTGAAGGAAATGCTTGACAAGGGATACATTAGACCAAGTGTATCATCGTGGGGTGCACCGATATTGTTTTTGAGGAAGAAGGATGGTACTCTCAGGTTATGCATCGATTAAATTAAGTTGAAAAAATTGACCATCAAGAAAAAATATTTGTTGCCAAGGCATGATGACTTATTTGATCAGCTGAAGGGAACAAAAATGTTTTGAAAGATTTATTTAAGATCTGGATATCATCGTGAACACATTAAATAAGAATACATTTACATGACAACTTTCTGGGCTAGGCATGGGAATTATGAGTTTTTTGTAGTTCCATTTGGTTTTAATAATTATCCAAATAATTTTATGTGCTTGATGAATAGTGTGTTATGTCCTTATTTGGAGAAGTTTGTTATTGTATTCATTGATGACATCTTGATATATTCTAATAATTAAGAGGAAAAAGCTGAGAATTTAGAAACGGTGTTGAGATTGCTAAGAGAGCATCAATTGTATGCTAAGCTTAGAAAATGTAGTTTATTTTAGACAAATGTACATTACTTGGGGCATATTGTTCCAAAGAAGGTATAACAGTGGGTCCATAGAAGACAAGGGCTATCATGGAGTGGGAAGCTCTTAGAAACTTGGATGAGGTAAGATCATTCATGGGGTTAGCGGGTTACTATAGGAGGTTCACCAGGAACTTCTCTTAGATTTCATATCCTATTACTTCACTATAGAGGAAAGGTAAGAAATTTGAATGGACAGAGGAATGTGCAGCAAGTTTTGAATAGTTGAAGGAGTTGTTGAAAAATTCTCTAGTGTTAAAGATTGTAGATCGAGACAAAGAACTTGTGGTATGTACGGATACTTGCAAGAGAGGACTTGGTGTAATCCTTATGTAGGAAGGACAGGTAGTATGCTATAAATCACAGAAACTGAATGAGCATGAGAAGAATTATCCAAAACATGACCTTGAGTTGGTAGCAATCATTCATGCATTGAAGATGTGGAGCCACTATCTTCTTGGCAAGAGGTTTGTATTTATGAGTGATCAGAGTGGGTTGAGATAATTGTTTGATTCGGTGAACCTGAATGCCAGAAAAGCTATATGGTTAGCCACGATTAGTGAGTTTGATTTTGAGATCAGGTACATCAAGGGAATAGATAATAGGGTTGTGAATTCTGTTAGTGGGAAGACACATGTGAATCATATATTAGCTATGAGTTATGTTGGGTGGCGGAGCTGTAATTCAAAAAAATCCCTCAACACTTAATTTTCAACCCAGGGCTTCGTAAGCTTCGAGGCATAGCACAGGAAATTCCAAGAATAACATTATGAACTTCCTCCTAGATTTACTTCTATCTTCCTAATTACACTTGCAAAATTGAAAGAGTGAAAGAAAATAACACTAAGGAAATTCTGGTACTAGAATCAACAAAGAGAAGCACTTGCAAGAATTAAATGAAAATAACTTGAGTGAACAGAAAGAAATACTAGTAAATGAAAAGAGAAAGCAGATCTATATGGCTAAATGACGATACAGTAAAATATAGAGAGGATAATGAAACAACTACTTATATGTGTCTCTATTATAAGTGTTTTTCTCCTGGACTAGATCAACGTTCCCGCACTATAATCATGTTCCTGCACTAGAACGATATTTCTGTACCACAATGTTGTTCTTCTACGAGTATTTTAGTTCCTACATTGTAGATTCTTACTATTCCAAACCACTTGTATCAAATTTAAAGAGCAATAAATGTAAATCAATTCAAGATAAATCAGATAAAGGCATGAAATCATAAATGAATCATTCAAAGCAACATAATTCTCAATATTCACTCATTAAGAAATATATACATTGCAAGAATAGAAGATAATTTTGTTACAATAGAGTTTCCGAAGAGGCAAACATTTTAATCTGAGAGACAGAGCATCCCTTAGAATGTTATCACTGATGAACAATATTTATATCCTTTTAAGGCATATGTCTCAAGTCAAGAATCTCTACAACATACCTCAATTGTTTACATAATAGAGTTGGTACAAGTACCGTTTATATGGTGTAAACATTGTTTCATAAATACTAAAGAAATATAAATAAACTGAAAATCTATTCCCTAAGTGATACACACTGGCTGGGAGTATAAACTCGACCTTAGAAATGAAACACACTGTTACATAACATAAATAAAACAACTTGCAGAAATGAATTTTTCTCGCTTGAGATAAACCACACTTTGCAGACTTAAACATATTAAATCAAATTACACTCTTGTAGAAAGGGAAATAAAACCTCAAAAAAAATAAATGAAAGGAAATGAAATATTACAACATTCTTGAATAGATGTAAATGAAATCAAACTGCCAAATCCCTAGATCTAGTTAACACACAACTCATAAAGAAATGGAAATCTATAAATTTAAATGCATAAACAATATATTCCTCCACTGTGAATCTGCATATGAAATACTAGCACTCTCTTATAGATAGAGGGAGAACGAGCTGGGTTGGATGGGCCCGAGCAAACCATCTCATTTCCCTTACGAAAACTTCGAGTTAAAATTCTTAAATAAATCATCCACATCATATATGAAACCATAGATTAATAGATTGGCATAACTCCTTGTATTAATTAAATAAGTGCAAATATGTAACATGAGTTCCAAATTCTAGCCCAGAGCTGGGCGATAAAAAATAACAATAAAAAATTCTCCAAAGTATTGCTAACTGATCTATCATAGAAACCATATTAAATATCATACCCGGCTCTTTGGCCGCAACAGAAAAGAAACAAGAAATGTAACTTTAGGCTTTTGGATGTTAGCATAGGATAAGTTGGGGCATTGCTCAAAACCATAATCTTCTTCTTCCTACATTCTCCTCAACCCTCTAAGCCTAATCATGGTGTGAAATAAGTGCAAAATAGGTTCTTCACCAAGGAGTGCACGCTGGTCAATGAGATATCGTGATTATTCTTAGTAGTATTGCCAATTGTCCCATGAGTGCAGGAATAGAAAAAAGTACTAGAACATTGTTGCACCAACCATATTTATAATAATTAGCACTTCTATTTTACCATTCTCTTCAAGAAAGAAATGGATAAGTTACAAAGATAAATAAACCATTTAAAACCTTTTTAATAAATGACTAAGCTTATGTAACCTATGATTTCAAAGCCATGAAGGAGTGTAGGAATGGGTGTAAGGGTTAGGTTCCACTTGTAAAACAAAGGGTTTGGATATTGTGGTTAGGGTGGAATTATGGGTCAAAATAGGACAATTTTTGCAACCAACATCCCCCCTACCTCAACTTGTTGTGTGTCCTCACACAACCTTGACCAACTTTTTGCAAAAAAACAACATGTAATACTTCCTTTAATCCTGAATTCAAATGCTAATTCTTGTCCTTCCTTGTCTTGATTTTCCACTGCGAGCTCTCTTGAGATGTTTCATAACCTTCTTGAGGCGAATGCTACACTTAGATGAGCATAATTTCTAAATTTTTTCCTACCATTTCTTTTCCTGCACTACTTTCACCAACCCTGCACTGATATTATTCTCAGTCCGGTTTAGCACTTAGAGATTAAAGATATGTTTTTTAAATCTCCAATTTGACTGCGCATGTGAAAAACGAGGTCTTCTTTAAGCATCATCAGGGGCTTCCTTACATTGTATTTCAAGACTCTAAGGAATAATATCCTCAATATTGTCTATTGTCAGCTCCTTAACTGGACTTGCATCTTGTGTGTTGACTATCTTTCTTTTCTTCGTTCTTTGAAGAAAAACTTCCAAAGGGATATCATCTTCCTCTTCCACATAACCTATACTGAACACTGAACCAGCTGCGACATCTACTAAAAGAGAAAGGTTGTCTCATACTGGTGCATTAGGAGGAGGGTTCTCTGCATGAGAGTTTGTATAAGGGGCACATTCCTCAGAATCATTAATATTTATTGGGGTAGTTGATGTAGTAGGATCTCTCTTTGAGGAGGCACATCATTTCTTCAGAGAACTCCTAGTAAATCTCTTCAAGGGACTAGAAGTTTCATTCATGGGCTTCTGCTCCTTCTCGGGTGTCAACTTCATGGACTGGAGTTTCTTGGCTTTGTTCTTCATGGTTTTACCAATTTTCAGGGTTGAAAACTTCCCCTTTCATCTAGACTCTACCTTAGTAATTTTATTTCCTTCCTTTAACTTCTTCACAGTGCCTCCCTAAAATGCTTTCAAAAAATCCTCCCATGTGATTCCTTTTCCCTCTAATTATTTCTTAATTAACATCGTAATCAAGTTGTAGTGATATAACTTAAGCCCTGCTTGATTTCCCTTACTCTTCTGTACAGATTTAGAAAACTTCTCCTGGATTTTTAACAAGAAATGAGGGAATTTAATTGACTTACCCGATTAAAAAAAAAGGAAGAGGAAGATATGGTACATGTAAGTCAGGGAATACCTCCCTTCACAAGTGAGGAATTTCTGCAGAATGTATAGAAAGTTATTCCATTTTTCCAACATGGTGTTCCTTGGAAGCCAAATTTTCCAATCTACCTTTTGATCTTGGTTCAACGAAAACCGAATCCAAGATCCTTTCTCAACCTCTCCCTTATTGAACCATTTTTCAACAGTAAATCCTAATCTTGTGGCTTGGGAGAGGGATTTTTCTGTCACCCAAAATTCCAAGAACCGAAATTTAGTTGTTTCCCCTTGGAATGTGTGATAAAATTCGAGTGTGACAATAGAGTCATACCCATCAAATTTGAGTAGGAAGGGAAGGAATCCTGACTCCTAAAATAGGGGAAGACTATCCCTATACTCAACTATGCTTTCCAGCTCTTTTGTGGACCAGGGTTCAATATGAACATGCATGATAATTCCTCAAAGACTACAGTGGTTTTTCAGACCTTAAGAGTGCCAAATCAAAAACTGCGGGGATATTTCTTAGAACTTTTTAATAGTTTCCAATTTAAGTTGCATGTACAACGTCCTTCCATTCATATATGAGATCTTAAATGATAATGTTACCGCAAGGATTCAGTCTTGGAAAGGCTGCAAATTGGGTATGTTTTCTATGTAAATGGAGTAATGATGATAGGTACAGGCGACAGTTATGGGAAGGATTTTTTTCAAAAAAACAAAAGGCATTATGTGATATCATCGCAATCATTAATGATTGATCAGGGGTTAGGACGTTGTACTTTGATATGAAATGATTTCACACATATCCCGATCACATCATGACTTCGAATAGGATATACATTATACTTAGTTTAAGATAATGTTTAAGTTCATTATATCTCTGCACCTTTTTAAAAAAAATCATTCCTGTCAAGGAAGGATAAAAATAAAAGTCTATTCATATATATAGCTTCTAAAAAATTATTACATTTCTTCATTCCAGTGGTGTATCCATTCATACTTATGAAAAAATTCTTGTACTCGGACCGTCCTTTCTGCACTAAACATGTACTCTTGTACTGGGCATATGTTCCTGCACTGTATTTTGTATTCCTGTACCAAGGAATTCTTCCTACACTAAGGAATGTTGCAGTTCCTGTACTAAAATACATGTTCTTACACTCAAAAGTGTTGTGGTCTTTTGTAGAAAGGTTTCTTAGAGAATTTATTAAATAATATACAAGTTGGATCTAGAAGAATCTATATAATTTCAAAGGATTTTATTTTCTAGTTATTGGTGTGTTCATGAATTTTTTGATTTGATCAATAAATTCTTTGATAACCATCAAATCCTGCAATTGAATTCATGAGGGAAGAAAGAAGCGAGATAGAGATAAGATTTTTTATAAAGGGAAGGAAATCATCAGGGAAACTCAAGAGTGAGACCAATCAAACATATGGACGAAAAGAAGAGGGATAGGCAAATTTTTTCAAGGAAACAGAGGGGTGGAAACAAAATAGGATGGGAAAATTCTTTTTGAAGAAAGGGAGGGAAAATATTTTAAATAGGAAAAAAAAATTAATTTTTAGAGGAAAATTACGAAAAGGGAGTAAGAAGAAGGGAAAATTTTCACCTCAAATATTTTCCAGATAGTACTGAAGAAAAAGTAACTACAGTGATAATTGAGTGTTACTTGCACAAGGTCTGCCATGTCCGTTGTCCCAAACTTGGTTAAGGGCTTGGTTACACTAATCATTCTGTTGCACCAAAATTTTCACAAAACCTGCTTCTTCTCAGTGACAACTATCATTTATGAAGATCAAGCAACATTCCCATTATATTAGAGATTGATCCACCTGCCAATATGTTTGTTTTCAGGTTGATATTTCTATGATCATGTCAGCAAATTGATTGTCACAACCACAGGTAAAATATTTTTTCTTTTAAATTTTCTCATTTTATTTTATTATTGATTTTATTTTTCAATTATTTATTTATCAGAAAAGGAGAGATCAAACTTGTAATAGGTTGGCATGGCCACCTACCATCCCGAGTTAAGATTGTTGTTGTACTTTCTGCATAAAATATTCCTTTGTGACGGGCTGAAAATAATCTTTAAGTCTATGTCTATTCACAAGGAATACTAATTCTCTTCCATCAATATTTTTAATTTCTACTACCCCATTTTCAAAGACTTTAATCACCTCATAAGGTCCCATCCAATGTGTGTGAAATTTCCCTTTAAAATGATTAAATTTAGAGTCGTAAAGGAGTATCCAATCACCTGGTCAGAACTGCTTCTTTTTTATCATCTTGTCATGCCATTTCCTACGCTCAGGTTGCACTAACACATTTTGTTTAATAATATCTCTTTTGAATTCATCAAAATCATTTAGCTGCAATAGACGTTGTTGTTTTGCTTCTGAGATATTCCGTCCCACTTGGATTGTAGTTCAGAAGGTCTTTATCTGGAATTAAATTGGGAAAATAACTTGCTTCTCGTATACCATATCATAAGGTGTATGACCTTTACTATTCCTCCAGGTGGTTCGATAAGCCCATAAAGCTTCAGATGACTTGCTGGCACAATCCTTCCTATGCAAATTTACTGTTTCGGTGAGGATGGATTTGATCACCTTATTGGTAGATTCCACCTGGTCATTCGCTTGTGGGTGGTATGGTGTTGATTTCTTGTTCCAAATTTTATATTCATCCATAACACCTTGAACTAGATTAGAAACAAATTGTGGTCCATTATCAATCAAAATCTCTCTAGGAACACCAAATCTAGTAAAAATTTCAATAAAAAAAAGTTCAACAACAACTTTATTTTCAATAGTGATAGAAACAAATTTAGCCTCTACCCATTTGTCACAAAATCTATACAAACCAAGATATTCACTTTGTTTAAAGATGTTGGATTTATTGGTCCAATGAAATAAATGGCCAATTTTTCAAAGGGTTTAATCATAACCTGAGGACACAAAGGAATTTCATTGACTTTGACAAGTTACCCCATTCACTGACAGCTATCACATCGCTTGACATATTATTTGGAATCATTAAATAAGGAAGGCCAAAAATATCTAGCTTACAAGATATTATATGCAGTTATTTTGTCCGCAAAATAGCCCCCACAAGGTTCATCATGAGTAGATTTCAAAATATCAAAAACTTCTTCCTCTCTTACACTTCTACAAATAATAAGATATGGCCCAGTGTAAAATAGGTCTCCTTGGATCCAAGAGTATGAAGTGCCTTTTTGGATGATTTTTCACTTTTCACGAGAAGATAAGTGCGGTGGTGCTTTTCGTGTGACTAAATAATTGGCTATGTCAGCAAACCATGGGGAATTTGTCGACACAACAAAAGGATGTTCATAAGGGAAATCATCATTTACAGGAATTGCTTCACCAAGATGATTTAATATAGAAAAGTAATCAACCACAACATGATAGTTTCATGGTCTATCAATAAGAGTAACATTAATTTCCTATAATAAAAGTAACCACATAGTCACTCTTCCGCTATTCAATGGTTTATTCATTAAATACTTTATGGCAGAATGATCTGTATGTACAAATAATTCATATCCTATAATATAGTGTCTGAATTTATTAATAGCAAAAAATCACGGCTAAAAACTCTTTTTCAATTACTGTTTAATTTAATTCAGCAGGTGACAATTTTTTAATGATGAAGTAAATAGCATAGGATTGTTGGTTTTCTTCTTGTAATATCCCAAAAGGGAGAATGTAGTAATATTTCACACAATATAAGAACTTACAGCAAGATAAACAATAAACCTTAAGAAAACATCACAATTTACAAAGAAGCTGAGCCATTTTATTAGATTGGAGAAGAATAAGTTACACAATGTACAAAATGTGAGTAGATCTAGCCAAAAAGTTAGTCTAGAATCACTCAGAAAAAATGCTACAATAGGTGTAGCATAACTGGAGAGGCACTGAAGTAAATACTGCCTTGTCCCTTCAGCAGATTATGAATATAGAGTTGCAGGATAAATAGGGAAATGCAGATCTACTCAAAACTAAAGCTGAGATGACGTGAAGATTCAAGATATGGAAAATGTGATGGATTCCCAAGATAACGCAGAAAGGATTTTCCAGATCTACAACTTTGGAAAAATCACCTCCCTAGGGTTTGATCCTTGATCTTCTGGGAAATACAGATCTAAAGCTATCTGACAAATAGATGGCTTAAAAATGATATCAGATCATATCTAAGATTGAAGGTTTGATCCCTTATTCAGATCTATGAGCTAGAAGCTCTAGATCTAGCTTCTCAATCCTCCAATGATGATTGCAGCTGTTGCAACACAACTGCCTCTAGAAAATGCACTGTGAGGGAAAGAGAGGCCTTTTTCTTTCTGAAAAATGCTGCAATAAACGCCAGGCTAATGGAAATAATTATGGCAATGTGAGGTAATGATCCCTCACAGGATTGCTAGCTTAAATACTAGCAACTTCCTTCCTCCTTTTAGATCTGCAAAATGAACAGTGTTATTCCTAAAGGGAATACTATTGATAGGAGGTCAATAAATTTTGGCCTGATGCCAGATCTGCAATTAAACTATGGGAAGTTGATCTTTAAGCCCAAGGTGATAGGAATAATCCCTCACCAGTTCTCCAGCTGAAGTATTGAAGACAACTTCCTCCTTCCAAACTGATCTTCAAAAATATGCAATTTCTGAATATGAGTGTTCTGCAGAAGTAGGAAAAGGAGATGGCACTTAAAGCTTGATGTATAATGAAGTACAATCCTCTTTCTAGAGATGCTCTAAGAAAGAGGTGGGATTCTCGACCAGGAATACCCTGTGCTAAACAACACCTGCAATCTCTGCTAAACAACCCAAGAAAGCAGTGGAATGGCACATGACAATTCCAGATCTGAAAATATCTTACATCAAGAAATAATCAACATGCCCTCATCCTTGCCTTCATCTTCTTTATATAACATTTGAGCCTTCCCATGCCTTGGCCCTCATCTAGACTGCGGTGTCACATGTGGACAAGACCCTCCAAGGTGCACTGCACTGTTTGACCAAATCAACCATCATGTGTAGGTGAAATGTACACCTTCCATCAAGTGTGCCTTGTTTGCACAACGTTCTCCATCACTTAAATATGAACGTCCCATGATCTTTGAAATCTTCAAGTTCTTAGTTGACTGAATCATCCTTCTATTTGATCCTTCAAGATCTTAGTTGACTGTGTCAACCTCCATGATCTATCTCATCAATGAGATAGATTCTCCAATTTCATTCACATTATTAGTTTCTCAACTACCTTGTTATGAATATCTACGCCAAAATAATCCACATTCACACACACAAAGTGGATATTTATTCATATTGAGGATTTTGGGTCCCTCCACCATTTTATTTACTTAATTCATTAAGAAAATCAAGGACTCTAATATTCCAAATATGATGTGAAAATTTGGGAATATTACAATCCCCCCTGGCAAAATGTTTCTTGTCCTCAAGCAACTCCAAAAGTAGATGCAATGCCATCTATTCCCCTCCAAATGGCATCCACATAAGGAAGGCTTCCTCCATTTGCTACAATGGGTTATGCATGTTTGGTTCCAAAGTTGTATTTTAAAAACATAAAGAATGGCCTCCAATTGTTTGGTTATATGGCCTCCTTCCATCATGAAGTACCAAGTGACAACCATATGATGTCCAACATCATCATCAATACATGAGGTGCATAAAATAAGGTGGTTCTCTTCACAAAGGAAAAGCTCCATCACACAATACAAATCTTCATCCCATGTTTTATGAATTAGATTAAGCATTGATATGCTCTCATACTTAGCCTTGTTGGCCTTGTTGGATCCAAGCATCATTCCAAAGTTATGCAAAAGAAGAAGGAAAGGAGCTATATGGGCAGACAATGATGTCAAACCATATTATCCTAAGAGTAACCATCGGAGTAAGGCCCTTTGCTGCCATTGTCCATCTCCTCCATGTAAGATGGACAAGCCAAACTCCCCCAAAAGTAACCAAAGCAACGACAGATCTTGCTGATTCCTCTCCTCCTCATGTGCATCATGAAGAAAAATCATACTAATGGACATATGAAATGTCACATCAACCCAATACAAAGAAACATCATCAATGCACATCATGAGAGAATCATGCCAAGATTTACTCAATACAAAACACATAGACATAGGAGATGTCATGTGGTGGCCAATCTCTCTCAAGTGAAAAAAAATTGAACATGCCTTCTTTTGCTGCATTTTATCATTGATACACAAGGCATGAATCAGAAAATCATGAGCTATTGGGTGGTAACCATACTCACCCAAGAGAAGCCAGCACAACCATTCCTCTTTCTTCATTTCACAAGTGTTCCTCAAGGCATGGATCAAAGGAATAAGAGCCTTTGGGTAGTGACAAGAACCTCCCAAGGGAAACCAACGTAACCAAACTTGCTGGCCCATACAAATCTGCAAGTGGTCATGCAACCCCTTGCTTATCTTCCTCATCCACTCACCCCAATATGGAATATAAACGATGTGTTGCATAATCATGGTATCCTCCCTTTGTATAATACCCTCTTCCCCAAAGTGATGAAGAATCCTTCACTTCATGAAATGTTGAAGTGCACCTCCAATGAGATCTCTTAATGAGACCTTCTTCTCATCTATGGCCTTCCAAAACCAATAAGGTTTTGGATATGCTATAGGTAGAAGTTTCTCTTTGAGCTGTGAGATGCTCATTGAGAAAGTGTCATCAAGAAAGGAGAAAAGGTTTCTCATATCTAGATGTCTACCATTCATCATCTTGTCCTCCATTGCTTAATGAATGAAGCTACCTTCAGAATGCTCCAAGAATAATGGGGCCTCATCATTATCACTACTTCTAAGTGACAGCGCTGTAGATCTGCAAAGTAATACATAAACTGTCTCAAAGAAAGGTACAATATTGATCTTATAACTAGTCATTGTACAAAGGATTATGCTCAACCCTTCTTCTGAAACACTACACTTCAAATCAAGAGGTTGAATGTAGTTCATCCGTGATAAACTGGGATAGCTTTTCATCTCTTCCTTTATTAAATCAAGGGTCCTCTGCGTTGTGATAGTATGCAGCTCCAAATCAGCATTTGGGTCTAACCCTTGGTCATGCATGGGCCCTGATGACATGTCCCCATAAGTTTCAATAGGATCTACTGAAACAATAGGTGATGAATGTGTATGCATAACTTGGATCAACTGATATGTGGGAACCTCTTGATAGAGCACAAGAGTTCCTCCAAATGGAAAAATAGTGCCTCCAACTGTTGGTAAGAGAGATGGCTGCTCTTCCTCCAATGTAGTAGTGCTGGATTCTTCCTTCTCTTCCTCATGCATCTACTGAATCATGCATGGGACTCTATATGTCAAGAGCTCAAGACCATCTTGAAAAGATGCAAGAGGCTCTTCTCCGAAGGCAAGTACTTCTGCAACTGGTGGTGAATGTAGTGACTCCTTGTCCAGTTTGACAAGAATGACATCCTTCCTGGTCTCCTTCTCATCAAACTTCTTCCTCAACTTGTGAAATAAATCTGAATATTTAGTCACCTTTGCATGCTCCATGTGACCAAACCACCAATCATTGGCTTCATCTAAAAGATGAAGTGCTGCAATTTGGAAAACCTCTTCTTCAACTACAAGATGTAGTCTGAAAATGTGTCTAACTCTCTCCTCCAAGACTTAACAGTGCTTGAGGAGGATCCAGCCTAATATATTATGCCTCTTCCTTCTATTGTTGCTATAGGATCCTCTTTCTTCTTTTATTTTGAAGAATTGTTAGAGAGTTAGCTTCTCCTTGAATGCTCTAGACTGTGCCTTGTACTCTTCAAGATATAGATTGACAGTCTCATGAATCCCAGGTTCATTCCTTCCTTCATTTCTAAACCCTTCACCTTCTTTAAAGAAAGTGGGCATAGTGGATCTATGAGGAGATCTAGGATTCTCTGGTTTTCTTCTTTGTTGATAGGAAGTGCTTGGGCCTTCCTCATCACATCTTCTTATTGGACCTTCTTTCTGCCTTTCCTCTTTCATTTGATAGACATCCTTGGAGAGATCTTCCATCGATCTACAAAATTGAGTGGCATAATTTTCTTCCTCCATGATAGATCTCATCTATCTGCTTCTTTTTAGATGCAAAAGATGAAGTGTCCACAAGCTGAGCCAAAGATCATGCTTTGATACCACAAAGGCCCAACCACTACACCAAAATCCCAGACTGTTAGTGAGGGTGGCATCCCAGGGTGTTAAGGGTGGGGTCTTAAGGCCCACCGGAGCATCTGAGGGCGGGGGCCCTTGTGCAACACCCCTCATTACGTAGACCTCAAACATGTGGCTGCTTGCCCTACCCACATGTCACGAGACATTACAACCCACCATGCTTCGTGAGTCTTGACCTCGAGACCTCAGCACTGATACCACTGTAATATCCCAAAAGGGAGAATGCAGTAATATTTCACACAATATAAGAAGTTACAGAAAGATAAACAATAAATCTTAAGACAACATCAGAATTTACAGAGACGCTGAGCCATTTTATTAGATTGAAGAAGAATCAGTTACACAATGTACAAAATGTGAGTAGATCTAGCCAAAAAGTTGGTCTAGAATAACCCAGAAAGCATGCTACAACAGGTACAGCGTAACTAGAGAGGCACTGAAGTAAATACTATGTTGTCCCTTTAGCAGAATATGAACATATAGTTGCAGGATGAATAGGGAAATGTAGATCTACTCAAAACTGAAGCTCAGATTATGCCAAGATTCAAGATCTGGCCAATGTGATGGATTCCCAAGATAACCCAGAAAGGATTTTCCAGATCTGCAACCTTGGAAAAATCACCTCCCTAGGGTTTGATCCTTGATTTGCTGGGAAATACAGATCTGAAGCTAGATCTGAAAAATAGATGGTTGAAATATGATATCAGATTAGATCTAATCTTGAAGGGCTGATCCCTTCTTCAGATCTATGAGCTAGAAGTTCTAGATCTAGCTTCTCAATCCTCCAATGATGATTGTAGCTGCTGCAACACAACTGCCTCTAGAAACTTTGCTGTGAGGGAAAGAGAGGCCCTCTTCCTACTAAAAAATGCTGCAATAAACTCCAGGCTGATGGAAATAATGATGGAAATGTGAGGGAATGATCCCTCACAGGATTGCTAGCTGAAATACTAGCAAATTCCTTCCTCCTTTTAGATCTGCAAAATGAACAGAATTATTCCTGAAGGGAATACTGCTAATAGGTGGTCAATAAATTTTGGCCTGATGCCAGATCTGTAATGAAGCTTTGGGAAGCTGATATTTAAGCCCAATGTGATAGGAATAATCCCTCACCAGTTCTCTAGTTGAAGTACTAAAGACAACTTCCTCCTTCCAAACTAATCTTCAGAAATAACAATGTTACTGATGAAATAGGTAACCGCACTGTTACCTACTTCTTTTTGGTAGCATAAGAAGCACCCGATTTTGAAAAGTGGTGATGGAGAATCACCTCTCTTTTTTTTTTAGCACATTTTTGACACTCTAATATTTTTATTTATGAAGTATGAATATTTGTTTTAAAATGTTAGTGATTTTTATGCTAATTTTGAAACGTATTGATGCAGCATCAACTTTTTTTTTAGAGCGGTGATTTTCATGCTAATTTTGAAACGTATTGATGCAGCATCAACCTTTTTTTTTTAGAGTGGCGATTTTCATGTTGGTAATAAAACACAAAACTTAGATAAAAATATATATATATAAACAATATAAAAAACCAATAAAAATGTAAAAAAAAGAAAAATTAACTCATAAAAATAAAAAATTTAAACAAAATTTAATAAATAAAACAAAATAAAACAAAAATATTCGAAAATTATATCAAAATAAGTGACAAAATTTGAAAAAAAAACACATAATTTAAAGAAAAAAAAAGAAAAATTAACAAAAAAAAAATTTAAAAAAAAAACATCAAAAACATTTTTTTCTAAGTTATTAAAAAAATCCATATAATTAAAAAAAAAAAAAAAATAGAAAATTTAAAAATAATTTAAATTACAAAATTAAAATTTAGATTTAAAAAAAAAAAAATACAAAAAAGAAAAAATTAAATTTAAAATAATAATAATAATAAGAAAACAAAAATACAAATTTAAAAATTAACAAAAAAAAAATTTAAAAAAAAAAAACAAAATTTAAAATTGAAAAAGAAAATTAAAATAAAAGAATTATAATAAAAAAATTATCATTAAAAACAAAAAAAATGAAAAAACCACGTGCAAATAAAAAAAAAAAAAAAATATCCATAAATTTGATGTTTTTTTTTAAATGAAACAATTTATAAATTTTAAAAATGAAAAACCAAATAAACTAAAAGATTTAAAAAAAAAATTTAAATTAAATTAAAATTTAATAAATTTAATGAATAAATTTTAAATTTTAAAAAATAATTAATCTAAAATATTAAATTTAAAAACAAAATTTAAAAAAAAAAACAAAAAAAATTAAAACAAATTAAATTTAAAATAAAAAAATTCAATTAAAAAAAAAATAATTTTAAATTTTTTGAATATAAAAATAAAAATAAAAAATAAAAATCAAATTAAAAAAAAAAAATATGAAAAAAATAAAAAATAAAAAATAAAAGAATTTTTTGATCGTGGTGGCGCCACCAGTCGGCCTCCCGCTCGCCCAGCGACCTGCCTCCGCCGCCACCTGGGCGGGACGACAATTCCCGGAATCGCCCTCCCGCTGCGGGAGGCCGATTCCGGGAATCGCCCTCCCGCGGCGAGAGGCCGATTCCGAGAATCGCCCTGAGGGCGATTCCGGGAATTGCCCTCTCGCGGAGGGAGGGCGATTCCGGGAATCGCCCTCCCGCGTCGCGGGAGCGTGATTCCTGGAATCGCCCTCTCATCGTGGGAGGGCGATTCCCGAAATCGACCTCCCACCGCAGGAGGGCGATTCCCGGAATTGGCCTCTTGTTGCGGGAGAGCGATTCTCGGAATCGGCCTCCTGCCTAGCGGCCGATCTCCGCAGTCACCTGGGCGGGAGGCCGATTGGTGGCGCCACCACAATCAAAAAATTCTTTTTTATTTTTAATTTTTTTAATTTTTATTTTTTAATTTGATTTATTTTTTATTTTATTTTTTTTAATTCAAAAAAATTAAAATTATTTTTTTTAATTTAATTTTAATATTTGAAATTTAATTTGTTTTATTTTTTTTAAATTTTATTCATTTTTTTGTTTTTAATTTTTTTTTCTAAATTTTGTTAATAATTTTTATTAAATTTTGTATTTTTTTTTTATTTTTTTTTTTGTTTTTTTTAATTTTTTCATATTTTTTTTTTATTATTAAATTTTATGTTTAGTTTTTTCATTTAATTTTTTAAAATTTAGTAAATTTTGTATTTTAATTTATTAATTTATTTGAATTTAATATTTTTTTAAAATTTTTTATTTTTTTATCATTATTTTTTTAATTACATAAATTTTTTATATTTTTTTATTTCAATTAAAATTGTGTATTTAAAATTATATTTTTTTTAAAGTTAAACTTAATATTTTCAAATTAATTTGTTTTTTATTTTATTTAATTTATTTTTTTCAATTTTTCAATTTTAATTGATTTTTAAAGTTTTTTAACTTTTTGTTTTAACAATGTTTTTTTTTTCTTTATATTTAAAATTTAATTTTTATTTCAAAATTTATTTGTTTATTCATTTATTTTTTAAATTTTTTTTTTTTTTTTTTTTTTAATTTAATTTGTTATTTTACTATTAACATTTTTTTTAATTTAATAAAATCTAATATATATTTTTAATATATATATATATATATATATATATTATTTTTTATAATTTAAATTTAATATATTTTTTAAAATCTATTTGTTTTTTTAATATATATTTCTTTAAATTTAATATTTTTTTGTATTTTTTTTTTAATTTTTTATTTTTAATTAATTTTTCATTTTTTTACTTTTAATTTCAATATTGTTTTTTTTTATTAATTTTTCTCTTAAAGTTTTAAATTTATTAAAATTTAATACATTTCTTTAAATTTAATTTTTTTTTTAATTTTTTTTTTTTTTTTTTTAAATTTAATTTCTATATTTTAGTTTTTTATAATTTCTTTCTTTTCTTAACTTGTTTTTCTTTTTAATTTAATATTTTTATTTTGTTTTTATTTTTATTTTGTTTTTGTTTTTGTTTTTTTATTTCTATATATTTTGAAATTTTAATCTTTAATTTTTTTTTTTCCCTTAAATTTTAGGTTTTTTTTAATGTTTGAATTAAAAATTTTATTTTGTTTTTATTTTTATTTTTTTATTCCTATATATTTTTAAATTTTAAGCTTTAAAATGTTTTTACTTTTTAAATTTATTTTTTTTTCTTAAATTTTAGTTTTTTTTAATGTTTGAATTTTAAAAATTAAAAAATGTTATTTCTATTTTTAAAAATGTAAAAAATATGACAAAATTTTTTTTTTTTGGTTATTCCAGCATCAACTGGTTTTGTTTTGAGGGTGTTTTTTCAATCATTTTTTCAAGAAACAATTTTGTTTTTAGCATAATTTTATAAAATGTTGAAATTTGACCTTCAAAAAAAACCAAGTGCATTCTGGAATACACTTTTTTTGTTTTCGGGGTGTTTTTTCATGTTTTTTGAATCTTTTTGGGCTAGAGTTCACGTTTTGAGGTCAGGTTACCCATTTCATTAGTAACAGTGTTAAATCTGCAATTTCTAAATATGAGTGTTCTAAAGAAGTAGGAAAAGGAGATGGCACTTAAAGCCTGATGTATAATGAAGTACAATCATCTTTCTAGAGCTGCTCTAAGAAAGAGGTGGGATTCCTGACCAGGAACACCCTGTGCTAAACAGCACCTGCAATCTCTACTAAACAGCCCAAGAAAGCAGTGGAATGTCACATGACAATTCCAGATATGAAAAGATCTTACATCAAGAAATAATCAGCATGCCTTCTTCCTTGCCTTCATCTTCTTTATATAACATTTGAGCCTTCCCATGCCTTGGCCCTCATCTAGACTGCTCTACCACATGTGGACAAGACCCTCCAAGGTGGACTGCGATGTTTGACCAAATCAACCATCATGTGTAGGTGAAATGTACACCTTCCATCAAGTGTGCCTTGTTTGCACAACGTTCTCCATCACTTAATCATGAATGTCCCATGATCTTTGAAATATTCAAGATCTTAGTTGACTGAATCATCCTTCTGTTTGATCCCTTCAAGATCTTAGTTGACTATGTCAACCTCCATGATCTATCTCATCAATGAGACAGATTCTCCAATTTCATTCACATTAGTAGTTGCTCAACTACCTTGTTATGCAGATCTAGACTAAATTAATCCACATTCGCACACACAAAGTGGATATTTATTCATATTAAGGATTGTGGGTCCCTCCACCCTTTTATTTACTTAATTCATTAAGAAAATCAAGGACTCTAATATTCCAAATATGATGTGAAAATTTGGGAATATTACACTTCTTGTCCTAAAGCTATGCCAATAGTAGTATCTGAGGCATCAAAGGAAATATGAAATGGAAGGGACTAGTTAGGTCCTCACAAAACTGGTGCCTACACTAGTTTTTCCTTCAGTGCCTTAAAATTTTGTTGGCAAGCCATAGTCCAAGAGAACTCACTATCCTTAGCTAGCAATCGAAAAAGTGGGGTAGCTATCCTAGAAAAATGCTTAATGAATCGTTGGTAATAGCCTGCATGTCCTAGGCATTCCCTCACTTCCCTTTGTGTTTTGGGGGTAGGAAGACATATAATAACTTCTATTTTAACTGGGTATACCTCGATAACTTTGTCAGAGATAAGATGACCAAGAACTACTCCTGCTTTGCACATTAATCTATATTTTTTATCACTCAAAGCAAGGTGTGCTTCTTGGAAATGAAAATAATTTTTTCTACGTTTTTTAGGGCTCCTTGGAATGAATCACCAAATACCAAAAAGTCATCCATGTAAATTTCCACACTTGAGGTCAGCAAAATTGCCAAAACTTACCTTTGAAAGGTAGTTGGGGAATTACACATCTCAAAGGAAAGCACTCGATAAGCGAATGTCCCCCATGGACGTGTGAAGGTAGTTTTATGTTGATCCTCGGGTGCAATATGTGTTTGGTTGTAACTGCTAAAGCCATCTAGAAATGAAAAGTACTTTTTACCGGCAAGGGTATCAAGCACCTGATCGATAAAAGGAAGGGGAAAATAGTCGTTGAGAGTGTCTTTGTTTAGTTCTATGTAATTAATGCAAATGCGCCATCTCCCATATTTTTTCAGGACTATCACTAATGCTGAGACCCATTGGCTATTAGATATAGGATAAATGAAATTAGCATCTAAGAGTTTTTGTAATTCCCCTTACACAAATTCTCGTAGTGAAGGGTTCATGCGCCTTTGGGGTTGTCGAACAAGTCGATATCCCTCCTGAATATAAATATGGTGAGTACAAGTTTTAGGAGGGATGCCTTTCATGTCCTCATAACTCCATGTAAAGACATCAAGATGGTCTCGCAACAAACTCAAAAGCTACGCTTGTTGGGATGAATCTAGGTTTGAGCTGATGTGTAAGATTTTCCTAGACTAATCTCAACAAGAGTTGTTTCGGGTTCGATAGTACAGGGAGGTGCTTCTAGAGTCCGTGGTGAAGAAGGTTGAGAATTGTAACTTTCTTTAAAATCCAGGTTAAAGATTTGATGAAGTGATTCAAAATTTAGAATTGGTTCTAGATTATTAAAGAAGTCTTGTATCTCACCCTCCTGAGTTGACTCGATGTGATGATGTATCAATGAAATTGACTCTCCTCATCACTACTCTAGTCTAGCCATAAGGTATCTCGAAGCTCTTGTATAGATCCAGGAGGGTGATATAAGGTGACTTTATTCCTATTATCTCCATGGGAAATGTCTGCATCACCAGAACAAAAACAATATAAGCATCAGCTGTGGCAAGCCATGGTCGTCCCAGGATCAAGGGATGTCCTCCAATAGTATTATTTGGCTGAGGCACAATGAAATATGTGGGGTATTCCCAAGAGTCAATTGAAAAAACCACATCATCTAACACACATTTTGTCTTGATTTTGGATCTATCTGCAAGTTCAAGCACAGTAGGGGTAGGACGAATGCGAAGCAACCTAAGTTGATCCATGGTTTTCTTAGTCATAACATTAATGGATGCCCCTAGGTCTATTAACACATTGGAGACAAGGAAAACACCTATCTGAACAAAAACAACTGGGTTTCTAGTATCGTTATATTTCTCCATTTGTACGCATCTTGTCATCAACTCAGCTACTCTTCCAATGAACTAAATGGTTTGAGGTTCTACTATTTTCCTTCCTAGCTTCTTAAGACAGACTTCCCTAATTATTTTCGTACAGATGGGGATCCCTTTGATAGACTGAAGAAAAGGGACCTTTATAAAAAGATTCCTAAGCTTTGAATCCATACTAGACTCAGGAGTGGGATCATTCTTCTCCATAACTAGCCTCTTTGGGTAGGGAGGTCAATTTGAGGAAGATGGAAAAAAATCTGAAAGTGTGGGGATAGGTTGAATGGTGGCATCTCCTTTCGAATGATTAGGAGTTTCCTCTTCACCTTTCTCCTCAATAATCACCATAGGCTGTTTTTTTTTCTGGTTTTACTACCCTCTCTAATCTCAATTGAAGGTCATTGACCCTAACCGACATGGTCTATTGAATGAGTGGAGGAAGTGGTCCCATGGAATGAATCATTTGAACCACCTTACTATAAGGGTTTGGTACCCGTTTAGCATGCATTTGGGGTGGTTGAAAAGGTGGAGGTAAAGGTAATGGTGGAATATGTTGACTTTGCTGAGGTAAGGTTGGCCATGATGGTTGTGACATCGGATAAGGTGAATATGTAGGAGGATATGATTTCATGGATGCAGGATAGGAATAATGAGGATGGGTTGATCCCTTCCATACTTTTTTCCAAGGTTGAGGAGATTGCCCATACGAAAAATGATTCCCATGCTGCCAAGGTTGAGAGTGATTTGTATTATGATAGGAATATGGCGGTGCATTATAACTGAAAAAATGTGGTGCATGTTCAGGAACCATACTTGTACGTACCCGAGGCGAAGTTTTTCGAGCTCCCATAGCATGTAATGGCTCAGATTTAGATTTCTCTCCTTCAAATACCGCTTTCAACCATGGCATAGAAGGGCACTCCTCGGTACTATGTTTTGCTGCAAAAATCACACATTTATTAACACCTTTAGCATCAGCAAGAAATTCTCTTAAAAGATTCTTTTTCCTACACTTTGGACAATAAATAGACAATGACTCTAGTTCTTCTATAAGTTTTTGTTGAAATTTCAAAGAGTCTATTTGTTTGCTAACGATGTTCATTATTTCAATTTTCATATTGTCCATATTATTCTCCAAACCAATGATCATAGAATCTGTGGATCCAAGTTTATTATTTTTACTTCGAACTCCTCTACCAAATCTATATTGGTTATGTGAGAGCTTCCTGCACAAGTCACACATATGATCAAAATAGTTTTAGCAATATCCCCTTGTCCTAATAAATTCAAAATTGTTTCTAGCATCATCACTAAGCCCACGTAAGAACAAGGTTCTAATAGTACTTGGATCAAATTTGTGTATTGACCTTTGGAGGATATATAGAAATATTTCTAGATAATCTTCCAAGGTCTCATCATCACTTTGTACAATGGTGAAGATATCATCCTGCATCTCTCTTATTTTGAAATATTCCTGATATTTGAACATAAAGACTCTCTTCATTTGTTCCCAAGAATCTATATTCCTCCCAACCCCATGAACCAACACAAGGATGCATCCTTTAGAGTTGCAAGAAATAACTTTAACTTATGGGCATCTGTGGAGTAATCATAGCTTCTATACAATATATCAAATTCGAATAAGAAAGAATATGGGTCCTCATGTACCTTACCATAGAAATGAGGAAGAGCTGATGGTGAATGTTCTTCATTTTCACAACTATGTCTGGATCCATGAGTGGAAATACAAAGGTGGATTTCTCCTCATTTACCTGATTCTCCTTAGTCCCCTCAGCATGGTCCTCATGATCTACCCATTTTGTACCTCCAATCGAAACACTCTCAACAGAATGAGAAGGTTGACTATGGCTCAAATCAGTTTGAATTCCAATAGTTCCCTTCTTCCCCTTGGTTGGTTGTGTCACCCCCAAACTACTGTTTCCAGAGTCCAAGTGGACAGTTCCTGTGTGAAGGGTCTATGTTTGTTTGGACTTTCTGCTTGCAAAAGAAGGCCCAATATGAGAAAAAGTTTAATATTTATCAATCTTTCTTTGGCCCTTATTAGGCTTCAAACCCCTACCCTTTTTAGGCATTCATATTAAAATAATCAAACAAAAAATGACAAAACTTAAAAGTACAGGAAATAAGAATCTCAAATCAAATATTGCAAATAGAAAATCAACACTAACAAGAATCCTTCAGGAAATAGAAACACATTGCATAATAAAATAAAGCAGAATTACCCCCACTACAAAAAATCAAAAAGTTCTTACCAAATCTTTAATGCCTCCCCGACAACAACACCAAAATGTTGGGTGGTGGATTTGTAATTCAACAAACTCCCTCAACACTTAATTGTCAATCCAGGGCTTCGAAAGCTTCGAGGCGTAACACAAGAAACATAAAGAATAATGTTATGAAATTTCTACTATATTTACTTCTATATTCCTAATTACAATTGTAGAATCGAAATAGTGAAAGAAAATAACACCAAGAAAATTCTGGTACTAGAATCAACAAAGAGAAGCACTCGCAAGAATTAAATGAAAATAAATTGAATGAACAAAAAGAAATCCTTGTAAATGAAAAGAGAAAGAAGATTTATATGGCTGAATGACAGTACTATAAAAGACAAAGAGGATAATGAAACTGCTAGTTATATTTTTCTCTGTTATAAGTGTTTTTTTCATTAACTATATCAACGTTCCTACACTGAACAACCTTCCTGTAGTGGAATAAAGTTCCTGTAGTGGAATGATATTCATGTACCACAGCGTTGTTCCTGTACCAGTATTTTAGTTCCTGTAGTGTAGATTATTACTATTCCCAACCATTTGTATCAAATTTAAAGAGAAATAATTGTAAATCAATTCAAGATAGATAATATTGAGGCATGAAATCATAAATGAATTATTCAAAGCAACATAATTCCCAATATTCACTCATTAAGAAATACAGACATTGCAAGAATAGAAAGAGAATTTTGTTACAACAGAGTTTCCGATGAGGTAAACATTTTAATCTGCAAAACAGTGCATCCCTTAGAATGGTAACACTGATGAACAATATTTATATCCTTTTAGAGAAGAAGTCTCAAGTCAAGAATCTTTGCAGTAGACCTCATCTATTTACACAAGAGAGTTAATAAAAATACCGTTTCTGTGGTGTAAACAGAGTTTCTTCAATACTCAAGAAATGTAAGTAAACCAAGAAATCTAATCCCAAAGTGGTACACACTTTACGGGAGTATAAACTCAACCTTAGAAATGAAACACGTTGTTACATAACAAAAATAAAACAACTTGCAGAAATGAACTCTTCTCGCTTGAGATAAACCACACTTTGTAGAATGAAATATATTAAATCAAAACACACTCTTGCAGAAAGGAAAACAAATCCTCAAAGTGCATAAATGAAAGGAAATGAAATATTACAACATTCTTGAATAGATGTAAATGAAATAAAACTGCCAAACCCCTGGATCCGGTTAACACACAACTCATAAAGAAAAGGAAATGTGTAAAGTTAAATGCATAAAAGAAATATTCCTCTACTCCGAATCTGCATATGAAATACTAGCACACTCTTGTAGAGAGAGGGAGAACGAGTTGGGTTGGTTGGGCCCTATCCAACTGACTTGTTTCCCTTATGAAAGATGGCAGATGAAACACTTAAATAAATCATCCACATCAGATCTGAAACCATAGATTAACAAACTGGCATAGCTCCTTGTATTAATTCAATAAGTGCAAAGATGTAACATGAGTATGAAGTTATAGCCTAGAGGTGAGCGATAAAAAATAATTGTACAAAATTCTCCAAAGTATCTCTAAATGATCTATCCTAGAAACCCTATTAAATAAAATACTCGGCTCTTTGTTCGCAACAGAAAATAAACAAGAAATGTAACTTTAGGCTCTCATCTGTTAGCAAAGGCTGAGTTGGGGCACTGGTCAAAACCCTAGCCTTCTTCTTCCTGTGTTCTGCTCAACGCTCTGAGCCTAATAATGGTGTGAAACAAGTGCAAAATTGGTTCTTCACCAAGGAGTACGTGATGATCAATGAAATGTCATGATTATTTTTAGCAGTAATTCTAGTTGTCTCATGAGTGCAGGAATGGCGGATAGTACTGGAACATTCCTGCACCAACCATCTTTATAATAATTAGCACTTTTATTTTACCATGCTCTTTAGGAAACAAATATATAAGTTACAAATACAAAATAAACCATTTAAACCCTTTTTAATTAATAATTAATCTTATATAACCTATGATTTCAATGCCATGAAGGAGTGCAGGAATGGGTGCAAGGGTTAGGTTCCACTTGTAAAACAGAGGGTTTGGATAGTGTGTTTAGGGTGGAATTAGGAGTTAAAATAGGACAATTTTGGCAACCAACAAGTTCTTACAGGATCTTATCTTACAGGCAGGCCAATAGGATGGAAAGTACGTGGAGCTTATGCACATATTACAATAGGGTACATGTGATAAGGATGTGGACTATCTCCTTACAACTAATGGTTTGATCTGATTTAGGGACAAGATATATGTGCTAGACAGTAGCGAGATCAATAAGATTATCTTGAGATAGTTTCATGCAAAACCATATTTAGGTCACCCAGTATATCAAAATACATTGACAACGGTGAAGACGTTTTATTATTGGCTAAATCTAAAAAAGGACGTGGTAGAGTTTTTGGGTAGATGCTTGGACTGTGAATAGGCGAAGGTAGAATGTAAGCATCCAAGTAGATTGCTATAGTCGATTATGATTCCAAAGTTAAAGTAGGAGGTAATTTCCATGAATTTCATTATAGGTTTGTCGAGGACATATATACAACATGATTCCATCATGGTTGTAGTAGACAGGTTGAAAAAAGTAGCGCACTTCATTCCAGCAAAGTCTACTTATTCAACTAGTGAATCTCAGGGAAAATTTTAAGGATGGAAGTTTATCTTAAAGTTTAAAATATTGGCGAATCTTACTTGTCTCGAATATGTAAATTGTAAAATTTTTGATGATATTTGTTGAGATTGCAACAAGATGATGAGCTTAGTGGAAAGAATTCGCCTTCACTAAGTGGGCCCGCAGGCTATTTTTGGCGCACAGTCTATTTTTAGACATGTCGATCATATTCTATGAGTTGCAAGATGCTATTTTTGGATGGTTGGTCAAGTTGGAAAAAATAGATGGAATTATATTTTTAGACATATTGGGTGGAATCTATTTTTAGATTGCCAGTCTAAAACTAGATATGTCAAATATTATTAGCTCTTAATAATATTTGGACTATAAACATTATCTTATTCTCTTGAAGCACTTCAGTTAAGTGCACAGATGTGGCATAGGAGCTGACAGAAGGAATTACACTATTCCTAAGGGTTAAGTGGAGCTATTGCATGGAGACTTCAGTTAGAACTCATGTGACAGAGTTTGGTGGAGTTGTAGAAGTAGTTGGTGGAGTTGTGTTTAGTTTAACTCAGTTAGACACAGTTGAGCTAGTTGTATCTAGTATAACTAATTGATACACTAGTGAGAGTGGTGTCAATTAATTAATAATTAATTCAGTAAATATTAACTCATTAATCAAATGAATAATACATCAGTTAACTATAGTGCATGGACAGTTTCAGTGGAGACCAGTGGAGAGATAGGTGAAAGAGAAAGTAGACTATCAGTTGTGACTATAGTGTTGCATGATTTTTCACCAAACATTGATGGAGATGCCAATGAGGATTGCGCAGTACAATCCAGGTGGATTCGAGTTCATTCAGAGCCATTCTTCAGCAGGGATTGCATAGTAGAGGCAGGCTAGCAGGTGGCAGAGGATCGGTGCATGGATTTGCTAGATCAGGACCTGATTAGTGTGTAGTGATTGTATTGTACTGAGAGCTTGTGAGAAGCTTTGTATGATGATTGTTACATGATCTCTATAACATATATTATACATATAGTTTGGGGTTTTCATCTTTAAGCTTTCCCATAAATCACTGTGTTAATGTGTGTGAATTTTTATGGTTTTAATGTGTGCATACAATTGATTTAATTTCCGCATATGATGATCAATGGTGGAATAGATTTTGTATTGTGCATGAAGTCAAATAGTGTATGATCAAGAGAATCTTAGACATATAAAATATCATTTATATAATTTCTACATGGTATCAAAGCGTTGATCATTGGAGCAATTGCAAATCATTGAAGCGGTTGAGTTTTGTGCTGGTGGAATTCGAATTTGCAGTAGTGTTTTCTTGGTGTTGAAGTTGAGATGTATTTCAATGGATTACGATTGGAGTATGCCCTTGAGGGCAGCTTGAATTATATTGCATGGAAGGACAGGATGGAGGCGGTGCTGGAGGATAATGGGTTGAAGGAGTTCATAGATGCAGAAATTCCAAAACCTGCTTCTAGCGATGCTGCCGCACTTGACGCATGGCAAAAGAAGATAGAAAAATGTCGAAGGATTCTCTTGGAAGGTGTGAAGGATCACATAGTGTCCAGCCTTCATGGTAAATCTTCTCCATTCTTGATGTGGAAAGCTTTGACAGACTTGTTCCAAAGCAAGAGCGACCAGAGGAAGTTGGCGCTCAAAGACAAGCTCAGGAAAATAAAAATGGAGAAGGGCGAAAGTATACCCAAGTACCTCACGAAGTTTTTCCAGTGCAGGGATGAGCTGGGAAGTGTGGGGGTTACTGTAGATGAAGAGGACTTGGTGAGCTTGGCTCTCCTTGGGCTTCCGAAGAGTTGGCATTCCTATGAGGACTCTGTCAATGGTCGGGAGAAACTGCCAGGATGGGAGCGACTTTGGTCGGATCTTGTGCAGGAGGAGATAAGGTGGAGTACCAGGGATGGATCTTCATCGAAGAATGAAGATGAAGAAAATTGCGCTTTGGCTGCCAAAGCAAGGAAGGGGAAGAGCAAGAAAAATACTTCTCAATCCGGTGCGAAAGGCAAGAAGCAGGACATGTCCAAGGTGAAGTGCTTTCACTATCACCAACATGGACATTACGCCACAAATTTTCCACAAAAGAAGAAAAATAATCATGCTGCTGGATCTGCAGTTGGAGAGGCCTTAGCCTCGCAGTTTGAGCTGGATTTTTCGTTGATCGCATGCTTGGTCTCAAGTGTGATGGGGTTCAATGTGGTTTCTTGACAGTGGTGCATCTTTTCATATGACCGGAGACAAATATTTGTTCAGTGATCTGGATGAGAAGGATCTTGGAGTGCACATCGAGATGGGCGATGATGGTAGATACAGTGCGACTGGTATCGAGACCATTTCCTTTGAGAGGGAGTCTGGTAAACCTTTCATATTGAAGGATGTCATGCATGTTCTAGGATTGAAGAAGAATCTGATCTCGGTGGCCATGTCGGAAGACAAGGGATATGATGTTGTCTTTGGCGAGGGAAAGGCCTTCCTACGCAGTAAGGCAACTGGTGAAATCCGAAGGATAGGGGTTCGAGTTAAGAACCTTTATCAATTGCAGGTAGATGGCTACGTAGCAATGGTAGGCAAGGCAGAAGGAGTGGTGAGCCAGGATGAGGGCGAGCTATGGCATAGGAGATTGGGCCATCTTCACCATGGTGCTTTGAAAATTTTATAGCAAATTTCTACCGGGCATCCCAAAGGTACACTTGTGCAGTCAAATTAGTGCAAGGGATGTACTTTGGGAAAATTTGTGAAAGCCACCTTTCACGAGAAGGATAGTCACGCCACGATGATCCTTGAGATAATTCACACAGACGTGTGTGGACCTTTCTCAGTAGCTTCGATAGCAAAGCACAGGTATTATGCGATATTTTTTGATGAATTTTCTCGGAAGTGCTGGATCTTCTTCATGCAGAAGAAGAGAGAGACATTCTCAAAGTTCTGTGAGTTCAAGGCAATGGTTGAGAAAGAGTTGAGGAAGCAGGTGAAGGTTCTTAGGAGCGACAATGGTGGTGAATTCATCTCTGGCGAATTCAAGGACTTTTGGAGTGCAGAAGGAATTCGAAGAGAGCTCATAGCGCCTCATAACCCACAGCAGAATGGGGTCGCGGAGCAAAAGAATAGAACGATCGTGGGTGCTGCACAGGCGATGTTGCATGATCAGGGCCTTCCCATACACTTGTGGGCTGAGGCATGCAATACTGCAGTTTATGTGCAAAACCGTTGTCCTCATAGGATACTTGGCATGAGTACACCTGAGGAGGAATTTTCTAGTAAGAGGCTTGATATTTCTCATTTGAAGATTTTTGGCTCACCTGTTTACATTCATGTGATGAAGGATGCCACGAAGAAGCTGGAGCCAACCGCAGAGGTTGGGATATTTGTAGGGTACACAGAAACACCCCACAAATATCATGTGTATTTTCCAGACAGTCAGAAGACTGTTGTGCGACGGGATATCAAATTTCATGAGGAGAAAGCCATGAAGTGTTCGCTTGAGAGGGAACCACACTTGCATGCAGATGAGGAGCTATTAGTTCCTAAGGATGAGCCTCAGGATGTGGATCAGCCACAAGAGGAGGTTCATGGAGTGGAAGAAACCACTCATGCAGAGCCAACCATTAGAGGGCGGAAGCGCACTACAGAAGCTAAGCGACTGAATCAAGATGCAGAGAAGATTATAGGAGCACCCACATCACAGCGTACACAGAGACAGTCACCTGACCCATATACTAGATACATGGCTCTGATGAGCAAGTGTATCATCACAAAGCCATCCTCTTTCGAGGAAGCTGCGGAGGACCCTACATGGGTAGATGCCATGGTGGAAGAGTATGATTTGATTGTCAGAAACAGTGCATGGGAGATTGTCCCAAGGCCAGAAGGGAAATCAGTGGTAGGTTCGAGATGGATCTACAAAGTGAAGCAAGCAGCTGACGGGAGCGTCGAGAAGTACAAGGAAAGATTTTTTTCCCAGGGCTTCTCACAAATTGAGGGGATCGACTATTAGGAAACCTTTGCACCTGTCACAAGGTATTCTTCCATACAGAGCATCCTAGCTCTCTCAGCGCAGATGGGGTGGCACATTCACTAGATGGATGTGAAGAGTGTGTTCCTCAACGGAGTCATATAGGAGGAGGTGTACATAGAGAAGCCCGAAGGTTTCAATATCTTCAGTAGTGAGTCGCATGTATTCAGGCTCAAAAGAGCGTTGTATGGGTTGAAACAAGCACCTTGTGCTTGGTACACACAGATAGACAGTTATTTCACCGGACTTGGTTTTACCAAGAGCAAGGCAGATCCCAACCTGTACCAGATAGTGGTTGAGGGTAAGTTGCTAATCATTGTACTTTATTTAGATGATTTGATACTGAACGGTGATGAACATTTGATACTCTCATGCAAGGCTGATCTTGCAAAGGAGTTTTAGATGAAGGACTTGGGCCTCCTTCATTATTTCCTGGGATTGGAAATTTGGCAGCGTGATGATGGACTGTTTGTGTCTCAAGGCAAGTATGCCCAGGAGATACTGGAGAAGTTCAACATGCAAGGCTGCAAGCCTATCGATACTCCTCTTCCTGGTGGTTGGAGGAAAGAGGATGCTACATCGGCAGAGGTAGTGGATGCCACTGTTTACAGACAGTTGTTGGGGTCACTTATGTATCTGGTCAATACACGACCTGACATATGCTACGCTGTTAACCAGCTTTCACAAGCTATGGTTAAGCCTACCAAGCTCTTTTGGAAGGCAGGAAAGCATGTATTGAGATATCTTAGAGGCACATCGGGATATGGACTTTGGTACAGACAGTCGGATGAGGTGAAGCTGCATAGCTTCACGGATGCAGATTGGGCAGGGAGCCCAACGGACAGAAAGAGCAAACCTGGAGGGATTTTCAGCATCGGGTCGACAACAATTTCTTGGTATAGCAAGAAGCAGAGATCCATGGCACTTAGTTCAGCGGAGGCCGAGTATATGGCAGCAAGTTTGGCTACATGCGAGGCTATATGGATGAGGAAGATCCTAGTCGGGTTGTTCGGTTCACACTTAGATCCTACTGTGATATATTGTGATAATTAGAGTTGCATTAAACTCTCGATTAATCCGGTATTTCATGATAGATATAAACATATTGACATCTGGTATCATCGTATCATATATTGTGTGTAGTGGAAGATCATGTTACTTTCTTACATTCCTACGGAGGATCAACATGCTGATATCTTGACGAAGGCGCTCACCAGGAGAAAAATTGAATACCATAGAGGCAGGATCAGGGTGGCAGATAATCCCTATCTTGTTGAGAAGGAGTGTTGAGATTGCAACAATATGATGAGCTTAGTGGAAAGAAGTCGCCTTCCGTAAGTGGGCCCGCAGGCTATTTTTGGTGCACAATCCATTTTTAGACTATGTCTATTTTTAGACATGTCGATCATATTCTATGAGTTGCAGGATGCTATTTGTGGATGGTTGGTCAAGTTGGAAAAAATAGATGGGCTTCTATTTTTAGACATATTGGGCGGAATCTATTTTTAGATTGCTAGTCTAAAAATAGATATGTCGAATATTATTAGCTCTTAATAATATTTGGACTCTAAACATTATCTTATTCTCTTGGAGCACTTCAGTTAAGTGCACAGATGTGGCACAGGAGCTGACAGAAGGAATTACGCTATTCCCGAGGGTTAAGTGGAGCTATTGCATGGAGAATTCAGTTAGAACTCAAGTGACAAAGTTTGGTGGAGTTATTAAAGTAGTTGGTGGAGTTGTGTTCAGTTTAACTCAGTTAGACACAGTTGAGCTAGTTGTATCTAGTCTAACTGATTGATACACTAGTGAGAGTGGTGTGAATTAATTATTAATTAATTCACTAATTATTAACTCATTAATCAACCGAAGAATACATCAGTTAACTACAGTGCATGGACAGTTTCAGTGGAGACCAGTGGAGAGGTAGGTGAAAGAGCAAGTTGACTATCAGTTGTGACTATAGTGTTGCATGATTTTGCACCACACATTGATGGAGATGCCAATGAGGATTGCGTGAGCAAGGCTGGACCAATTCGAGTTCATTCAGAGCCATTCTTCAGCAGGGATTGCGCAGTAGAGGCAGGCTAGTAGGTAGCAGAGATCGGTGCATGGGATTTGCTAGATCGGACCCGATTAATGTGTAGCGATTGGATTGTACTGAGAGCTTGTGATAAGCTTTGTATGATGATTGTTACATGATCTCTATGACATATATTATACAGATAGTTGGGGGTTTTCAGCTTTAAGCTTTCCCATAAATCACTGTGTTAATGTGTGTGAATTTTTATGGTTTTAATGTGTGCATGCAATTGATTTCATTTCCGCATATGATGATCAATGGTGGAATAGATTATGTATTGTGCATGAAGTCAAATAGTGTATGATCAGGAGAATCTTAGACATATAACATATCAGTTATATAATTTCTACAATATTTTTGTAAAACTATTTAGATTTCTAATTATTTTATATTAGTATATATTAAATTTTGGCGATTTTTAGGGTAAAATAATTTTATAGTATAAAATTTTGGTGAATTAATTATCAAAAAAATGGAAATTGGCGAATCTTTTTTTTGGAAAAATCATGGAAAATTAGCCCACCTACGAAGATTAGCCCCTAAAATTTTCCCTGCTAGTGATGTAACACAGGTATTCATCATAGATGTAGTGCAACTACATGATGTTTCAAAGAATATTGTGTCAAATAGGGATGCTAAGTTCACTTCCAAGTTTTGGAAGGGTTTGTTTCCAAGAATGGGGACAGAGTTGGCCTTCATCATAAATTATCAGCTATAGAAATATGGATAGACACAAAGGGTCAACAAGATTTTGGAGGACATATTGAGGATGTATGTGATGCACCAAAAAAGGAGATGGGAGATGTACCTTTCTTTGGTTGAGTTCACTTACAACAATGGTTACTAGGATTCACTAAGGATGAGTCCATTTTAGGCACTTTATGGGCAGAATTGTAATACTCCCATCAGTAGGAGTGATTTGGTGAATAGGGTATTGATTGGACCGAATATGTTGGCAGAAATGGAGTAGGAAATGTAAGTAATCAAGAAGAATATAAAGGAACCACAAAACACACACAAAATATATGAATATCGGAATAGGTTGTTTAAGGAGTTTCAAGTTGGGAATAGGTGTTCTTGGACGTCAAGCCTAAGAAGAGCTCCTTGCAGATTGGATCATGTGCCAAGCTAGCACATCGGTTTTGTGGACCTTTCAATATTCTTGAAAGGATTGGACCAGTAGCCAATCGACTTGCACTTCCTCCAATAGTGAACATCCATGATGTTTTCCATATCTCATTTCTTAAGAAGTATGTTAAATATTTTGATCATGTGATTGACTAGTCTGTATTATAGGTGGAGCCTGAAGGAGAATTCTAGCCAGAACCATAGTTTATTTTGCAGAGAAATATTCTCATGCTCTATAATTGACCAATTGAGCATATTAAAGTGTAGTGGAAGCACTTTGGGCCCGATGAAGCTACATGGGAGATGGCATATTAGATGTGGGCTAGGTATACTTCTCTATTCGTTGGTTGAGTGAATGTCCTTGATATATTTTTTGGTATATGTTTTTGTTATATGTTCTGGTATATGTACATATTTATATGGAAGTAAATACCACCATGAGCTATGTTATAAATATCCAATAAGAGGTATGAGTTTCATGTCATTATGGTTTTCATGCTTTTATGTTGTCATGTTGGTTGCTTCTCAGTATTTTTATCATTGTAAATACTGCAAAAAGCTAAGTTATAAAGCTCCATGGGCAGTATGTTTTGATTTTTAATGTTTTTGTTGGTTGTAGGTGTCATTAAACACTGATGATGGTGTTCCCCCAAGGGGGAGGGTTCTGTAACATACTTGGTGAAAAATCCATGTAAATGAAGTGAACGAAGGAAAAATAATACCAAGCTCATGGGACACTTATTCCAAGATGAATGTTGGGAAAGACATCCTAGTGTGGGTGTTCATTTGGTTTATTATGGCTAAATGAAATTGGAAAAGGAAATGGCAAAGGCTTTGGAAAGGAAAAATGATTTTTTTGGAAATTTATTTATGAAAATAATGGAAAATAGGAGAAAAGGAAGGTGAAAGGTCACAGGTTGCGTGTGAGGAAAAAAATAAGGAAACTAACGGAAAATTGAAGGAAATAGTGGCCTCATTAATAAAAAGGCTTCTGAGGGTCAATTGGTACCTTTTTTTCAGTTAAATTTTGGAGCTCTCTCTCTATTCTCTCTCTCTCACACCCTTGGACACAGATTTTTCTTGGATCACTTTATAATTGTATCAACAAAATCAAAGAAGGAAAGAGGAAGTAAAGATCAAGAAAGGAAGAGTGGGATGAGCAGCTACAATGGGTTTATTTGCAAGTATCGAGTTGAATGTATGATTTCCTTGATTTTCCTGGCATGCATGTGTATGCATGTGTATTGTTGGTTCTCTTACTATCATTGGCATGAGTTTTTCTAGGTGTGACAATGTTCTTCAACCTTGCCTAGCTATTTACGGATAGCCATGATGTGATGGGGTTCTCATGTTTTGGTTGAGCTTGATTGTCAGATGGATTCAAAGCTGAGTGAGGTGGTATATGAAAGAAATAAGACATGACCTAGTGATACATGAATCATAAATTAGACTGTGGTACAGCCTTGACCTTATAAGACCTAAACCGGAATTTGGGTTTTGGTAAAGCCACATTTTTTTGTGTTACCTCGATGGGCCTAGGAATCCTCAACCGGTGAATGTCAGGACATATGGTAAAGCCTAGAGGTGGATTACATCAATCAGGTCTAGGAATCCTAGGCCAGTGAATGAAAGGATATATTATAAAGCCTTGAGGGTGGTGTCTTGATTAGGCCTAGGAATACTGACCGTTGACATTAGGGGAATTTTGAGGTCTAAAATGTGCCTCCTAAGAAAAATGTACAACCAAAATAAAATTTATAAGAACTAATAGGATTCAAGATGATGATGTCAAGGATGGGGGATGATTCACCATTTTCTAAGTAAAAGGGTAAAAAGTTTTAAAAATAATAAAATAATAAAACTACTTTTTCAACTTATATCCCAATTTTTTTACTCAAATTTCGAGCATGAGTACTCGTTGGATGCAAAATTTAATTCCTCATCCAAGGAGTACCCATGTTACGTACTTTCGATAGACCCTGCTACATGAAAAATGAGAAATAAATTAAAAAAACATGATTGCAATCACGTTTTTTATGTATTTCTCATTTTTCGTGTGACAGAGTCCATCGAAAGTATGCAACATGGGTACTCCTTGGATTAGGAATTAAAATTTTCATCCAACGAGTGATACTGCTTGAAATTTGAGTTAAAATTTGGGAGATAAGTTGAAAATATGAGTTGAAAAAGTAGTTTTTTCTTTTTTTCCCTCTAAAATTTGATGATGTAATCAAATCTTATTTTATTATTTCCACTATTATTTTATAATTTCCTTAGGAGGCCCATTTTAGACCTCAAAAATCCCGTAATGATGGTAGGATATACGGTAAAGCTAGAGACTAGGAGACAAGAAAATTTCTCACGGTGTAGGTAAAGAAATATGGTGGCATCCATGCTTGTTTAGGGCCTAGTTCTCCAGTGGGGATTGTGGTAAAGCCTTTCTCTATTGATCGGGGTGAGGTGGTTTAGCCTTGGGAAGCGCTCGTTGATTTTGGTTATGAGTCCCACATTCATGCTTGGAATATGACACAAGGGTGATAGGATGAAATAAAGATTTGGTTCAGCCAATCTATGGTTGGGCGATACGTGGAAGTCTCAAACCTGGTTGGATTTTGAATTCATTAATAAGAGTTACCCTCCTTGGTATTTTATGTGAAAATGTACTAGCCCATATGTGGAATTTATGGTTGTTGAATCCTTGTTATTTCAGTTTTTTATATGTTAGTTATCCGTTTGTTTTATGATATTGATGATGTATGGCTCTCATCATGTTTTGATTTGTAAACTAATAAAAAATGAATATATTACCTAATAGATGATAATTCAGCTAATGCGATAAGGCATCAATGCTTCTTAGTGATTCTTATATAAGTATAAGACCCCTATGCTCATATATGTTGGTATGACATGTAGAATGCATATTTGTGACATGTTTGACAAAATTATTGTCATGGATAGTAGGGTTACAATCAATTAATTTATCATTTAATTGTATTAACATCCTTATTACCATGTTATTTATCATTTCTATATTTTTCATGAAGTTATAGGAAGTGGCCTGAGTCCTAGCCCTGAAAAGGTGGCATAGAATCCAGGGTCGTTGGCACAAAACTAGCTGAAAATTTCCATAGTCGTTGGATTTCCTTGTTGTGGGAGTGAATTTAGGCATACAATCATTGCATGGCTTATAGAGGGAGCAACTAGGGTGTTATATCAATGAAAAGTTAAGTTTCCTCAGGGGTTGGTCACCTAGAAAGGTTGGTTGTCTCCTCGAGGTTTTGTAGCATGTGTGGAAGGTCAACTTGGTTTGGTTTTGTTAGTTATACATCCTTAACTGTACATGTGAGTTGAATCACATCATAGTATCCTCTCATCGCATGTTTACCCCAGTGGACCGGGTAGCTTGGGTAAATGTGGGAGGAGGGTGTTACATCGCAGATCGTCTTTCTCCCTTTGTTAGGTACTTTGACAAAAATTAGGGAATGAACCCCTGTGTTAAGTACATTGACCTAAATTGGGGAGAATGGTATGAAATAGGACATACTCCTAATTTTAGTTGGCCTTGTATGTAGTATTGTCCTAGAGGCTACTCAGTTGAGTTAGAGCCTCCCAGCATCATGCTCGAATATCTTTATAGAGTGAGCTTGTTTATCAATTATGAGGCCTCTGGTGTTTCACCTAGAATATGTGTAAATTTGCTTGATGGTGAATTGTGATAATGCTGATGTCAGTGATTCAGATATTGATAATGATGCCTTATTTTAGTCTTGACATTACCTTTTAAATTTTTCAACTTGAGATCATCTTGATAGTGATTAGGAATACCTCCCTAGCTAAGAGGGAGTTTTGAATTCTCTATCTATGGTCGATCTTCATAATTTATTGTTATCATTGATATTTATGTAAAGCATGGTATTCATGCTCAAAAGAAAAGAAAAAAATTATTCATAAATTTATCAAAAAAAATAAAAATTTAAAGGCATGTTCTTCATGTTATAAAATTTTTGAATTATATTTTTGGCTCCACAAGTTGACCGAGTCGACCCTCCTATGATCATGATGGATTTCCAAAGGAGACATCCATTCAGCCCTTTAGAAGACTATATATTGGAGTAACTCGTCCTCCCTTAAGGAACTTTGTATCACTACATTCACAAGCATATCTCTGCAATCAAAAATTTAGGAATAATAAAAGATAAGGAGGTTGAAAAGAAGAGAAACATGTCATTTTTTTCCAATTCTCAAGAAACTACATGAGGAAAAGATTAGGCCAAGTCTATATGATTCTTTTTTGAGGTAGAACCAAATTTCTTGATGGCGGTATCTGTGATTTGTTTGAGCGTCTCTATAGCAAAGAAAGAGGAAGAAATTTGGCCTTAGTACATACCTGTAGTAGACCATGACAGTAAGAATTTGTGGAGAGATTGAGGACATTTTGAACTGGAACCTGATGGAGAGTTGACTTGCCTCTTGGTGGATTTCCATATTGCTATTATGTTGGTTAGTGTTTGTATCACTTTAATGTCTCCTTTTGAGTTGATTCTCTAAGGAAAGGATTGTTAGGTTTCCCCCCCATGTGGATTTTCATAGGGTAAAATGTTGTATTATTGTGTAACTATCTCTTTATGATCCTTATGGTATTTTTGTTTCATAGTTGAGGTCCTCTATGTAATTTCTTTATGATTTAAAATATTACAATAAAATAATGAATTTACAGGATACCCTATATTTTCAAAAAATATATCTATACCACCATATATATTAATTCACCCATTCGGTCGAGGTTATTCCTCTCATGCAAAGTAATGAAATGATAGTGCTCTAGTTCCTAGAACAATACACTATCACTAGATTGAATATGCCTTTGAAAGTTGTGTTCCATAATGAATCCTAATTCTCATATACCTGCTTATTTCAATTTTATTAAAAGGGGAATTATTTTGAGATTCTTTGCCAACTACTATCCTTAACAGAACAAGGTACTAGAGTTGTATTATAAGAACTTAATCTAAATTTTCAAAAGGACTATATCTAAACACCAAAGGAATGTGCATGATTCTCTCTTAAATGCACTATGGGGTGATACGATAACTTCTAATTTGATTTAGGCACTTCTCCCTTTTACCTATTCTATGGTCAAGAAGTTATCATCCCGTTATATTTGTTTTTTCCATCCCTCAAATTGGCATAATTTTATGAACCTTGCACTTTAAAAATAATAAGAGACCAATAATTATATTCCTCTTTGAGGGGGAAACCCCCTTTAAAATGAATGCAATGTAAAGACAATATTGATGATTCAAATCTCTCTCTCTCTCTCTCTCTCTCTCTCTATATATATATATATATATATATATATATATATATATATATATATATATATATATATATATATATATGAAGAAAAAGAATACAATTATAATAAAATGGGACCATGAGAGGTTCTAGACTACATAAAAATTTAACGATATAAATGTAATCACTCAATATCTATGGCTTAATAAAGGGTTTTAGGGTTAACACGAGACTTATATAGGGCTTAACATGCCCCTCTACTTCAAAGAAATGTTTTCCTCAACCATTGATTATCTATGGGTGGTTTTGCGTGAAAAATCAGCTTACATGTTGCTTCTTCCACTAGTATTTTCTTCCATTTGATAAGGTACTCAATAATTACTCGATTTCTAAGGGGATTATCCTTTTTTCCACCATTTTTTTTTTGTTCTAGTATTATTTTACCTTCATAATTAATATTTCATAGGATATTTTGGACTGGGATCTTGTCACCAATTACCTTAAGCAAGAAACATGGAAGACTAGATATACACATGAATATGGAGGTAGCTCCAATTTGTAAGCCATACTTCCAATATTTCGCAACCCCTTATGGGGAACATAATAGCTTAGTGATAATTTATTTTCCTTCTTTTGTTGCTTGGGGGATATTTATTTATATGGTTGTAGTCTCACAAATACCAAATCCCCCACTTCAAATTCCCTTTCACTGCGATTATTTTCTTATTGTTTCATCCTTTTTTGTGTCATAACCAAGTTTTCTTTAAATGGTTTGATAACCTATTGTTGGTTTTCCTTGTGCTCATCTATTTCTTAATCCTTTATAGTCCCTTTCAAAGGTGATGTGATGAATGGTGATGATATCCATAAAGTGTCATAAATGGTGACATTTTTTATGAGGAATGGAAGGATGTGTTGTACCACAATTCTACCAAAGGTAACCATCTCATCCATTGTGTTTATTTATTAGATTCAAAGAAACATAAATATCCTTCTAAAAATTTATTCATAATCTCAATTTCCCCATCAGATTGAGGATGGTAGATGAGTTGTGAGCCAATTGAGCACCCAGAAAAGAAAATATTTCAGTTGAAAATTCTCTAATGAAAATTATATATCTGTCATTTCCAATAATATTTGGTATTCCATGTATCTTTTGGATTGTTTTCACAAATTCTTCAGCCATTGTAATTTCTTTAAAATTATGATAAAGAAATAAAAAGTAATGATACTTTGTCGTTTGATATACCACTACCATAATGACATTCTTTACTTCAGATTTGGGTACACGTGTAATAAAATCCATTAAATCTTCTTCTGAATGTTGGATTGGTATGGCTAATGTTTGAAGGATCACTAGGTCTTGATTGTCTCTCCCTTACTTTGTTAGCATATCACACATTCCACCATAAAATTTTTCACATATGCCTTAAGAACATCCCAAAAAACTATTTTTTGATTCTATGGTATGCATTCAAGAACCGTGAATTTCCTCCTATAGGTGAAGTGTGAATTTCCTTCTCCTTCTGTTTGAGTTGAGAATTATTACATAAGTATAAGCGATCTTGATACCATTCCAAATCATTTTTCTACCTAAATTTATCTATTGCATCACACTCCTCCTATATTTGTTGAATTATTTTTTTATATCTTCTCGTCTTCCTCCCATTCTATCATTGCTTCTTCCACATAATCAAATTTTCGAATTGAAACAATGCATAGAAAAATATTTGTATCTTCCTCATTTATTAAGAATATATATGGCACAATATTTTGTTTGTTTTCCCATTTTGGAGATAATTTCAAAGTCATATCCCAACATCTTTGTGACCCAATTTTTTTTCTCTTCTGAATATATTCTTTTCTCTAAGAAGCATTTCAAAGTCTCATGGTCTATTTTTACTTTGAAGTGTCTTCCTATTAGGTATGTACGTCATTCTTTAACTGCATGTAGTATAGCCAACATTTAATTTTTATAGATGGGTCTGAGTAAGTTATTTCCTTTAGCTTCACTACATTCAAATAAAAGGGGCCTTCTTATTACATCAAAACTACACTAATTCCATGGCTTGAGACATCACTCTCCACAATGAAATTTTTTTTGAAGTTATTCAAAATATTTGGTTTATTCTTTAGTGCAATAAAATTCTTCCTTCTTCAATAATGTTAGAGATGTTCTTATTTAACCATAATTCATGACAAAATTGTGGTAATATCTTGTCAATTCAAATAATCCTCTAAGTTTATTCAATATATTGGGTATTTTCCATTCCCTTATAGCTTTTATTTTGTTAGGATCTACCTTGATACCCTCTTGTGATATAATATGACACAAATATTCCACTTCTTGAACCATAAAGACACACTTGGAAAGCTTTGTATATACTTATTTCTCTTCCAATAGTGTTAAGACCCTATCAACATATTGTACATGCTCTTCCCAATATTTTATATAGATTAGTATGTCAAAAAAAAATACTAACACTAATTTTCTAAGGAAGAGTTTGAAAATATAATTCATTAATCATTGAAAAGTTGAAGGTGCATTTGTAAGTCCAAATTATAGCATAACCAAAAACTGATAAGGACCTTCATGTTTTATAAAGGTTGTTTTGGGAATTTATTCTTGTCCTATCTGATTTGATGATATCTAGAACAAAAGTCCAACTTAGTAAAGAAAATTGTTGCATGAAATTCATCAACCACAAAAATAGGAAACTTATCTTTGATTTCCATTTTTTTGAGTTCTCTTTAATCTATACACATATGCCATGAACCATCCTTTTTGAAAACCATCTCCATTGGTGAAGAGAAAACACTATGGCTAGGAAAAATAATACCCATCTCTAACATTTCTTGAGCCATACGCTCAATATCACCATTTTGTGCATGTGGATACCTGTGACACATAATGTTAGGTGTTGCACTTCCAAGTTACAAATGAATATCATGGTCATGTTTTCGGGCAAGTGAAATAACCTTAGGTATCTCTCCAAATAACATATAATTAATTTTGATGATATTTTGGAGATCCATGGGAGAAGAAGATATAGATTTTTGAACATCTAATTAATACAATTGTGCAATTACACCTTGGTGTCTTTTTTTAGAAATTTTTTGGTGCTATTAAAGCTTATCACTTTACCGGGTTTCCCTTGGATGCCTCTAAGATCAATTTCTTTCCCCTATGAGAAAAATATTATGAAAATATCTTCAAAATTAAGAACCACTCTTCCCGATGATTGTAACCCTTGGACCCCTAATACAACATCAACACCACCCATTTGGATTTCAATCATGTGAGTAACGAACAAATACTCCCACATATTCAACTTAACATTATGACACCAACAATTTATGGTACCTACATCTGTAAATCGAAGAATGAAATTTATATCAAAAGTAGTTATGCACTTTCTACCTTTTAATTAAATTAATAAAGAAAAAATATCATATGAACATGAGTTTTTTTGGTTAAGTGGTATTAGAAAGCCATTGTAGTAGCCCATAGTATTGTAACAAATCCTATCCCCATAGTAAAGTGAGAGTGAATCTCCATAGTTAAAAATATTGTTACATGTTTTTTTTAATATTTAATGTATATAGGTTTAACTCATATATTAATTATTTTTACAATAATAATTTAAAATAAAGTTATAATTTAGTTAGCTTTTATAGATTTTTAATATAAGATATATTATGAGATAAGCATTTTGATTGATCTTAGTATTCATTAACTATTTATTTTATATGACTACACATATTTTAGTAAATTTCAGCACAATTGAATGAATGAACTCTAAAATATATAAAACTCTTCTTAAATTATTCATTTATCATGAAAGAAATATTATTTAAAAAAAATTAATTCAATTTAAAATTGATTTAAAAAAATCCTTATTATGTATCACTATTTGAAATCATATTTTTATTTATATTATATTTTATTTAAGAATTCAAGCAAAATTCTGAAAAAAAAATTGACAATATATTCTAAAGCACTAAAATTAATCAGAAATTTAGATTATTGAAGGTTTACATACAAATAATAATCTACAATCAAGTTAACATATACTATCAAATTAGAAATATACCACTTTAAAAAAATTTCCTCAATCCAACATTAAACTTCAATATATAAATATCATTTAGATACATACTATCCTTTTGATTTAATTTATCATTTTTTTAAAAATTAAACAATTATATTATTAATATTATTTTAAATTAATGTACTAAGTGAAAATTTCATTTAAAAGACAAAATTTGCAATACACAATTTGTAATTCTTATGCTTAATACATTACAATGTATATACCCATATAAAAAAAAATCATTTCCATACCAAAATCATATACATTCCTCTCTCACACTTCTCATGCTCCAAATATTTATAATATTTAAGAAATTTTCTACTTGATACGATGGTTATAGGGTGTAATAAATAAACTAGCAATTGTACTAGATGTTGCAAAGGAAACACCGTAAGACATAAAATCTAGAAGAATAGTAAGGCATAAATTCATAAGTGTTTGATTACAAACAAATTCAAAATTAAAAGTGTAGTTCCTTATGATATCTTCTATGGTGTGAGTCATAATGTATTTAAAAAATTGAACAAATGGAAGAGGGTAGATGGCCTAAGGTTGTGTTTAATGATATATTGTGCAAAATAAAGAAGACTTGGATGCAGAAAAATAACAAATGTTTTAGTAAATGAGGTATTTTCTTGAGCATGTGTCCCACAAATAATATAGAGATAAAAAAAATTGTTATGGATAAGTTCCACAAACATACTTGGGAGAAAGAGCTAGGGAGAAAGAAGAAGTACTACATTGAAGATTTTAAACCCACTCATAATCATCAACAAAAAGCTGGGCCAATATTTATTGGAGAGCCAAAATTCTTATTCCTCAATTAAGGACTAATTATCATCAACTCAATTGTGAAACATGGCACTGGAAAAAGGCCAAAAGTGATGTGGGGGGAAACAATATGTATTTTTTTCTATTCCGAAAAATTGGAAACATAAAAACATTTCATTTTTGAATGTGAGGCATTCAAAGAAAGCAGGAAAAATTATGCAAATATTCTGGCAGCTAGCTCTTGCGATAATCTATTCAGTGAAGAGTTTGTCGAGAAGATGGGAGCATTTATTGTAAGACTCCATAGGAAAAGGGCTAAATACAAGAACCAAATGGAGAAGCAATCTGTCCCATAGGTTATTTTTAGCCTCGTGGACGTTAAAAATAATTTATTTCTTTCTTTCTTTCTATAAAAAAATAATTAAAGATAAAATTTAGTAAACAAAATGTCATTCAAGAAAATATTCAATGAATGGCTCATTAGGTACAAGGTATGACAATTTGGTTTTGAAATAGTAAATTCAACTTTTCCTAACTCTATTTTTGCATTACATTCACCGATATGAAACATGAGAATATTTGAAAAGTGTAGTTCAATCAAATCTATGGCTTTCTCAATATTGTTCATATAGGCAAGTCTTTCAATTTCCTTAGTAAGATGCAGTTTCAACCAACATTTTACATAGAGTGAGAAAGGACAATTTATGAAAAAAACAACTGAAGAGGAAATGAGAAAAGATTTCGCAATATGTGATATCGGGATGTTTAGATTTGAAATGACAAAGAACATTAGATGTCTAAAAATTCGTATTTGCAATGATGACTTACATGTATGAAATTGGGGCATGTAGATGTAAATTTTGTGCAACACCAAAAAAACAGTCAATCTACATACTAAGTTCAAGACTTATTAAGTTTATTTTAAATTATTCAAAAAAAAAATTATTACTGTGACCATGGATGTAATTTGAACACTACAATATAAAATTTAGATACAAATTCTCAATCATGTTATTAAGTCCATTTTAAATTCTTAAAAAAAAAATACAGCTTGAGTGGGCATAATGGTTAAGAGAATGTGTTTCCTCCTAAGAGGTCACAAGTCCAAAACAAAAGGGGGGTAGAATATGTATGCCTTCGTAAACTTAGCAGTCAAATCATTGTGCGGAGGTGGGTCCCTTGTCCCACAAACAAGGGGGTCTCATACATCAATTTGGTGTATGTTTCCATGCCATCTAGTGCTCAATTCAATCCCTATGTTAATCACAACAATTCTAATGAGTTTTTAGATAACATCCATCGATATAGAAAACATCCCTTCTCAATTCAATCCATATGTTAATCACGTCAATGCCAATGGGTTTTGGGATAACATCCATCGATATAGAAAGGAATATCAAATAAAATATTCGTATAATAATAGAGTGAGGTTTAGAGATGATGTTATAACTAATTTATTTGCAATTTCTACATTAAAGTCTCCTAAATCCACATTTATCCCAATTTTTCAAGCATCAAAAGACTTGCACTTTAGTTTCTTTTTTGTCCTTGAATGGATAATAAATGTGAGATTAAGATGAATCTATATTGGCACTTCTTAAATTCCATGGAAAGAGATACACTAACCCCCTTCAATAATGCCTAAATTCAATAGGAAAAACTTTGATTTTTAAAAATATTGAAAAATACATTTAACAAACAATGTTTATATCTTCATACAAAATGATTTTTATATCTTCTAAATTTCATAACAAATTAATATATATATATATATATAATTCCTACACTTCGATGCAAACATTGAATTAATTTTCGATGCAAACATTGAATTAATTTTCCAGGATCGAAAGTTAGCAACAATCTAAGATTCGTAACCCATGAAAGAAGAAAGAAATGGTTTAAACTTACATTGAATTAACTTTACCAGGATCGGATAGTAGCTACTACCTAAGATTCGTAACCCATGCAGGAAGAAAAAAATGATGTAGATCAATTATGTATGCAATCCATTTCAACTACAGGTTCATCCAATTTCACATGATGTGATAAAATATTAATTTGAAGCTTTAAGGTAATGAACCTTATTTTATGCATGGTGGGTTACTGTATTGGCCATCTCAAAAAGGTTTTTAATGGAAATTTTTTTACTCGTGCTTCTATATAGTCACTCATTGTTAGTTCCCATAATTGGCACCTCAAAAAAGTTTTGATGCAAAAGCATGTTGTGAATAATCCTAAATGAAACCTAATCTTTCATTCCCATATTCGATCCATGATCCACTTGCTAACATCTTCGATCCGTCATCCACTTGCTAATAGTTGCAAAGTTGACAAACGGAAAAATGAACCAATCAAATATAATAAAGATAGCGTCTAATCAATCAGATAATCATGTCTTAATATGGCATACAACCATAGAATCATATTTCACTCATGAATTGCATTTTAATATACACTCGCAATTTGCAATAATGGAAAGAGAACTACCAAAACAATAACATGAGCCAAAATAGTTTGCAGCTGAAATGCTATTAATACCTGAATAAATTTTTCCTAGGCACCCACGTGGTAGAATCATTGTCCACAGGAATAGTGAAAACACAATTTGTGTGCTTGCAGGTTTTACAAATCAGCAAAGGTCTCAAACTCTCCCAACCAAAAAGATTACCTGACCAAGAAGCCTAATCATAGTACATCTTACTATTTAGGTATGGCTTGGAAGAAGACGAATTATAACTATAGTCTCAAGCCGAAAGATTTGAGATGTTGTACTTGTACTTTGTCTCGATTGACTGGAGCCTCTGCACCTTTTCACGTGAACAATTGAACATTTTTGCATGTACATTAGGGAGGTTATATCCATGTTTGGTTATTTAACAACTTTCTTAGTGAATACAATATGTTATTTAACAATTTCCATAGTGAATGCAATATGAAAGCATGCTTGGAAAAAGTCTTACAATCATGAGTCACAAAAATTAAGTAACACAATTTTAGAAAAAAAAAAAAAGACAAGCTCTGCTCCATCACCCAGCCCGCCACACTCAAACAACGTTAAGAAGATGAAAATAATGAAAATAACTAACATTCTGAAGACATGTAACAATCAAAGAGTGCAAGCCTCTTCAGCCTATTTCCCAACTCAAGTGGAAAGATCTGATCATGCTCCCTCCATATTATCAGTGTTTTCTGCATGGAAAGCAGGGGAACACATTCTTGTTTATGAAAGGGAAGTATAAAGAAATAAGGAATTAAATAATTCAGCTCTTCATAACAACACATCATGTTTTCAAGATGCACAGTTTAAGATAAAAGGTGAAATGAATATCTTCCCATGCACCATTGCCAATGTTTCTTTTGTTTCTAATGCAAGTGAATTAACTTTCTTCAGTTCGACAATTGAAAGTTGCAATACTTGCATAGCCAACTATTGAAACACAAGGGATGGTGATTGCTCGAATACATAATTGAGCAGGTCTTAATGTGCACAAATATAGATGCAGAAGGCAGCATAGTGGTCGCTGGTCAGTTACGTGAAGAAGCAGACACAGCTAAGGTAAGAGACATTTTGGAGCAACATGGAATAAAATAAGTTAGAGATATCTTTAATGATAAGAACCAAGATAGGATGATCATTGCATATTCTAAGTGTTGGTTAAGGGTGAAATAGAATAATATCTATTCAGGGAAAAGCAGAACTGCTCCTAATGTTCCTAGGAAAGGTTCAAGGCCTGCATAGAGCAAGGACTAGCTGGAAAGTAGAAACACACTTCCTTCACCATAAAAACATTGTAAAACAACCTTTGAAGGACGAGTTCATGTCAAGCAATTGGGATTTACTTCTTATTAGAGTTGGACATGGCAGAAATATGGGAAGCCAAAGGAGAATTCGATGTATTAGCAGTTAGCTCATAGAGCTCTTTACTCAACAAAGGTAGCTGAAAAGTGGGCACATAAAAAGATACCAATCTCCAAAAATATAAAAGCGGATTGAAGATGATGTAGTGCATGTCTTCTGGTTCTGCAGAGACAAGAGGTCTACCAGACGGTGAAAGTTTGGGTGGAGTCTATCTATTCTTAAGAGCTCCTAGTTGGAGAACTTTTACACTGGGTGAAGCAAGATGCTTTACAACTCCAGTGGGGATGGTGGGACACATCAACAACTCAAGTGTATGACCGTGCCAAATCTTCAAAATGCAATGGGTATAAGGAATCAATACACTAGCACAGATCTATCTGACCCCAGGTTTGACAAGCACCTGCCTGCAAAGCTCAGGGACATATTGAATGGTAGATATATTAAATATTGGAATTAAATGTATACAGCCTCAAGCTTTACAACCTTATGTTGCACAAACCCAGCTTTATTACCAGCCTCTTCTTTGGGACCAGGCTCACTTGAAAAAATGGTAGGAAAAGGATGGCCGATTCTTCTAAGTTATACTACAACTATTTATGCTATATGACATGTCCATGACACAATACACTTCAATAATTAACACCTCAAGTGTGTAGCAGTGGAAAATTTACACAATGCAATGGGTGTATGAAATCTGGGCACTATCACAGACCTATCTAAACCCTTATTTGACAAGCACCTCAAGGCTGCAAAGCTCGAGGACACATCAAATGGCAGATGTATCAAATATTGGAATTTAAGATATACAGCCTCGAGATTTACAACCTCATGGTAAACAAACTCATCATTATTGTGAAATCTTCTTTGGAACCAGGCCCACTTGAAAAGCTGGTAAGAAAAGGATGGATGATTACCCTGAATACACTTCAATAATTACCCTGAATTGGCAATTAATTAAATTTTGGATAGGATGATTATAAGGTCCATGGCAGTGAAAGATGGCTCAACAGTGACATACTTTCCTAATGGTTAAATTTCGTCCACCACTAATGGCTTTCCACGGTTTAGTGCATGGAACAAGCTTGAAAAATCATAAATTGGGTACTGCTTAAAACTTTCGACAGTAGTAGAATATTTCTAAGAGGCAAGAACAATATGTATACTACAAGAAGCGTTTAAATGCGGGTTCTTAAAAAAACAAAGTAGAAATTACTAACCATGTAGTTGGGCGCATCTGAATCTTTGCACATTGTCCAAGGATCACCAGTATTCAGATTCACTGACATGTTAGCTGCCCAATTGATGTATAATGCCCCCTTTGCTCCGAAATAATCGGCAATTTTTCCATATCCGTTTTCTATCTGCAACAACCATTAGAACGATAATTAGCAGTGTAGCAAGATACGTGATCAATAAATATGCTTAGCATTGTAACAGTAGGATACGTAATCAATAAATACAAGCCTTACATATTCAAGCCTCAAGGAAAGAATAAATTACTAAACTTACAATTATGAAATCTTGAAGTAGACAAGAGTGGACCATTTTAGGACCCTTCAGAAAGGAATGTTTCAATAGTGTCTTAAGATTAGCAGTAGTCTGCGGCAGCAGTAAAATGCTTCTGGCGGTTGCCAAGTCAGATACCTTGAGAAGCCCTTCCTCCATATCCTTCTCTTCCAAACAAACTCCGGCAGCAACAATGGTCAACTTCTGAATTACATCTGGGTAAGCTGCAAAACCACCATAACTTACTCCCACAACATGGAAGCATTTTCGCTGGTGCCTTACTGTCTGAGACATGGCCTATTTTCCTCTGAGTCTATACCATTTTCCTCTGTTTCCAGCAGGTGCAAGAAATCTCCTTCCATAGCGCTGCCTCTAACGGTCGGTTCCACCTGCTGGGATGAGAAATAGAGTACCTCAAGTTTGGGGATGCAGTGGGATCCATGGAATTGTGGTGAGAATTTCTGAGGCTGGTTAATGAAATAGCTTCCTCTAACATGGCATGTGAGAAGTTTTTTGCATTTGGAAGGGAAAGGGAACCTGTCTTGCCGGGCAACAACGATACTTTTTTCTAACGGTTTTTCCAAATTATTAATCCAACGACATATTTGATCGGACATCAAGACACGATGGCAATTCGGAAAGTTGTTTTCAAATAAAAACGTCTTACGGCATAATATGCTGTAATAAATAAATGATAACTTGCTTTCTCACTTTACATAAATGAAATCTTCCAATGTATAATTAAATATAATTTCTGGTTCCAATTCAATGCTTTGTAATTTAGTTGTCAGTTGTTTTACTACTAATAAACTTCACCCATAACAACCTTTCTGCTTAAATTTGTATTAGTAGTTTTTGAGGTGTATGTCTAGTGAACAATGATTATAAATAATTATTTTTATTTTTTAAATTTATATAATTTAATTTTAGTGTTTTTTTTATAATTTTCTGATAAATTTGATTTTATATTATTTTATTTCTTACTCTATATTATGTTAGAGCATATTCTTGATCTACAACTCAAAAGAGTTTAAATAATACTCTCATTTTCATGTGTTATATCATTGTATTTAACATCTTATATTCATAATCCATCTCATACTCATCACCACTTTCACCATGAGTTTAATATTTTTCCCATTTTTAACTTATTCATTTTCCACTAACAACAAATATAAAAATATTACTTTACATATTATGGAAACATTGTGATTTTTTTTCATAAACTTATGATTCACTTATTTGAATTAATGAATTTTCCATTTCTCTAAAAGTTTATCTCTTCTATCCCATCAACTTATAGATATTTCTTCTAATTATTTTTAAGGTCTTTTTGACATCCAAAATAAAAATATATAATAAATTAAAATTACCTCAATAGATCATTATAACACCACAAACTTATAACATATAATTAAAAAAAAGCACTCTTTCTCCATTTGTTTAAAGTAATTATTTAAATTTAAAACAAAACAAAAATATCTTATTCCATCGTCTAATTTAATTAATATGCATTTTAATAAATTAAAATATATTTTATTTCTTTATTATTTTTAATTTTAATTTTAATTACTTATTAATTTAAATTAGTTGACAACTTAACCATTTCTATACATATAACAATTCATTGTTGAAATAAAAGGTGTTCTTATTTCAAATATATAATATTTGTATTCACTCATCTCTTTAATAGATTGCATTGGTACATATACCTTTTCAACGTATTCTTGTTTTCCTGTACTAAATGGATTATCTTAAAAGAATCCAATGTAATGGAATGATTACACTCTCCATTAAATAAGGAATACTAATAAAATTAAAACTTATTTCGTTATATTCTTTTATGGTTACTAAATTCAATTTTAATCCTGTTTTCTTCATTCAAGTTTGTAATATTAAGAAACACTGCAGCATCATAGAGAATTTACAGAAGTTTCTTCAAAAAAAAAAATACTCCTCTGTAATAGAGATGGTAATTAATCTAGTTAATAAATGGATCATAGAATTTGGAGACTTGTGATCATTCTGTAAAAATAACAATTCCATGATGGAAAAATGGAAAGTGGGCAATCAAGATCAATTTTGGAATCAGGACTAGTGTGATTCAGAACAAAATATGAGAGAAATCACTGAAATTCATGGAGATATTAGGTCATTAATATGCTTTTTACATCGCAAGAGAACAATGGTGTCATACTCTGGTTTCCAGGGCTGCAATATAATGGAATTACCTTTTGAATTTTGACCTCTATTATGCAGATGCCAAAATATCGAAAAGGCCCAGATGATAATTGAGTGTTCGTTACCAAATACAGTGTTATACATTGATAGAAGGGTTGCCCTCAGATTAAAACTGCCATGTACATATAAAACTAAGAATATAACACTGCTGCCATTATTCCCAGAGCCCATCCAACATTATATTCTTGACTGGGGGCAACTGCAATAACATGCCTGCCTGGTAAAAAAATGTATACGCTTACATTGGTGGAGAAATAGCCAAAACAACTTGAACATATGAATCTCAACAGGGAATAAAAATTTGTGAGGAGATTACGTCCGTTGAAACAAATTAGAGCAGCGTTTTTTCTCTTGTGAAAAAAAAAACAAATTAGAGCAGCAGCTTCATTGGCAGGTCCTTTGAAACTCATGCGACGAGCATTACATAAGATTCGCTTTTTTCATGTGTCTACTAGGAATGGTATTTTATGGAGGAGATAAATGCTCCTCTCTAAACAGGATCTTTCAAGTATAAAGCCTATGTAGTCCTATAAACAACATTACACTTTCATTTCTCTTTGTGAAAGAGGATTAGAACTAAAGCTCAGAACGTTGCTTTGATTTTTCTTTTTTGTAAACGAGTATGATGATCCATTCTATCTGGGTTCAGAAAGTTGATATATTAGATGGCCCGACGGTGCAAATTTTTGTAATTTTGTAATAGGATCAGAAGCTAAAACCTTCAGTAAAGCTGATTATTCTATGGACTGTGCTCTTTTGACGATTAGCAAAGGAGATTTTGTTTTCTATCAGTATTTGTAGGGATGTAAGAGGAACTATGTAAATATAAGGTTGAAGTTATTGTGCTGGTACTCAATATAAACTAGTTTTTTTTTTTGAAAAAAAAAAAACATTACATTTTCAAATCATTTTCATGATATTTTAGATAGTAGATTTCAGAAATATTTTAAAAATTGATAAATTTCATGAATTATATTAGAAGGTTTCAAATATTTTAGATAGTAGATTTCAGAAATATTTTAAAAATTGATAAATTTCATAAATTATATTAGAAGGTTTCAAAGGTAAATTTACCTTAAACATTCCATATTTTTTATTTTTTTTTCCAGAAGAAAAAAATAGTCTAATTTATATAATCTATCAATACATATTTAACATCCAATGCACAAATCTTAATTTCTTTCCTGAAATAGTGCAATTCCAAAAAAAAGTTCTGAGCATGTAGCAAAAACAATACCACTTAATTCTCAAATACTCATGAGTCTTCATTGATAAAAAAACAACATATTTCTATACTAAAAGTATTATCAAAAAACATCATGATAGTCCTGACTGTGATTACAGTCCTCACTGTGATTACAGTCATGAAACAGTAGCCCGCCATTTAAAAAAAATATATATAAAAACAAGTAAAGCCTTTACCAAAATGCACCATGAAGCAGTAGCCAGCCATTTACAAAAAAATATAAAAACAAGTAAAGTCTTTATCAAAATGCATGAGAGAAACAATAACGAGCTTGCCACCTTGGTAGAATTCAAAAAAAATCCAACCATCTAGTTGTTCCAGTTCTGCTAACATCCAATAATTCATAGTGCATTTCACCAAAAAAAAATCCATGTAGCTTTCTTTTTGACAATCTGTCAGCAGTATTATTTTTCTCCATGAAGATGTGATAGAAAGTTATCAAGGAGAAAGTCTTAAGCAGCTCATTAACCCTATCCACCCAAGACTACAAGTGTTGAGGTGCAAATATATTTAGATTATTCATATGATCAGTTAGCACCTTCTAGTCTCCAAAAACCCATAAAATGTCAATATACAATTGTTCGGTAAACCACAAGAGTCCTCATAATGCGAGGAGCTAGGCCTTGGTAATTGTGCCTAGTCCACCTTACCAATAAATTCTTAATGGCACTGCTGATGCTGAATCAGCCAAGCCCCACAACCATATGTGAAGTTCTGTGCTGCCCCATCAAAATACCCCGCTCTGAATATTGTATGTGAAAAGGCCTAAGCCTATAAGATAGAACCAAAGGGAGTCTGTTAATGTGTGGTCCTCCCCAACACTGCAACACATGCTCAGCCACCTGGCCAGATGTACAAGCCTGCTCCTGAAATATCCATTTATTTCGGCCACAGCCTGCAGTGAAAAATTAACTGTATGTCCAGGAAATGTGACCCCTCTCATACCACCATGCACCTAGACAAATTCCTTATGCTGATATAATCTCAATCAGAAAAAATCCTCTCTAAATTCCATTAGTATCAATAATAATTTCCATTTAAATATGACTCAATAAATAAAACAATTTCTTCAATGAAAACATAAAATCGATCCAAATGAACGAACATCCTCCGAAACATCAATACCACAATCGCATGACACGCAGAACTGCGAAACCCCATGGATTTACTAAAACAGTTTTCAATTCAAATGAGTGCAATGGAATGGAATACTGAGGATGTTGTGGACGTTAATGAATATGAAGTCTCGCTCTCTCTGCTCTGCTCTACTGTTCCCCAATTCCTTCCGTTTCTCTGTCTCTTCTATGGATGCATGATATGCCGTGCCTGTACGAAATGGGGTGGAATTTATAATTCTTCGATCATACCATTTGATTTTGCTGGATCCGCCTTGGAATTTTGAAACAATTTGGCGTGCTTTACCCTAACATCCCAATGGTTTGGTGGCATCTTTGTGTAATATTATGGTTGGCCACAAATTTAATAATCATAAGGTTTAAAGGTTGATGAATCAAATCTCTAAGTTAAAACTCCTTAAAACAAGTGTCACGGTAAACAAGAGACTGAGTATATATTAATTATTTATATTTAGTAGTTGTTATAATAAAGTGCGATTGTATTAGATGGTAATTAAGTAGGTCAGTGTTATTGTTATGAAAGTAGATTAGTGTTTTATAGTTTAATAACAAAGGAGATGTTATTACCTAACTTGAATGGATCCATCAGCAAGAAGAAACAAATTTTCTATTATGTAATTTATTTAATCCATTTTAAATCTGAATTATCAAATAGCAAGACAGATTAAAAAATGTAATTTTTTTTATTTAAAATTAAATAATAAAAAAATCGATAGATTAATAAATTTGATTTTTCTTGATATTTTATAAAACAAGTTAACTAATATAAAAAATAAAAAAATAAAACAATTATAAATTAATAAATTTAATATTTCTATACTTTTAATAAATCCAGATTTTAAATGTATCTGGATAGGAAATTGAACATATATTGATATTGTTTTTATTTAATAATTAATACTATTAAATTTAATTTCTCTTAATTTTATTTAAAAAAGAAGTGTTTCTTAATCAGTTTATCACAAGTGGTTTACACAAACTTAGTTTTTTTCTATAATATTAACATGTGATGAAACTTATTTTGAAATTTAAAAGATTTTAAGATTGTAAAATGTCATTATACCTAAATTTGGTTATTATTATTATCTAATTTTAAGATCACAACCAAGCCAGACATCAAATTAGTGTATGAGATCCCTTGTTTGTGGGACAAGGGACCCACCTCTGGGCAACAATTTGACTTCTAAATCTACGAAGGCGTACATACTCTAGCCCCCTCTCGTTTTGAACCAGTGGTTATAAAAAAAACTCCAAAATTATAATTATAAAAAATAATTATTTTATTTTTAATATATATTATTTATTATTAAAAACTAATTAATATTCAAACCAATAACTCATTACGTCATTAATAATATTTTCAATTAAAATAAATAATAATAATAATAAATTTCAACAAAACTAGAAATTAAATTAAAAAGTTTATAAATATCCCCTAAAAATTAAAAAATCCAAAAAAAAAAACCTCTTAAAAACACCCACACAACCCACACAAGGAACTCTTCCAATTTAATCTACCAATCAAGCCCCTGTAATCAACTATTTAAGGGAGCCTAATCAACCTCCTCTAGTTGATTTATTGAAAATCTTAATTGGACATTTAATTAGATTTGTTAATAGAGATATCCAACTAAGACTTACAATTAAAAACACCTAATCAAAGCCTTTCTTCTAGTAAATTTATTGAAATTCTTAATTAGACATCTAATTAGATATGTTAATAGAGATATCCAATTAAGACTTTCAATTAAAACACCTAATCGGCCCTCAATAAAAAGAAATAAATGTTTATAAAGCATCATTAATGTTTATAAAGCATCATTAATTGAAGTGTAATATGTGGATTTTAATTGAATGTCCCACGCCTCCTAATGAAAACACACGCATAAGTCCTTCAGTAAAAATTCTAAATAGAAAGTATTATAATTTTTTTCCATTTCCTAAACACTAGTACTAAAATACATAATGCATATTACACTAGATACAAGTGTTTATCTTAAGATTCAATCTCAAATATCGGACATATTTCGTAGGTTATCATTATAATAGATTTCTTTTTTTACTATATTGTTTATGGACATTGGAGAAAAGTGGTCGCTAGGTCCAAATAATTATTTGGGAAGATCCACTCAAATGGAACACTTCCCATCGACTCATTAGCAAAGCCTAACCTGAAGTGGGTCGAGAAGAGTTAACACAGTAACCTCTCATTAACAAGGTGTTTTAATGATGAGAACTCAACCAATTGAGCTAACCCTTGGCGTTGATATAACATATATTGATTTCAATATATGTGTTAACTTTTTCATGCACAAGATATATGGTTTATATATATATATATATATATATATATATATATATATATATGATCAAAATATTGCATTAATTATTCAAAATACAAGAGGATACATCGTGTTGGTATTTTCCTCTCCTCACTGCACTTTGACGATATTTTTTAGGGAGAAGAGGACTTTTCAAAAAACTAGATAAGTAACTAACATATTTACAAAAATACAACATGGCATATCTCATATGACAACATTTGGAAACATACACAACAATTTTCCATATCCATATCAAGGTGGAGGGTTAGTATCGACACTAGATGCTCCTAGCGGTCCTTGACCCACAAGGATGTGGTACTCTAGATGACCAATCCTCACCTCAAGCTCATTCAACCACTCTATAAATTTATAATTTGTCTTTGGCCTCGTTTAACTGACAAAAAATAATCCAAAAGATCCTCGTGAGTGTTTTGCAGGTCATTAATATAAGAAACAAATTCATTCTTATCGTCATATTGATGTTAATAGAGGTTATTCATGGAGGATCATATGTCTCTCAATTGCTCCATAATCAATCCGAGAGATGGAAATTGATCCACACGTCCCTTGTCTGAATTGTTTCCCAATCCTCCTCAATATATCTCCCCACTCCAACATCCTAATCGATAGGTTGTTTCTATTGGAACTCTCTCTAATTCCCTCCATGGTAGGAAACACCATGATGAACTCGACTCCTTTTACTCTGCATCCCCACCACTATACTATAACACCACTTATAGCTAGCAACTCCCAAACACTTTGCTTGAAACAGATTCAAATCAGTAAAGAAGCCTTGAAAATCAACTTCATTGCTTAGCTAGATGAGAGGTCTAAGAGGCTTAAATTGATGCCACAACCCTGAGACATAAAAGGATCTCAGAATAGAGTGATCCAATTCATAGCTCAAAAAACAAATAATGGGCCAACCTGCACGTTTCAAGTTATAATCACAAATGCCTCCTAACACATTCATGCTAGAAATGATTTACATATATACAAAATTTACCCAACCCATACTTCTTCTAACTACAAAAAATATAAAATAAAAACCATAGAAGAATGTCCCCGCAACAACGACCTTCCCCCCAATATTTGTACAGAGCAACCAAATGACCCAGAGACTGCACCAGTAAGTTGTAATGGTCATGGTTAAAAATCATGTAAAAATATGAGGCCAAGGTCATGGGACACATATTCCAAGCTGAATGGTGGGAAAAAAATCCTAGTGGGTGTTCATTTTCGTTTATTATGGCTAAAGGAAACGGAAAAGGCTTTGGAAAGGCATGAGGCATTAATTGGCATTTTTATTTATGAAAATAAAGGTAAATAGGAGAAAAGGGAGGTAAAAGGTCACAGGTTGCATGCGAGGAGGAAAATGAAGGAAAATAATGGAAAATGAAGAAAATAGAGGTCGCGTTGATAAAAACACTTCTGAGGATTAGTTGGAAAGATTGTGCTCACACTTATGGCTCTCATTCTATTCTCTCTTTCTCTCTCATACTCTTGGATACTTAGAGTTTTCTTGGAGCACTCTTAGAGGAGTGTGACATACTTTGGATTTGGAGAAAGAAGGAAAGGGAAAGGCAAGAAAGTGCAAGAGGAAAACCACTGGATTGCTTTGCAAGTATCGAGTTGCATGTATGTTTTCCTTGCTAGTTTTGGCATGCATGACACATGTATGTGGTTTCTTGGTTATGATATGTCACTGGCATGGATGATTTCCTGGATTGATAATGGATTATCCTAGCCTTTCCATTTACTAGATGTCCATGGTGTTGTAGGTTCAGTTTCATTGTTTTTCTTGTTTGGTTCTCATGTTCCTTATATTTGGTTTGAGTTACTAATTCCTGGAGCCTTGGTTGGAGAAATGCTTTGGAGCCCGATGGATAGATGTGGATTGAGTTACTAGTCCCAAAGCCTTGGTTGGAAAAACACTTTGGAGCCGTAGGTGGGTTGAGTTACTAGTCTTGGAGCCTTGGTTGGACAAACACTCTAGAGCCCAGAAACAATTGGGCTTGAGTAACTAGTCCTAGAGCCTTAGTTGGAATAGACGCTCTCGAGCCCTGGAAAACTTGGGTAGAGACCAATATAGTGATGTTTGTGATGTCCGATCGTGAGGTTGAATTACTGGTTGAGGGTTGACGTGGTTTTCCATCTAGAAGCCTTGTTTTGGTTTTGATGGATTGGTTTTATGAGATCCCACATTCATGCTTGGAATATGGAATAAGGTGACTGGATGAAGAGAGATTTGGCTCAGCCATGTCTATGGTTGGGTGGAACGTGGAAGTCCCATATTTGGTTGCATTTTGCTTATGGCAATAAGAGATCTCTTCCCCTTGTAAGGATGGGTACATATGCTTTTTATTCTATGGATTATATGGATGTTATGCACTTGTCATTTATGTTGCTTATATGTTGGTTAGTACTGAGATTTATGATGGTGATGAAGTATGACTCTCATCATGTTTTTATTCGTAATTGAATGAACAATATATCTATGCCTAAATAGATGATAATGTAGTTAATGTGATGTAGATACAATGCTTCTTAGCGATTCCCAGATAAGTATGAGACCACTATGATTAGATATGTTATTTAAACCTGTACATTACATCCATGTGACATGTTTGATGAACTTCCTGTAATGGCTAGTAGGGGTCCAATCAAGTCCTTGTTTTAATTTTTGCTTGTGCACTGTTTTTTTGTTGTTATATTTCACTTCTCAACTTGTCATTGAGTTCTGGGTAGTGACTTGGGCTATGGGCCTGAAAAAGTGGCTCAAATCTCGAGGATGTTGGCACAAGTTTGTAGGAAACAATCCTTGGGTCCATGCATGCATATGATGTGGGAGAGTCCAGAGCCTCACATATGCACCCATGCCTATATTGTGGGAGCGTTCGGGCATTTGAAGGTATAAAACCTCAGTGTGACCTAGGGGTTCGATACCTGAGTGGTTGGGTTGGCTCTTTAGAGTTATGTTGTTGATGTGGAAGGTTTGTTTGATGTGTTTTCGTTGATTCCACTTTTTTAAGGTCACATATGATGTTGAATATTATCATAGTAAATCTTCATCACATGTTTACCCCCGTTGATTGGTTACTTGTGTAGATGTGGGAGGAGGGTGTTACAGAGTGGTATTATAGCATGGTTCACTCCTTGGACTAGATGGGAGGTGTGTGTTGGTCATGCATTCATGTCGGTTGCACTGTGTTAATCATCCTTGTGGTGTATATGCTTGTTTCATATGCATGGTGTCTTTCATAATTTTAGTGATGTCGTAAAGTGAAAGAGGATGTTGTTTTTGTGAAGTGTGTTGTCATGAATGTATGATTGGTTATGCTTTGAATCAATTTTTTATGCATACATGTTGATTGCATATGTGCTCCTTATTATTTCGGTCTATGTGCTTGTTGTGTATGCATGGTGGTGGTCATTGTTGCAGTTGTGTCCCCATGTGGAAGTTGATGGTGTTTATTGTTGGATGTGATCGTCATGAGTGCACATCGGTTATGCATTTGTTATGTATGTCAATGTCTATATGATTTTTATGCATGCATTGTCATGGATATAATTGTTGACCATGAGGTCATTATAGGCATTTTAGGTCATCATGATGTTTTTGGTATGTTATGATGCTAATGTGTTGGTTAAGATAGAGCAGGAGATGAAGATCATCGAAGTGAAGTTGTAGCACTAGACTTTGGGGTGAGAGAAGATAGTCATACAAATGTTTTATGATTGGCATGCAGGTATGTTAGTTAATGGTTTGTTATATGATTTAAGGTTACATACATGTTTTCCATTTTATTGTTGTTTTGTTTACATTCATGGTAGATTTTAGTGAATCAATGTGGTCAATAGAACATGTCTCGAATAGTCATAAATGATAGTAATGTTTTTTTTATATGCATTGTTTTTGTTGTTTTACATTAGTTAACTTGATGATTATGTTATATGATTAGCTTGTTGTTACTATATTCTAGTTAACTTGATTATTAGGGTAATTTCATTTAATATCTTAACGTTATACGTATCATACTAATTTGGATTAACCTATGTAAATGATTATGGTTATGACATTCAAGTATGAGACAACATGTTTGTGATATTGTGTTGCAATAATCTAGACTGACTGTGCACATTTGATTGTTTCACATTTGCTTATGAACTTATGAGGTGAACATGTTAGCTAGTTATTGTTATGGATATCATGACCTTATTTATTTTGAGTTGAGGTTTTGTGAAGTTATATTGTGCTAATCTAGATTTATTATGCAGAAAAGATAGCCTCCCATAAGATACATTGAGGTATGAGTTTGTTTATGTCATCTATTTGGTGTTTGAATGTTTGATTATGTCATCTATTTGGTGTCTATCATGTCATCTATGTGTTGTTTGAATGTTTGACTAATTGCATGATATGAGAATGTGGTTGTAATATTTCCTAAAGGAATGATTTTGTCTTGAGATGGTTGTACTAACACATTATGTTTCGAGACAAATTATATGTACTTGAGTGCAAGAGAGTGGTAGTTGTAGTGTTATTATTTAGGACTATGAGTTGACTATTGATTATGACATGGCTGATAGTCTTGGTAAAGGTTGATTTTAAATTGATAGATATGTTATCTTTCTCTTTGGAATGTGTGATATACATGTGTGAAAAATTGCGGGACTATATGTTCTGTATTAGAATGACAAGGTAATATTTGATTTGTTTATATAAATAATAGTTGGGCGATGTGATATTACATATTAAGACTCAATTGCAGCAAGGTAAATGGTAAAAGAAAGGAATCAGGTAAGAATTCCTTTGGCTATGACTGGAAACCCTAATTCCAAATGAATGAGTGCTTTGAATATAGGAAGTCTTATTAACCTTGATATTTTCTAGCATTATGTTGATATGTGTCATATATATGAACATGTATTTAACAGGTATAACAATTGGCTTATAGTTATGGTTGGATGCATCAAGGGATTGGAGTCCCTTAAGAGATGATAAATGTATGTGTGTAGATATAAGGTAGTGTGTCTGACATAACAAGGTAAGGTAACTGGTATATTGTATGTTTATATTATACACTGACAATTATGTGTTTATGGTGGTATGATGTAGGGGATTGCATGGAAAAAGAGATTGTCATGAAATCTTGAAGAAGGCTCAGGTTGAGCTTTCATTTTAAAGTATTGGGAAACCATGGGGATTGAGTCATGATGTTTGCTTCTAGTCTTTTTCTTTTGGTATTTTGTGATTTTTTGCGCTTGATTACGACTTTGTTCATTTTTGGTTCATGGCCATGCCACTTTTTTGTGGTTTTGTATTGTTGATTGGTTTTCCATGGATTTATTCTTGTTTGTGTCTTGTTCTTGCCTTTTATGTTTTGGAAGTCTTGGGAATTGGTTTTGGAAAGAGGAAAGTAAATGGAGATCTGGGAGAGTTGTGTTGTACCCAACAAGTAATGTAAGACCCAGATGAAGCTTGATGCATGTATAAGGCTAGCAGAAGGTAAGAATATGACAAATGGTTGGACTGGTTGGGTCCATTGTGGGAAATGGATGGTGGTCGTACAAAAATCAGAAATGTAAATTGAAAGGTAAAGTAAATGTATTTGAGGCGTCAAATGCCTTGGCTATGTTGGGAACAATTTCTCACAATGCTATGCATGGTGTGCACAGATAAAGGTCGTTCTCTTAACCTTAACTTTATGATATCTGGTAATTATGTTGTGAATATGACTACGATGATGTCTATATATGTATACATGTATGTGTATGTATGTAGTTGTTTGACAGGGTCGTCACGAATAATGGTTGTTTTATGCTGATGTTTATGTGTATATATGTATGTATGCATGTCATTGTTTGACAGGGTCATCAATGATCATTCTTGTGGAGGAATGATTGCTTATGCAGGTGAATGGCATGAAGAGGCTCTTGGATTATGAGGAATCAAGTGGGAAGAGTGGCCCTCACATATCTATGAGGCCAATATCATGTGTATATGAATTGGTATTATGTCTTTATATTATGCCTATGTTTTGGATAGGTAATGTTGAGAAATACATGAGTGAAATGAAAGCAGTGTTCTTTGTGGCATGTTGGGATGAGCATGGATGGTGGAGAAACACTAGAAACAAGGTTTCTTTGTGGAGTGAGTATGTGGTCTATGTATGTGTAGTACTACTATTGTGTATATGTTGTGCATGTTGTGTATTCAGTGATTGTGCCTACGATGATGTGTACATGTAACATATGTAGTATTGTGTATATATATAGATATATTGTATATATGGTTTTCTGCGTATATTGCATAAGTAGTTCTATGTATAGATGGTGTTATGTACATGTTGGATATGTGGTACTGTGTACGCATGGTGCTATGTACATGTTGTATATGTAGTGCTATGTACATATGGTATTGCGTGCATGTTGTACATATGGTGTTGTGTGCATGATTGTACATGTGGTGTTGTGTACATGTTGTACATGTGGTGTTCTGTGTAGGTGGTGTAATGTACATGTCATGTGTGTGGCACTGTTTACATATGGCGTCGTGTACATTTCATGCACGTGGTGCTATGTACATGTGGTATTGTGTATACATTATACAAGTGGTGCAGTGTACATTTTGTGTTGTGTACACGTTGTGCAGGTGGTGCCATGTACATGTGATGTTGTGCACACATTATGTAGGTAGTGTTGTGTACAGGTGGTATTGTGTACATGTTGTGCATATGGTACTGGTATACATGTGGCATTCTGTGCATTTCCTACATGTTGTGTTGCGAACATGCAGTACTATGTATGTGCATGGTGTAGTCATGGTATCATGACATGTGTATTCGTCGTGTTGTACTAGGTATATGTATATGTATTGTGTTGCATTGTACACTAGATGTAGGTATATGTGTTGTGTTTTATTATACATCGGGTGTAGGTGTATGTGTTGTATGTCAGTGTAGGCGTATGTATTATGTTGTATTGTACATCAAGTGTAGGTGTATGTGTCATATGTCAGTGTGGGTGCATGTATTATATGTTCTATATCGTATGAGGGAGTACGTGTTGTGATGTACACTATGTGTATGTGTATGTGTATGTGTATGTGATTGAAGAGAAGAAAAGGAATTAAGTGGTTTCCAAGTGTGGCAACCGATCTGCTGTGTGTTCAAAATAACAAAGGCATAAGTAAGGATTGATGGAGGATAAGTATCGATATTTGATTTCAATTCTATTATGCATGTGATCTATGATTCCAAATTATGATGGTTACATGTGATTTATTATTATGGTTTATGGTTATTTCATGTGTTTCATGACTTTAACTTATCATGGTTGTCTTTTGAGCTAACCAGGTGTGATATGTTTATACATGATGATTTTATCAACAACTAGTTTGAATTGTTGTGATAGGAAATGAACAGAATTGAAAGTGTGCCTTCTTGATGATCTACCAATGAGCTATGGTGTGAATTTATTTCAATTTATTTTGAATCTAATGGAATTTATGTGCTTGGTACAAGAAGCAAGAAAATTCACGGTTAGGTGGTTGAAATTAGCTGCAAGAACTAGCAACATAAACAAAATGAATTGGAACATGTAGCATAATGATGGTAAAGCACTTCAGGAGTAGGGACATTGTGGGACACTCGTACCTAATAGTGTCCATTGATTTCCATGAGAATGTTATGACTGATATGATGTTTTTAAGGTAAAGATATGCCTTGGTTTTTATATTTTTCGATGCAAGGAAGCCCTGCCAAGGGATGGACTGTCTGAGATGGGGGTGCTAGAGGAACTTGGAAGGTGTGTGACTCCATGGAAGGGGATGACCATATTTCCCTAGGGATTATGCATCAGAGAAGGGAAGGTCTAGGATGGATTTTTTTTGGTCATTAGAATTTCCAAATTAAATCATATGCACACTGGGAGCATGTCATGGAACAATGAGTTGATAAATATTCACTGAGGGTACATTAGCATAGGATTGTAGCACTGGACATTGGACACAGACTTTGAATTTAGCATAGGATTCTGGACTTTCTAGGAATAAGATGAATCCTGGTATTACCTTGAAGGTGGAGGTGCAAGCCTCTGGATTACCTTGTTGCTGATACGGTCATCATATCCTTATATTTCCTAGTTGAGAAATGTTCATATGTTTATGTGTTTATTATTGTAAATATTGCATAGATTTGGATTTATAAAGCTCTATAGATATTCCAGTTGTATATATGGTTTTTATTGTAAATACCGTAATGAGTTGTGTTATAAAGCTCCAGTAAATGATATGCTTGTCTTGTTTTCAACAGTGGTCATTGTAAATACTACAATGAGCTATGTTATCAAGCTCCATGGGAAGTATGTTTTGCTTACAATATTCTTGTTGGTTGTATGTGTCATTGAACACTGAGGATGGTGTGCCCCCAAGGGGGAGGGTTCTGTAACAAAACTGGTTAAAAATCCATGTAAAAATATAAGACCAAGGTCATGGGACGCGTATTCCAAGCTGAATGGTGGGAAAAAAATCCAAGTGGGTGTTCATTTCAGTTTATTATGGATAAAGGAAATTTGTAAAGACAATGGAAAAGGATTTGGAAAGGAATGATGCATTGATTGGCATTTTATTTATGAAAATTAAGGAAAATAGGAGAAAAGTGAGGTGAAAGGTCACATGTTGCATGTGAGGAGGAAAATAATGGAAAACGAAGAAAATATTGGCCTCATTGATAAAAAGACTTCTGAAGGTCAGTTGGCAAGATTTTTCTCACACTTATGGCTCTCATTCTATTCTCTCTCTCTCTCTCTCTCTCTCTCTCTCTCTCTCTCTCTTTCATACTCTTGGATACTTAGATTTTTCTTGGAACACTCTTGGAGGAGTATGGCATACTTTGGATCTAGAGAAAAAAGGCAAAGGAAAGGCATGAAATCGCAATAGGACATTGTGATTAGATGTTATAGTTGGATTGATTTGCAAGTATCGAGTTGCATGTATGGTTTCCTTGCTAGTTTTGGAATGCATGGCACATGCATGTGGTTTATTGGTTATTATATGTCATTGGCATGAAGGATTTCCTAGATTAAAAGTGGATTTGTATATCCTTTCCATTTCTTAGATAGCCATGGTATTGTGGGTTTAGTTTCATTTTTTTTTTTGGTTCTCATGTTCCTTTAGCTATGGGTTGAGTTAATATTTCATAGAGCATTGGCTAGAAAAATGCTTTGGATCCCAGTGGACAGCTATGGGTTAAGTTACTATTCCTAGAGCCTTGGTTAGACAAATGCATTGGAGCCCTAGGTGGGTTGTGTTACTAGTCCCAGAGCCTTGGTTGGACAAATGTTGTGGAGCCCTGAAACAGCTGGGGTTGAGTTACTATTCCTGGAGCCTTGGTTGGAAAAATTGCTTTGGAGCCCTGGATAGCTTAGGTAGATACCAATATGGTGATTATTGTGACCCCCAGTTGTGAGGTAGAACCACTAGTTGAGGGTTGAGGTGGTTTGGCCTCTGGAACCCCTGGTTGGTTTTGATGGATTGGGTTTATGCAATCTCACATTCATGCTTGGAATATGGCATGGGGTTGACTGGCTGAAGAGAGATTTGGCTCAACCATGTCTATGGTTGGGTGGAATGTGGAAGTCCCAGACTTGGTTGCATTTTTCTTATGGAAGTAAGAGTTATTTTCCCATTTTATTGATAGGTAAATATGCTTGTTATTATATGTCTTATATGGTTGTTATTTACTTGTCATTTTTGTTTCTTAATGCTAGTTATGACTGAGTTTTATGATGGTGATGAAGTATTTCTCTCATCATGTTTTTATTCGTAATTGAATGAATAAATTATCTATGCCTTAATATACAATAATGCAGTTAATGTGATGTAGCGAAAATTCTTCTTAACGATTCTCAGATAAGTATGCTTCTTAACGAAATTCCTATCATGGCTAGTAGGGTTCCAATCAAGTCGTTGTTCGAATGTTTTCTTTTGCACCATTGTTTCATTCTTGTATTTCACTTCTAAACTTGTCATTTAGTTTTTGGGCAGTGACCTAGAATCTGGACGTGAAAAAGTGGCTCAAATATCAGGGACACTGGCACAAGTCTGTAGGAAAAAGTCCCTTGATGCATGCATGCATATGTTGTGGAAGCATCAAGAGCCTCCCAGATGCACCCATGCTTATACTGTGGGAGAGTTCGGGGGTTTGTGTTGGAAAATGTAACTAGCTGGTTCAGTCTTTGTTTTACTTGAAGTGAAAAATGAAATATATTTGTAAAAAGAAAATAATTTTATTATTGTTGAATTGAATTGTTAAAGCATGGGTTTCATGCTTGGCTCAATGTTTATAGGTCAAGCCTTCATTGAAGGCTTCAGGATTGAGTCAAATTTTTTCTTTTCATTTTGAACTCCTCCTCCATCGTGTCACCTTGTGTTGGCCTCAAAAGAAGAACCATCAAGTCAAATTCCATAAGAATCTACAAGTCAACCTAACTTAAATATGAAGACATGATTGTTCAAAAATGCACGTCGGCTCAATAATTAAATGGCACAACTCTTCATCAACTTATTTAAGATTATTTTAGAATGGAAAATTGCTATATATAATAAGATGAGGTTTTGAATTACCACCATGGTTTTTCGGATCATAATTTCAAAGCTCACATTTTTTGGTTATCAAAGGGTTCAAATGAGGGCAAGTATTTCAGTGATTAAAGTTTGGATGAGGGAAGGAATTTCGGTGTTACTTCAAGGAATTCAGATAGGGCATCAAGATGATATCTATGATCAGTTTTAGGCCTCCCAACATTTCGTTATGCTTTCACAGGATTAGAGGTTATTACAGTGACCTATGTTCGATGCTCACCATAGCAACCTCATCTTAGTGCTAGTACAATGACTTATTCTATGCTATTACAGTGATGCTTTTGGAGTTCATTCATATCTTAATGTTATGATGGATGGAGGTAGTCTTGAGTCTAGATTGTAAGGGTCATGGTCATCTCATATTTTGAATCTATTGAAGGAATAATTTATGACTGGGTTTTCGCCTTGAGGGGGGGTTTTTCCTTGTGTTCTCTTCTTATGTTACTTTGAATTAATCTTGATGATCATAAAAGATAATTACGAAATCTAATACTAATAATGAAAAACATCAAAATTTAATGTCATTAATAGCTTAATCATTTAACTACCATCTCTATCGTTTTTCCATCATGGTATCAAAGCTATGGTCATGTTCATAGGAAATATTCTCAATAATAGTTTGGTATATCTCGAAGAAAACAATCCTAGGATATTTGCATGATATCACAGAATAATAGCTCATATCATCATCTAAAAATAAGCTTGAAATAATTACAGTGAACTTTACATAAATGACAGTCAAGTAAGTTCGATGGGATCTCTAAAATAATGTGTTAGTGATACTACAGGAGGACCTCACATATATCTCATAAAGAGTTCAAATTTCAGAGATGAGTTCATTTCAGAAGGATAGTTTCAGTGTGAAGAAGAAGGATCTCAATGTTGTTCCAATCTTGGTGTTACAGTCATGAACCTTGGTTCTATAGGTTTTAACCCTGTACAGAAATTATCTGCAAAAGAATTCTTAAAAAAACAGAAAATAAACAATAGCAAGAGCATAAAACATAAAACAAATATACACCGATATTTTTCCCCTGGATCCCAAATCGGGATACCAGCTTGATTTTTCATTATATTCCTTTTAGTGTTACAACACATATATATACATGTTGAATCATTCATAAACCCTAATCCATTAACCCTGAATTAGAACATAAATGTAGTTCCCTTCACTGGATCTACAAAATACCAGGGGCCGTAAACTATCATGCCCCAAAACCATGTGCAAACCCATGCACAAAACCATAGGCGAGTATGCCCACCTAAAATAGGGTCCAAAAACATTTTCTTGGGGTGTTGTCCTGGTCCCTGTGCAGGGGGCTACTAGCCCCTTCAAAACCCCTAGACAGGGGAGGTTTCCACCCCACCACTGCACGCGACACAACAAACAGGGGAGCTATCAACCCCCTGTAATCCCCTCGCACGTGCTACTATTCGTGGAAAGAATATAACACATACCCAACATTATCCCACTTGTTTTTTTCTTTCTGCGAGGGGCCATAGGAGAGCTTAGTCATTAGTCTAGCCCTACAAAACCCATTGTTTCTCTACACCAACAGAAATTCTAAGTGCTCGCAAGCTTCTTCAATGAATCTGCAACATTATTCAAAGTGTCCACCTTTACCTGAAATACCTTTTTATCCTCAACCATATCTCTCACAAAGTGATATTGAACATTAATGTGCTCTGTCTTTGAATGATAAGCAGGGTTCTTAGCCAATAAAATTTCACTTTCGCTATCACATTCTATCCTTATAGCTCATTGCACCAACCCCATACTTGAACACAATCTCCGCAACCAAACTGATTCCTTTCTTGCATGATTTGCTACCATGTATTCTGCCTCTGTAGTTGAAAGAGACACTACAGATAGTCTTTTACTCATCCAACTGATTGCACCTCTAAATAGGCTAAACACATACCCACTTTTAGATATTCTTTGATCCATATCTCCAACCCAGTCAGCATCAACAAAACCATGGATGTCCAAAACTTTGTCCCATCATGCTCTTCCCTAGTAGTACAAACCATAATCACTAGTGCCACACAAATATCTGAAAACCTGCTTCACTGTTGTCCAATTCTCCTTCCCTGGTTTTGATATAAACCTGCTCAATACTCCCACTGCATGTGCAATGCCTGGTCTAGTATAGACCATTGCATACATTAGGCTACCCACTGCACTTGCATATGGAACATGGGACATGTCCTCCTCTTCTTTTTATGTCTTGGGACACTGTTCAACAGATATATTTACACCTATAGGAATAGGGACCCTCACCAGTTTACTATCCTACATATTGAGCCTATGCAATATTGTCTCGGCATACTTCCTCTTGTTTAACCAGAGCTTCTTCTTTTCCCGATCCCTCTTAATTTCCATGCCCAAAATATATTTTTCAACACCAAGATCCTACATGTCGAATTTGGAGAACAATTGGGTCTTCAAATCTTGGATAATTACTTTGTCATTTCCAATCAACAACATATCATCCACATAAATGACCAAATAAATAACACAGTTACCAATTAATTTAAAATACACGTAGTGATCCTCTTTTCTTCTGGTGATGCCAAGTCCTCATATATAGGTATCAAATTTTTGATACCACATCCTTGGTGACTGTTTTAACTCATACAGAGAATTTTTTAACCTCCATACCAGTTATTTCTTTTCCTTCACCGCAAAGCTTTCAAGTTGCTTCATGTATATTTCCTCTTCGAGATCCCCATGAAGAAAATATGTATTCACATCCATTTTTTCTACCTCAAAATCAAATTCAACAACAACATATAAAAGTAATCTAATAGAATTAACCTTGGAAACAGGAGAAAATATCACCGAAATCAATTCCTGTCACCTGGGAATAACCTTTTGCTACCAACTGAGCTTCATATTTCTCCACCTTTCCTTCTACATTCATCTTCTTCTTTAACACCCATTTTCTCCCGATGGGCTTCCTTCCAGTCGGAAACTCCACCAGATCCCATGCCTCATTTTTGTACAAGGATGTCATTTCATCAACCATGGCCTCCTTCTAGAGTTTTAAATCCTTTGAATCCACTACCTCTCTGACGATTTTGGGATCATCATCAATGATAGTTAAAGAAAAATTTGAATAGAAAGAAAATAGACTACACCTTTCTGGTTTCCTTCTTTCTCGAATTGACCTTCTCACAGCTGGATTTTGTGGCTCTTCCTCTTTTGAATCTTGTTCTGTTGTAAAGTTAGATTCATCCTCCTTTAGCTCAAACTCTATCTTCTCAGGTTATTTTGGTAGGACTTCATGTTTAAGAAGATCTTTGACCTCTCTAAGAACCACATCACGGTTGAACACAACCTTCCTTGTTTCTGGGTTCCAAAGCTTGTAACCTTTTAAACCATCCTTATACCCAATAAACATGCACCTTTCAACTTTTTTCAGTTCAGTTTTTGGTAGCTCTCATTCTATTCTCTCTCTCTCGCATACTCCTAGACACTTACAGTTTTATTGGAGAAATCTTCGAGTAGTGTGGTATACTTGGGATTTGGATCAAGAAGTGTAGAAATATCTAAATAGATTCAAATTATCTTGTAATGTACTAAAACAAATACTGAATCAATTCTACAAATTGTAGAAACCAATTACGATCACAAAATCACATGAACAATACAGAGAGAATTTCAATCGCACAACACAAATATTTATATGGGGACAGCCTCAGCTAAAACCCTCTTATTTTTATATTTCATAAAGTCAAGAACATGAAACAATACAATGTTATTTCTCTTCCTGAGAAACCTCTCCACTCTGGTGACTGTCTCACTCTGATCCTCGCAAGTTTGGTTCAATACTTAACCAATTCCCTGCACCTGAATGACCAGCCTTGCTCAAGCCTTCATGGTATAATTGAGACCCTATTAATTATGAAAGTATTGTCAATATATTTCCAAATACTTCCAAGACTTCTTGATGACCTCATGAATCACTTGTACAATTTTCTAATCATACAACTGATATTTATCTTCCCTATAACTCCAATCTCAACCGAGCCTTCCTTAGAAATATCATGCAATGACTATTTATAGTGAATTATCAGTTATATGATTAATCACTGAATGTGAATTAAATTATATTTAATTCACTGAACCTATCACTAGCTCATCTCGTAGTTAGAACTAGTTAAACTTATTCTGACTCAAATAATTGAGGTAACTAATTACAACTCAAAATAAACTACAACTGCACCCCCTAGAATGTAGGTAAAACTCTACATGCCTCCAGTTTGACGCTCAACTCAAATTGAATAAGCTAACTAAGTCTTCCTCACTCAGTTAACTTGTACAAGTTGTCATGTGATGCGGAATTACACTTTAGTTCTAATTTAATTAAGGGAAAATTAAAGTAGAAGTCATTCTTGTTGTCAATTTCAACACTCCCTCTCAACAAGAAAGGGATTGTATGCTACTCTGATCCTACCTCTGTGGAACTCAAATTTTCTTCTTGAAAGTGCCTTCGTCAAGATGTCTCTATCCTACTCCTCCATGGGAATTTAATCTAATGACATAATCTACCTTTCCACATAATCTATGAGATGGTGATACCATATATCAATATGCTTGGACCTGTCATGAAAAACCAGATTAACTAAGAGTTTGACGCAACTTTGGTTATCACAATATATCACGGTCGGATCCATCTGTCGACCAAACAAACCAAGAACTATCTTTCTCATCTAGATAGCCTAACATGTTGCCTAACTAGTGGAAATCTACTATGCGTCTGTTGAACTGAGTGCAACTTATTTATGTTTCATGTTGTACCAGGAAACTTTCATTGATCATATGTTAAATATGCCCCCTGATGTGCTCTTCCTGTCGGATGGACTCCCTACCCAATTTGCATCTGTGAAGCCTTGAAGCTTCACTCACTCTATCCATTTGTACCATATCCCAAACTTTGTAGTGCCTCTGAGGTATCTCAACACATGCTTGAATTTCTTCTAAAAGAGCTTGGTAGGCTTAACCATATTTTGACAAAGTTGGATAATCGCATATCATATGTCTAGTCTTGTGTTCACCAAATACATGAGTGAACCCACAAGCTACCTGTAGATAGTAGAATATACTATTTTGCCTAAATTAGCATCCTCCTTCCTCTAGTTTCCTGCTAAAGGAGTCTACATGGTTTTGTTGGTTGATCTGAATATGGACAAACTATTTTTTCTGTGCTAGCTTCCTCATCAGTATAAAATAAAAGTGTGGTTAAGGATTGTGTGCATAGAGTTGAGAATGAAGGAATATTACTCTAATGGTTTCTTTTAATTGTTATTCAACTAATATAATTCCATGAAAAAATTGGAAAGCATGAAATCATCAAACACTTGGAAAGAAATTTTCATCAAACAACAATACAAAAACCATTGAGGAAGGAGTTCACCCCTCTTGGGCTACATCTCCTTGGACTATCAATATGACTAGACTAATATTGTATTCAGTGTAAAAATTACATATTATTTTACTACCAAACACATGTGACTATTACACCCTTCAAGGTAATGTTATTCTATAAAGAACTCTCACAATATCGACAACACAACATATCTCCTACAGAGATGACATTATTTCACTGGAGAGAGCTAGCAGCCCCTCACATACACTCTTCAATTCCACACTGAAGAATACAATAAACAAGTTCATGAATAGAATTTAAACCAGAGCTTAATCATTCTGGTCACATATGCTACAAGGTCTCCTCCTTGGTCAATATCTTCCAAAACTACTTCAAACATCTCATTGATCCATACACCTTGTAAAACATGAAATATGACCCTGAATATGTTCTCAAAATAGTAAACATAGTTTACCAATGGATTCACATCATCTAGAAACCCCTAAGTAGCCTCTTTTGGCTCTGCAAATGATCTTTAGGTGAAGCAGACATGGCCTCCTCTCCTGGTGGCCCTAGGAATCTTGAATATTCAAGCTGGAAAAATCACTTTCGGAAGTGATCCTCTACCTCTTAAACCTGCACCAAACTTCTCAGAGCATCCAAAAATGCTAGGATAGACTCTTTTTTATCCCAATTTGGTCAAAAATTTCTCAAGTTATGGCTTCTTCAATTTTTCCTAGGAAAACTCCTCTAAAACTAGAGCTACTCCAGTTAACTCTGCCAGAACTAGAGTTCCCGCCGAAATTGGTGGACTCTGCCAACTCAGCCACCCAGTTAAACTTAGATTAATTAATGATAAGCATGGTTTAATTAATGGATGAGCACTAGTTAAGTGGTGATAAGCGGAGGTTTAGTGCTAATGGCGCAATTATGAAAATCCTCATTAAATTTGGATTATGGGTTCATTAACTCGTGTTTAGCAAGCTAATGGCGTGTTTGATTCGGAGCCTCCATTTTGGTTATATATTGTGGTCTTATTATGATGGGTATGGCTCAAGATTCTGGCCCCCTCCTCCGCCCGTTGGTACAATTGTATTAAAACAAATATATACAGGGTCCATAGTCTTGTAATCACTTCGATTGTGGTATGTTGGTAAGACTTGCACATAATGTGGGGGAGGTCACGTGGTCAACCCCGACCTCTGCCCGTCCTTCATAATAATTTTTTCCACTATACATATATAATTTGACCTTTGACATAGTTTAACTTCAGCCTTTGCGAGGTGGAACATGGCGGACCCTGGTTGCACCATGTGTACTCTTCCCATCGGTTCATCCCAACAACCAATAGAAATGAAAAAAATCACCCAACTCAGTAACCAATCCTGAAGTGACACTTGTTATAGCGTCATTGGATGAATTGAAGAATACTCTAAGAATATTCTAAGGAATATTCTTTTTTCTGACTAGGCTACCCAATCATCATGCTGCCAATTATGAACAAATTTTAGTTGTTTGAGAAAATGGAAAACAGGCTCTAACTTTCACATATGGAATCAGTTTTCAATGAAAAGAGTGTACTGGAATCAAATCGGTGAGACCTATCTGGTCATTCAAGTTCTGAGCGATTCTGAGCACTTTCATTTTTTAGCGAATTTTTGCCCCCAATTCAGTTTTCGATCATTCCTTCCCACTAAAAGACTTTTGGACCCACAAACGTTGGATATTTGATGATATTTTAATACTCTTCTCTTTTCCAAGTTATATCAACTTGATTCTACTTGGAAAAATCCATGACAACCACTTCGGTTCATTAACATGCCTTGCCCTTGCAAATGGCTTGGCACTTCAACCAATGTCCTTCTTTCACTAATGACTGAATCCAACACTTGTTGGTTTTTTGTAAACTAATTAAACACCTTTTTGTACCAAATATATCCCTCAGTACTTGGAAAGTTGACTGATGGCCTTCCCACTGAGAATCTTGTTCCTCCTTTGCACAAACATGCATTCAATGCAAGCTTCTCCTTGGAAACCACTTTTCCAAGTTAAGCCCATCTGAGTGAACTAAAGCAACGAGTTCCAATATTAGTAATCACAATAAAATAAATGACCATTATTTTTACCTCCACAATTCCAAATTCCACATCTGGAAGAATGCATTCGCCATCTCTTTCGCTTCTTGGCATCATGCACATCAAATGGTCTACAATGGTTGTTTTTTTTGCTACAAAAATCCTTATCGAGGATAAAATCCAAAAGGCTTTGACATAAACCAATACAAGCTACACATGGTGAATACTTGTAGAAATTGAGTGTTGAACACATTTGTTCATGCAAAATATGTTTCCACTACTCATACAATAGTTTTCAAAATGCTTTCCGACATAATCAAAGAGAAATTCATTTTACAACATGGAGAAACTTGACCCCCAAATTTTCCATTTCTATTGACTAAAAACCAAGCCAAAATAGCATAAACATGCTAAAGAAAAAGTTGTTGCACGTAAGTGATTTATTAATGAATTATCACTTTTACAGATTACCCACTATAGGGATATACAACTATTGCTAACAAAGACTTACAATCTTCAACTAGACAAATAGTTTGAACAATTCTTACCCAACATGGTGACTGAAACCTCTATTTGAAATTTTCCTTCTTTTGAAGTTACTTCATGCATGGTCACATCTTGCGCCACTTTTTATTTTGTCTCTTCCTTTTCCAGTGCTTTCATGACTTTCTTACCTTTACCCAGATGAAGTTTTGGAAACAATTTCTAACGCTTCTCGACCCAGTGCCCACTGATATTGTAGTGAATGCAAAAATTCCTTTGATCTCTTCTTAGCTCACATGCCTTTTTCTTTGATTTAGGTTTCCTCTTCTCACTGTCAATCTCAAGAGAAATAAACATCTTTTTGATGATGGCTTTTCTTATGTCACACTCATCTACATAATGGTTATAATACTTGTAAAAAGTGCATGGAGACATTCTCCTCAACATGTCAATCAAATCAACATGTTGTTTTCCTTTAGGAGAAGCATTTAAATGAACAGGACGAGTATACCTTTTATTCGCATCCTTTGGCTTATGCTTCCTAGATGATGAACTTTCATGGCTAGAAAAAATTGAATCAACTTCTTCTTCAACTTTTCAACTCTCTTTGGAGATACCTTCAAGTGTCTTTTATATTTAGAGAACTAAGCAAGTACTAGTTCCAGATGCAAATTCCAACACCTTTCCTTCTCATGTCCTCTTTTATGGCAGAAGGTACATGATGCAATAGAGTTTTCATTAGAAGACCATTCTTCTAGCGCAACATAACCCAAGCCTTCATACTTAGGTCTCTCTTTTACCTCTATTCGGTTCTTGATGCCTTGTTGATATATACCAATACAAAAGCCTTCCTTGTAACCCATATTTTCCAAGAGCTTAGACCCAATGCCTCTGTTGTGTCTTTCAAAGGCTATAAAATAATTTACATTATCATATGCATGTAAATAAGAAGCATATGGATTCTTGCCATTTGTCTCATCTCTTGATTGAGGCACAAAGATGGTTTCATACTCCTTTTTTATTTTGAAGTTGTCCTCTTGGACTCTTTTTTTCTCTTCTTTCAGCTCCTTAACATGAGGTGTTAATTGAACCTCATTCTCCACATCATGTGGAAAAAAGGCACAAACCTTTCCATCTTCTATATTGGAAGGACTTTATACATTAGCATTTTGCATCAAAGTGGTAGAAAAATATGAATTTTGTGGAGAATATGGTGGTTTATCACCATTCTTTTTACCGTCTTCCTTCATTGGATAACCTTCTCCTCTTGAAGATCCAGAGCCTTCACCTTGCAGTTGTGAGTTCCTCTCTTGATAGAGGACCCTGACCATCTCTGACATGTCCCAAAAATCATTTTTGAAGATTTCATATTTTGTCAGGTTGGTATGCTCTCCTCCTTGAGACATGCTTATTGAAGCCTCAGAAATCTCTGGAGATAAAACTTGAGGTGGGGCTTATGGAAACTCTTGCCTCCTTCTCCTTTTTCTCACTTGGGAATATTCACCAACAAATTTTCCTTCTCCCCTCTGGATCTTTAACCTTGTAATAATTTTCACCCTCTTTGCACAAGCAACACAATCTAGCAATCAACTTGCAGCTCTGATACCAACTTGATATAAATATGGAAAAACTAGTTTTGTTGTGCTAGCTTCCTCACCGATATAAAATAAAAGTGTGCTTAAGGATTGTGTGAATGTTATGCAGGAAAATCCTCTCTGTGGATAGAGACGATCCCTCTAGCCATAATATGGTTCTAGTATCAAAGGGAACAATCTAATACCTACTTTCCTAGATTGTAAATGAACACAGATCATATTGAGATGGCCTACCTCGATATGATGTTGTGATGTTGTGATGTTTCCCAAATATTTTTGATCCTTTACTCTTATTTAAATTCTTGCTGTTTCCAGTGCTCAGTTACCTGCACAAGTGATCAAACAACACAAAACATGAAAGGACAACATGAATTTTACATAAATAATCTATCTAGTTGATCAAGGAGTACTAAAAATCTAATCACAAATCATGGACAAGAGTGGAAAGTAAGAATCAATTGTATCATATTAATATAAGAGGAGGAGTTAAAACCTACACCTTGATGTAAAAGCTCTCCTTCAAAGTATCTGGATCCAGGCACGTCTCTAAAGCACTCGTTTCAACTCAGTACAAGAAGGCAAAAGGTCTCAATTCTCCTTCAATGCATATAGCAACAATTCTCTCTCTGATTTTCTTCTATCTTTGTTCTAACTAGAAGAACTATGGTTGGATTTCCATTTTATAATGATGGGAGAGGGAACATAGATCCACTTAAGGTGGGGAAATGGCTTATATCCTTGGGTGGTTCCTTTTTTGTAGGAACAAGAGGCCCAAAGGGAGAAGCATGACCCTATCCCCATGAGGAAACAACCAGCTCTCCGCCCATGAAGCCTCTAGATTATGAAGCTTCGTTTCCATTTTAAAAAACATTCCAGAAGTGGATTGACGTGGGTGTGATCTCCATAATAGCGCTGATTGGCACTACTCACAGGCTTCAGATGAGTCATCGGTGCGTGTGAGACAAATAAGGGCCGCATTGCTCCAAATAAGCATGTTTTGAAGGAGCTACTCCAGGATTGATTAACATAGAGTTTTTTCTACATACTGTAAAGGGATGTAATGGAATATTTTCATGATGTAAAAGAGACACACGGATCACAGTTAAGGTCCTCTAGGGTTTGGGAACGAGGAGTACAGGGAAAGTGAAAAAATGATGTGTAACAAATGCCCCCTAAAGCATGAAGGCTAAACGAGAGTGAGGGGTGAAATACTTTATGATAACGAGCCAAGACCAAGACACCGCCGTCGGAAAACCTGTGAATCAAGTACATATATATAATTGAAATCTCTGATATGAGTACAAGGCATGGACACAGCCATCTGTAAAAGAGATCATGTAATAGGATCCATGACATGGACACAACCATCCAATAATAAGAAGGATCGTAAATATGGACTCAGATATGGTTGCAACCATCCAGCTAGAAGAGTCATCTATACAGTCACGAATGGCTCATATCGCCTCGCAACCTAGACATTATCAAACAAAATCCAGGGTCTTGCACTCTGTCACAACTCGGTCGACTACAAATTAAAGCGTGTGAATGAGTGAGCTAAAGTCGATCATGCAAGAAAATCGCTCGATTAACAGTCAATGATGTAAATTTTTAATAGGCATGAGAGAGAGACCACCAATAATGGCAATGGCCCTTAAGGTAGTAGCATTAAAATCTACAAGATGTGAATAAGTAACTGAATTCAAACACTCATGAAATCATCTAATTGAATGCCAATGAGGTGAACCCATCATTGAATGCGCAAAACCTGCCATTAAGGCATGCAGGCTCTGAGGTACTGAAAGGAGTCTCTAGATAAACTTCCCAGATAATGAGCTGAATTTGACAGGAAGTGATCTGTTAGAGGAGGGACATGATGTATCCCACATCATAAATATGAGACAGAGGATGTGTCATGTTCAAGAGAAACATACTACCGACACAACTGATAAATACTTCCATTTTCCCCCACCATTTTTGGCGAGTACCCCAATTATTTTTTAATACAAGCTTGAAGGGGATAGAATATGCTTTTCATATAATTTTTTCCTTTGGAAAAATTCATCCTAGTACATTTTATGAGCCCTAAGAAGGAGGAACTCGATATCTTCATGGTGACGGGTCCAATACTGTTAAATTTTAACAAGTTTGACAAAGGTGAAAATCAATGTCATTTCATGTTTAGAGAGTTTGAAAAGAGGCAAAAAGAAAACTCCAGATGGCCCTTTTCATAAATAGTCCCTCAAATCTGAAAAGGTATAAAACAAAGTTAGAGATAGTCTCTTAGCCGCGATTGACTAAGGTATTCCTTTTTCATAAATAATTTATCACAACCCAAAAAAGGGGTAAACATATACTGGTTAAATGACATTTTATTTAATTTAACGAGATCAAAATGACAAATACTCAACAATATTTTAATTTTTCAAGAGTTAAAAAAGAGCTAAAGGTTGACTCCTCCTGGAGGAACGAGTGGTATAAAGGATAGCAATTGGTTCCGGTTATGGTGGAACTATTCAGAACAAGTAAAGGTCATGAGGCTGGCTAACAAGACCAATCATTGCAATGGTTCCTCAAGAACGGGTAAAACAACTAAGTGAAGGCATAAGATCGACCAAGCAGATGGTGACAATGGAATGAGAAAACCAAGGCTCATTTGGGAAAATAGGTTGATAAAATGGAAATCACGAGAAGTAAAATGAAAATGGTTTCATTTTTACACAATCTTGAAAACATGGAACACTATGCTCAAATTTGGTTTCATTTTTACACAAGCTTGAAACAGAGACAAACTATGCTTGAAAATTTTCACATGCCCCCAACATGGTGACTTAATTTGAGGTGCATGCCCCCAAGCTTCAGTTCATTCACTTGGGTAGACTTTTGTTTACTAACAGGTGAATGGAGTGAAGGTTAAATTACGAGATCAAGTGAAAGACTCGACTGGTATTTTACAATATCTAATCAAAGACTCGAATTGTAAGAGAATTTGTTTCATTTTTTAACGAGGTTTGCATAGTAAAACAACTATCCTGATAGAGGCCTAATTAATTTTTTAATGAGGATAACATTGTAAAAGAAATATCCTCAAGACACCTTGTTCCATTTGTTAAAGAGCTCGACACAAGAAATGGAACTATTCTCTGAAGGAATTGTTTCATTTTTTAAGGAGCTTGACAAAAGAAAAGGAACTACGCTCTGAAATTCTTGTTTCATTTTTTAAGGAGCTTGACACAGAAAAAGGAACTATGATCCGAAATGCTTGTTTCATTTTTTAAGGAGCTTGACATAGGAAAAGGAAATATACTCCTAAGACCTGATCATGACACATAAGAGGTCAGGGCTTCCAAGAAGTTCTCATTTGATGGGAGAACAACACTTTGGAAATCGGGATCCAATGACCCCAGAACACAATACAGGACATCATTGACAACACTATCAGTGGATGTGAGCATAGAATAGGTGGCCACATAATTAAATTGTGGCAGGGAAGATACCACTGGAATATAAGGAACATTAAGGGATGATGGTAGACTCGGTGTCATATTAGGACCAATGAATGAAAGCTAATCAATGGTCACGATTTGACCTTCATGTGGAAAATAGATCGCACAAAAGAGGGAAGAGACAAGCACTTTGATGACATAAGTATATTTGTGCCCTAGGAGTAAGTTAAAATCCAAGGGGCTTTGGCCAACGATCAGGTATATATATACAATATTCCCTCCCAAAGTAGTAGGAAACTTCAGAAGGATCCCTAACGATTGACTGTTCCCTCTGTTAAAAGCCAATAGATTCTGAGTAACAGGCATAAGATGCGGAGAACCAAAAGCTTGCAAAGTGGTTGAAGAGAGAATACTAACGGATGTGCCTTCATCTATAATCATGCTTTGTATGGCCACATTGTAGGCCTGCACCGTGATCTCAAAGGGAACCTAAGAATGAAGACGATATCCTCTAAGTCGACTCGAATCAAAGGAAACAACCAAACTACATGGAATGGGTTCCACAGGAATGGGAGGACTATCCCCTTGCGTTACAGGAGCAGGAGGATCATCCTCCTTGACTACAAGAACGGGAGTTGGAGAATCAGCCTCCTGGACTATGGGAATGGGAGCCAGAGGATCACACTCCTGGACTGTGGGAATGGAAGGATCTCCCTTCGATCCCAAGGAATATGAGGAAAGAAAGGGAACTTGAGTGGTATGAGATCCACTCTCTATGGAAAATGCTTGATGAACGATAGGTGGAATCAAGTTGACCTTTTCCTTAAACAATGATTGGTCGAGAATGGACTCACAAGGTTCAATTTCAAAGAGAAATGAATCAGCCAGAGTCGAATCTAGATCAATCACTTGATCAACTAGTGGAGGACTTGAAGAAAACATTCGGTAACCAACTGGAAGACAGGACTCAGAATCCATAAGGGTATCCAGCACTTTAGAGGCTTCATCGATATAAGGACAAAGGTGAATGGGATGTTTCCCTTCACATAACCTACAGGGAAATTTTACCTTACCCTGTTTCTTATGAGTCTTAGTATCTCTAGCTAAGGGTTCATCACTAGCACGATGTCCAAAGGCTGATGGTGAAATATGAATCGGGCCAATGAACAACACTTCTAATACCTTTGGAATACCAGGTAAATTTCTAAGGAGGTGGTCACCCTCACATAGCTTGCAAGGGAATTTTACTTTACGGGATAAATTGGGAGGTTTTTGCATGTCAGTTGCATCGGTAGCGATGGTCGTTGGTTTCCCCCTTGTTTATTTTCCTTCTTCTTCTTCTTCTTAGCCACCTGGTTACTGGAATCCATAATTTCACCAGGCAAAGCGGAATAACGAGGCGAAGAAATGGGTGAAGAAGAAGAGGGGTAAAACTTAAGATCAACATGAGGTTGGCATTTTTCTAGAGGAGGAGAACTTGGTTTAAAAGTAGTTTTTATGTACGAAACCGCAGGGGTAAAAAATAACAAAACTTGCAAAGCAATGGGTAGTCCTGGAAGGGCCAACGTTGCCATATAAGAAGTTCCAACATTTCCAAAAGAAGGAAAATGACCAGGATTCCCATCTAAGGGGGTTCCTTGGTTGGTAAACTCAAGAACTATTTCCATTAATCTCAACCTAAGATCAGCTAATGACATGAGCACGGGTGATATGTTATCGTGTACAATAAATTTTAGAAATTAAAAACAAAATGAATCAAAAAGGGGCAAACAAGGCAAGAGGGTTTACCAAGTATCCATGAACTGAAATATACACCTTAACAAAAAAATTTACCAAGGACTTAAAATACGGTAGCCAATCTCCCTGAATGTCGTGTTTTGTGTATAACACTTATAAGGTGGAAAACTTGGTTACCTAAGGTGGGTTTACAACCTAGTGGTGTCTCTCAAAGTATATGTGACAGTACGTGGGAGTCCAAGTCCACAATAGTGTTGTTTGATGTGTAACCATTTGATGAGAGCACCCCAAATATACTTATCATACATCAATATACTTCCATAGTGGGACATTATATCACCCTCGGATTATAATGCACACTGGTAGCGACAACTCCTACGTTTTACGACGCCGGAACATGTCTTTAGCCTAGACCTCTAAATGTTTTGTGTTAGGTTCCGAATGCTCCTTAGGTTAATTGAGGTTCATTTTAAGTTGATCTTGATTAAGATTTCAATTTCAAGGTTCAAAACGATTGTTTCCTGAACACCTATAATGCAACTAACATGAGAAAAAAACAACTATTCATTTCGATGAAAGCTATGCTAATTGGGAAGAAGAAGTTCACACAATCAACGTAGAAAGCAAACAAATGCATGGAATGACATTTCACTATTTATCCAAGTGCATAATCTAAAGTAAAATGAAAATTATTTTCACTTTCTTAAACTTTACTAAATGCACTAGAAGTGAATCAAAATGAAACTTTTCATTTTTAAAGAAAAATTAAAGCAAAAAAAATATTGTTTTTTTTATGAGCACAATGAAAAATATGTAGAACGCAATCCAAAAGAAATAACTCGTTTTGAGTACTAATGAAATCTCTCAAAATTCTACAAGATACAAATATTTGAATATCAAAGAGAAACCTGAAATCATTTCCTCAAAACAAGACACTCTTCATTTTTTACACTTATCAACACACAAAGAGAAAGCTTCAGTTGAAGGAAAGCAATGTGATCTATGCTTGTTGATGTAAAAGAGACTCAAATGCACACAAGGTTAACATTTCAAGGCCCTAATCGCAAAATCAAATAAAAAACAAAACTCAATCAAACAAAAAGCCTGAAATATACGACAAGATTTGACTCAATAGCAGGTCTCGAAATCAACAAAGCATGAAACCATTCAGATGAATCGAAAACACTTAGAAAGGATGCATGGCTTGAAAGAGAGAATACCAAATATAAATAAATTGAGGCAAAGGTGTCATTGAACAGAGAAGAACATGATTTATTTGAATGAAGAAAGAAACTCAGAAGGACAATATACACTGGCAACTAATAGAAAGAAACCTAAAAACATACACACATAAATCGGTGCGCCTGTGAGGCTACACCTCGCACTGGAAGAAGAAAATCCCTTTTGTGATAAAGCATTCATCACTGATCAACACATCTGTGAGATAAAGAACAACATTGATCAAGGAGAAGGATAGAAAATTGAAGGGTTTGCTTAAATGAAACCAGGCTTATCACTTCAACAGATAGATGAATAACTATAAGCAATTACAAAAGCCACAGACAAAGGGAGATGGGCACTCAACAAAAGAACGATGAAAAAATGAAAAATCAAAGATTGAAGAAAGAGATTAAAGGCAATGACTCCCCAGCAGAATCGCCAATTATTATGCAAGAAAATCCTCTCCGAGGACAAAGACGATCCCTCTAGCCCTAGGATGGGTATAATAACAAAGGAAACAGTCTAAAACCTACTTTCCTAAATTGTAAATGAACACAGATCATATGGATATGGCCTACCATGATCTGATGTTGTGATGATTCTCCTTGTCGAAGTATTTTTTATCGTTTTCTCTTCTTATTTAAATCCCCACTATTGCCAATGCTCAGTTACCTGCACAAGTGATCAAACAACACAAAATGTGAAATGACAACATTCATTTTACATAAACAATCTATCTAGTTGATCAAGGAGTACTAGAAATCTAATCACGAATCATGGACAAGAGTGGAAAGTAAGAATCAATTATATCATATTAATATAAGAGGAGCAGTTGCAACCTGCACCTTTATGTCAAAGCTCTCCTTCAAAAGGTCCAGATCTAGGTAAATCTCTAAAGTACTCGTTTCAAATCGATACAAGAATACCAAAGGTCTCAACTCTCCTTCAATGCCTATAGCAACAATTCTCTCTCTATTGTTCTTCTATCTCTATTCTAACTAGTAGAGGTATCGGAGGATGTCCATTTTGTAGTGATGGGAAAGGGAACATGGATCCACTTAAGGTGGGGAAATGGCTTATCTCCTTGGGTGGTTCCTCTTTTGTAGGAACAAGAGGCCCAAATGGAGAATCTTGGCCCTATCCCCATGAACAAACAACCAGCTCTCTGCCCACGAAGCTGCTAGATCATGAAGCTTCGTTTCCATTTTAAAAAACCTTCTAGAAGTGGAACGACGTGGGTGTGATCTCCATACTGGCACTGATTGGTGCTGCTCATAGGTTTCAGATGAGTCATCGGCGTCGATGAGACAAATAAGGGTCGCATTGCTCCAAATAAGCATGTTTTGAAGGAGCTACTCCAGGAATGATTAACAAAGAGTTTGTTTTGCATACTATAAGGGATGTAATGGAATATTTTCATGATGGAAAAGAGACACAGAGATCACTGTTAAGGTCCTCCAGGATTTGGGAATAGGGATTACAAGGGCAGTGGCAAAATTTTGTGTAACAATGCATAGAGTTGAGAATGGAGGCATATTAATTCAATGGTATCTTTTAAGTGTTATTCAACCAATATAATTCCATGAAAAAATTGGAAAGCATGAAATCATTAGCACTTGGAAAGAAATGTGCATCAAACAACAAGACAAAAGACATTGATTAAGGAGTTCACCCCTCTTTGGATACATCTGCATGGCTTGTCAACATGACTAGACCACTCTTGTATTCAGTGTCAAAATTACGTATCAGTTTGCTGCCGAACAAATGTGACTATTACCCCCTTCAAGGTAATGTTCTTCTGCAAAGAAATCTCGCAATATTAGCAACACAACATGTCTCCTACAGATATGACATTCTTTCACTGGTGAGAGCTAAAATCCCCTCACATACACTCTTCAATTCCACACTGAAGAATACAATAAACAACTTCATGAATAGAATTCAAAACATAGTTGAACCATGCTAGTCACAGATGTTGCAAAAAGTGTTCTAGAAATTGGGAAAACCCCTACAAGGTCTCATCCTTACTCAACAGCTTCCAAAACTTCTTCAAGCATCTGATTGATCCATATACCTTACTTGTCAAACCTGCAATATGACCTTGAAGATATGCTAAAAACAGTAAACAACAATTATGAATGGATTCACAACATCCAACAACCCCTAAGTATCCTCTTCTAGCTCTGTAAACGGTCTTTAAGTGAAGTAGACAGGGCCTCCTCTCCTGGTGGCCCTAAGCATCTTGAATCTTGAAGTTGGAAAAAAACTTCCAGAAGTACTCCTCTACCTCTAAAACCTACACCAAACTTCTTAGAGCATACAAAAATGCTAGGATAGACTCTTTCTAATCGCAATTTGGTCGAAAATTGCTCAATTTATGGCTTCTTCAAATTTTCCTAGGAAAACTCCTTTAAAACTAGAGCAACTCCAGTTAACTCCACCAGAATTGGAGTTCCCACCGAAATTGGTGGACTTCGCCAACTCTGCTGCTAAGTTAAACTTAGATTAGTTAATGATAAATATAGTTTAATTAATTTTTAAGCGCTAGATAAGTGGTGATAAGTGGAGGTTCAGTGCTCATGGTGTGATTATGAAAATCTTCATTAAAGTTGGATTATGGGTTAATTAACCCGTGTTTATATTTCTAATGGCATGTTTAATTTGGAGCCCCCTCCTCTGCCTACTGGTATAATTGTATTGAAACAAATATATAGAAGTTCCATAGTCTTGTAAGCACTTCGGTTGTGGTATGTTGATAAGACTTGCACGTGGTGTGGGGCAGTTCTTGGGGTCGATGCCGACCTCCGCCCATCCTCCATAGTAAAATTTTCCACCATACATATATAATTTGACCTTTGACATAGTTTAATTTCACCCTTTGGGATGGGGCACGTGGCGGCCCCTGGTTTCTCCACATGTCCTCTTCCCATTGGCTCATCCCAACAACCAATAGAAACACATAAAATCACCCAACTCAACAAGCAGTCCTAAAGTGACACTTGTCACAGTGTCATTGGATGAATTGAAGGAATATTTTTTTTGCTGACTGGGCTACCCAATCATCATCCTTCCAACTCTGGACAAATTTTAGTTATTTGATAAAATGGACAGTAGGCTCTAACTTTCGCATACGTAGTCGATTTTTAATGAAACAAAGTGCACCAAAATCAGGGTGATGAGACCTATCCGGTCATTAAGGTTCTGAGCGATTCTGAGCACTTTCATTTTTTTAGCAAATTTTTTCCCCGAATTCAGTTTCTGATAACTGCCCTCCATGTGGAACTTCCTGAGAATCTCGTTGGCATAATTTCCCTGAGATACAAATATCTCCCTATCTCTTTTCCATATTTCCAATCCCGGGAAATAGTAGAAGAGCCCCATGCCCTTCATCTCAAATTCTCTTGGAAGATACTCTTTGCAAGACTTGATATGTTTCTCATGACCTGCCAGTATCAAATAATTGAAATAAATTACAATGATCAAAATTTTACCTTATACCAAAATATGGTAAAGGTTCGCATCTTCTTCACTCTTGGAGAATCCCAACCTGGTGAAATAGTTGTT